>WWNC01000177.1:145000-590000 GCA_011125475.1 Melanerpes aurifrons | reverse complement strand
ACCTCTTTTTCATTTCAGAGAGCCCCATACCGTTTCATTGCAGGCCAGCATTGCACCATGTGATCATTTCATTTCAGAGAGCCCCTATACCGTTTCATTGCAGGCCAGCATTGCACCATTTCACCTCTTTTCATTTCAGAGAGCCCCCATACCATTTCATTGCAGGCCAGCATTGCACCATTTCACCTCTTTTCATTTCAGAGAGCCCCATACTGTTTCATTGCAGGCCAGCATTGCACCATTTCACCTCTTTTCATTTCAGAGAGCCCCCATACCATTTCATTGCAGGCCAGCATTGCACCATTTCACCTCTTTTCATTTCAGAGAGCCCCCCATACCGTTTCATTGCAGGCCAGCATTGCACCATGTGATCATTTCATTTCAGAGAGCCCCCATACCGTTTCATTGCAGGCCAGCATTGCACCATTTCACCTCTTTTCATTTCAGAGAGCCCCATACCGGCAGGCCAGCATTGCACCATTTCACCTCTTTTCATTTCAGAGAGCCCCCATACTGTTCATTGCAGGCCAGCATTGCACCATGTGATCATTTCATTTCAGAGAGCCCCCATACTGCTTTCATTGCAGGCCAGCATTGCACCATTTCACCTCTTTTCATTTCAGAGAGCCCCCATACCGTTTCATTGCAGGCCAGCATTGCACCATGTGATCATTTCATTTCAGAGAGCCCCCATACCGTTTCATTGCAGGCCAGCATTGCACCATGTGATCATTTCATTTCAGAGCCCCCATACCGTTTCATTGCAGGCCAGCATTGCACCATGTGATCATTTCATTTCAGAGAGCCCCCATACTGCTTCATTGCAGGCCAGCATTGCACCATGTGATCATTTCATTTCAGAGAGCCCCCATACCGGCAGGCCAGCATTGCACCATGTGATCATTTCATTTCAGAGAGCCCCATACCGTTTCATTGCAGGCCAGCATTGCACCATGTGATCATTTCATTTCAGAGAGCTCCCATACTGTTTCATTGCAGGCCAGCATTGCACCATGTGATCATTTCATTTCAGAGAGCCCCCATACCGTTTCATTGCAGGCCAGCATTGCACCATGTGATCATTTCATTTCAGAGAGCCCCATACTGTTTCATTGCAGGCCAGCATTGCACCATTTCACCTCTTTTCATTTCAGAGAGCCCCCATACCGTTTCATTGCAGGCCAGCATGGCACCATTTCACCTCTTTTCATTTCAGAGAGCCCCCATACCGTTTCATTGCAGGCCAGCATTGCACCATTTGATCATTTCATTTCAGAGAGCCCCCATACTGTTTCATTGCAGGCCAGCATGGCACCATTTCACCTCTTTTCATTTCAGAGAGCCCCATACTGTTCATTGCAGGCCAGCATTGCACCATTTCACCTCTTTTCATTTCAGAGAGCCCCCTTATACCGTTTTCATTGCAGGCCAGCATTGCACCATGTGATCATTTCATTTCAGAGAGCCCCCATACTGTTTCATTGCAGGCCAGCATTGCACCATGTGATCATTTCATTTCAGAGAGCCCCATACTGTTTCATTGCAGGCCAGCATTGCACCATGTGATCATTTCATTTCAGAGAGCCCCCATACCGTTTCATTGCAGGCCAGCATTGCACCATTTGATCATTTCATTTCAGAGAGCCCCCATACCGTTTCATTGCAGGCCAGCATTGCACCATTTCACCTCTTTTCATTTCAGAGAGCCCCCATACCGTTTCATTGCAGGCCAGCATTGCACCATTTCACCTCTTTTCATTTCAGAGAGCCCCATACTGTTTCATTGCAGGCCAGCATGGCACCATTTCACCTCTTTCATTTCAGAGAGCCCCCATACTGTTTCATTGCAGGCCAGCATGGCACCATGTGATCATTTCATTTCAGAGAGCCCCCATACCGTTTCATTGCAGGCCAGCATTGCACCATGTGATCATTTCATTTCAGAGAGCCCCCATACCGTTTCATTGCAGGCCAGCATTGCACCATTTCACCTCTTTTCATTTCAGAGAGCCCCCATACCGTTTCATTGCAGGCCAGCATGGCACCATTTCACCTCTTTTCAGTTCAGAGAGCCCCCATACTGTTTCATTGCAGGCCAGCATGGCACCATTTCACCTCTTTTCAGTTCAGAGAGCCCCATACTGTTTCATTGCAGGCCAGCATTGCACCATTTCACCTCTTTTCATTTCAGAGAGCCCCCATACCATTTCATTGCAGGCCAGCATTGCACCATGTGATCATTTCATTTCAGAGAGCCCCCATACCATTGCAGGCCAGCATTGCACCATGTGATCATTTCATTTCAGAGAGCCCCCATACCGTTTCATTGCAGGCCAGCATGGCACCATTTCACCTCTTTTCATTTCAGAGAGCCCCATACCGTTTCATTTCAGGCCGGCATTGCACCATTTCACCTCTTTTCATTTCAGAGAGCCCCCATACCCGTTTCATTGCAGGCCAGCATTGCACCATTTGATCATTTCATTTCAGAGAGCCCCATACTGTTTCATTGCAGGCCAGCATTGCACCATTTCACCTCTTTTCATTTCAGAGAGCCCCCATACTGCTTTCATTGCAGGCCAGCATTGCACCATGTGATCATTTCATTTCAGAGAGCCCCATACTGTTTCATTGCAGGCCAGCATTGCACCATGTGATCATTTCATTTCAGAGAGCCCCCATACTGTTTCATTGCAGGCCAGCATTGCACCATTTCACCTCTTTTCATTTCAGAGAGCCCCATACTGTTTCATTGCAGGCCAGCATGGCACCATTTCACCTCTTTCATTTCAGAGAGCCCCCATACTGTTTCATTGCAGGCCAGCATGGCACCATTTCACCTCTTTTCATTTCAGAGAGCCCCCATACCGTTTCATTGCAGGCCAGCATTGCACCATTTGATCATTTCATTTCAGAGAGCCCCATACTGTTTCATTGCAGGCCAGCATGGCACCATTTCACCTCTTTTCAGTTCAGAGAGCCCCCATACCGCTTTCATTGCAGGCCAGCATGGCACCATTTCACCTCTTTTCAGTTCAGAGAGCTCCCCATACTGCTTCATTGCAGGCCAGCATTGCACCATTTGATCGTTTCATTTCAGAGAGTCCCCATACCGTTTCATTGCAGGCCAGCATGGCACCATTTCACCTCTTTTCATTTCAGAGAGTCCCACACCATTTCATTGCAGGCCAGCATTGCACCATTTGATCGTTTCATTTCAGAGAGTCCCCATACCGTTTCATTGCAGGCCAGCATGGCACCATTTCACCTCTTTTCATTTCAGAGAGCCCCCATACCGTTTCATTGCAGGCCAGCATGGCACCATTTCACCTCTTTTCAGTTCAGAGAGCCCCCATACTGTTTCATTGCAGGCCAGCATTGCACCATGTGATCATTTCATTTCAGAGAGCCCCCATACTGCTTCATTGCAGGCCAGCATTGCACCATTTGATCATTTCATTTCAGAGAGCCCCCATACCGTTTCATTGCAGGCCAGCATTGCACCATTTCACCTCTTTTCATTTCAGAGAGCCCCCATACCGTTTCATTGCAGGCCAGCATGGCACCATTTCACCTCTTTTCATTTCAGAGAGCCCCCATACCGCTTTCATTGCAGGCCAGCATTGCACCATGTGATCATTTCATTTCAGAGAGCCCCCATACTTTTTCATTGCAGGCCAGCATTGCACCATTTGATCATTTCATTTCAGAGAGCCCCATACTGTTCATTGCAGGCCAGCATGGCACCATTTCACCTCTTTTCATTTCAGAGAGCCCCATACCGTTTCATTGCAGGCCAGCATGGCACCATTTCACCTCTTTTCATTTCAGAGAGCCCCCATACCGTTTCATTGCAGGCCAGCATTGCACCATTTGATCGTTTCATTTCAGAGAGTCCCACACCATTTCATTGCAGGCCAGCATGGCACCATTTCACCTCTTTTTCAGTTCAGAGAGCCCCCATACTGTTTCATTGCAGGCCAGCATTGCACCATTTGATCGCTTTCATTTCAGAGAGTCCCACACCATTTCATTGCAGGCCAGCATGGCACCATTTCACCTCTTTTCAGTTCAGAGAGCCCCCATACCGCTTTCATTGCAGGCCAGCATGGCACCATTTCACCTCTTTTCATTTCAGAGAGCCCCCATACTGTTCATTGCAGGCCAGCATGGCACCATTTCACCTCTTTTCATTTCAGAGAGCCCCCATACTGTTTTCATTGCAGGCCAGCATGGCACCATGTGATCATTTCATTTCAGAGAGCCCCCATACTGTTTCATTGCAGGCCAGCATTGCACCATTTGATCATTTCATTTCAGAGAGCCCCATACTGCTTCATTGCAGGCCAGCATGGCACCATTTCACCTCTTTTCATTTCAGAGAGCCCCCATACTGTTTCATTGCAGGCCAGCATGGCACCATTTCACCTCTTTTCAGTTCAGAGAGCCCCCCATACCGTTTCATTGCAGGCCAGCATTGCACCATTTGATCGTTTCATTTCAGAGAGTCCCACACCATTTCATTGCAGGCCAGCATGGCACCATTTCACCTCTTTTTCAGTTCAGAGAGCCCCCATACCGTTTCATTGCAGGCCAGCATGGCACCATTTCACCTCTTTTTCAGTTCAGAGAGCCCATACCGTTTCATTGCAGGCCAGCATTGCACCATTTCACCTCTTTTCATTTCAGAGAGCCCCCATACTGCTTTCATTGCAGGCCAGCATTGCACCATGTGATCATTTCATTTCAGAGAGCCCCCATACCGTTTCATTGCAGGCCAGCATTGCACCATGTGATCATTTCATTTCAGAGAGCCCCCATACTGCTTCATTGCAGGCCAGCATTGCACCATTTCACCTCTTTTCATTTCAGAGAGCCCCCATACTGTTTCATTGCAGGCCAGCATGGCACCATTTCACCTCTTTTCATTTCAGAGAGCCCCCATACCGTTTCATTGCAGGCCAGCATGGCACCATTTCACCTCTTTTCATTTCAGAGAGCCCCCATACCGTTTCATTGCAGGCCAGCATTGCACCATGTGATCATTTCATTTCAGAGAGCCCCATACTGCTTTCATTGCAGGCCAGCATTGCACCATTTCACCTCTTTTCATTTCAGAGAGCCCCCATACTGTTCATTGCAGGCCAGCATGGCACCATTTCACCTCTTTTCATTTCAGAGAGCCCCATACTGCTTCATTGCAGGCCAGCATGGCACCATTTCACCTCTTTTCAGTTCAGAGAGCCCCCATACCGTTTCATTGCAGGCCAGCATTGCACCATTTCACCTCTTTTCATTTCAGAGAGCCCCCATACCGTTTCATTGCAGGCCAGCATGGCACCATTTCACCTCTTTTCATTTCAGAGAGCCCCATACTGTTTCATTGCAGGCCAGCATGGCACCATTTCACCTCTTTTCATTTCAGAGAGCCCCATACCGCTTTCATTGCAGGCCAGCATTGCACCATTTGATCATTTCATTTCAGAGAGCCCCCATACTGTTTCATTGCAGGCCAGCATGGCACCATTTCACCTCTTTTCAGTTCAGAGAGCCCCCATACTGTTTCATTGCAGGCCAGCATGGCACCATTTCACCTCTTTTTCAGTTCAGAGAGCCCCCATACCGCTTCATTGCAGGCCAGCATTGCACCATTTGATCGTTTTCATTTCAGAGAGTCCCCATACTGCTTTCATTGCAGGCCAGCATGGCACCATTTCACCTCTTTTCATTTCAGAGAGTCCCACACCATTTCATTGCAGGCCAGCATTGCACCATTTCACCTCTTTTCATTTCAGAGAGCCCCCATACTGCTTTCATTGCAGGCCAGCATGGCACCATTTCACCTCTTTTCATTTCAGAGAGCCCCCATACTGTTTCATTGCAGGCCAGCATGGCACCATTTCACCTCTTTTCAGTTCAGAGAGCCCCCATACCGTTTCATTGCAGGCCAGCATTGCACCATTTGATCATTTCATTTCAGAGAGCCCCCATACCGTTTCATTGCAGGCCAGCATTGCACCATTCGATCATTTCATTTCAGAGAGCCCCATACCGTTTCATTGCAGGCCAGCATGGCACCATTTCACCTCTTTTCATTTCAGAGAGCCCCCATACTGTTTATTGCAGGCCAGCATGGCACCATTTCACCTCTTTTCATTTCAGAGAGCCTCCATACTGCTTCATTGCAGGCCAGCATTGCACCATGTGATCATTTCATTTCAGAGAGCCCCCATACCGCTTTCATTGCAGGCCAGCATTGCACCATTTGATCATTTCATTTCAGAGAGCCCCCATACTGTTTCATTGCAGGCCAGCATGGCACCATTTCACCTCTTTTCATTTCAGAGAGCCCCCATACCGTTTCATTGCAGGCCAGCATGGCACCATTTCACCTCTTTTCATTTCAGAGAGCCCCCATACTGTTTCATTGCAGGCCAGCATTGCACCATTTGATCGTTTCATTTCAGAGAGTCCTACACCATTTCATTGCAGGCCAGCATGGCACCATTTCACCTCTTTTCAGTTCAGAGAGCCCCCATACCGTTTCATTGCAGGCCAGCATTGCACCATTTGATCGTTTCATTTCAGAGAGTCCCACACCATTTCATTGCAGGCCAGCATGGCACCATTTCACCTCTTTTTCAGTTCAGAGAGCCCCATACCGTTTCATTGCAGGCCAGCATTGCACCATGTGATCATTTCATTTCAGAGAGCCCCCATACCGTTTCATTGCAGGCCAGCATGGCACCATTTCACCTCTTTTCAGTTCAGAGAGCCCCCATACCGTTTCATTGCAGGCCAGCATTGCACCATGTGATCATTTCATTTCAGAGAGCCCCCATACCGTTTCATTGCAGGCCAGCATTGCACCATTTCACCTCTTTTCATTTCAGAGAGCCCCATACCACGTTTCATTGCAGGCCAGCATGGCACCATTTCACCTCTTTTCATTTCAGAGAGCCCCCATACTGTTTCATTGCAGGCCAGCATTGCACCATTTCACCTCTTTTCATTTCAGAGAGCCCCATACTGTTTCATTGCAGGCCAGCATGGCACCATTTCACCTCTTTTCATTTCAGAGAGCCCCCATACCGTTTCATTGCAGGCCAGCATTGCACCATGTGATCATTTCATTTCAGAGAGCCCCCATACTGCTTCATTGCAGGCCAGCATTGCACCATGTGATCATTTCATTTCAGAGAGCCCCATACTGTTTCATTGCAGGCCAGCATTGCACCATTTGATCATTTCATTTCAGAGAGTCCCACACCATTTCATTGCAGGCCAGCATGGCACCATTTCACCTCTTTTCAGTTCAGAGAGCCCCCATACCGTTTCATTGCAGGCCAGCATGGCACCATTTCACCTCTTTTCATTTCAGAGAGCCCCCATACCGTTTCATTGCAGGCCAGCATGGCACCATTTCACCTCTTTTCAGTTCAGAGAGCCCCCCATACCGTTTCATTGCAGGCCAGCATTGCACCATTTGATCATTTCATTTCAGAGAGCCCCCATACTGTTTCATTGCAGGCCAGCATGGCACCATTTCACCTCTTTTCATTTCAGAGAGCCTCCCATACCGTTTCATTGCAGGCCAGCATGGCACCATTTCACCTCTTTTCAGTTCAGAGAGCCCCATACTGCTTTCATTGCAGGCCAGCATTGCACCATTTGATCGTTTTCATTTCAGAGAGTCCCACACCATTTCATTGCAGGCCAGCATGGCACCATTTCACCTCTTTTTCAGTTCAGAGAGCCCCATACCGTTTCATTGCAGGCCAGCATGGCACCATTTCACCTCTTTTCAGTTCAGAGAGCCCCCATACTGTTTCATTGCAGGCCAGCATTGCACCATTTCACCTCTTTTCATTTCAGAGAGCCCCCATACTGTTTCATTGCAGGCCAGCATGGCACCATTTCACCTCTTTTCATTTCAGAGAGCCCCCATACCGTTTCATTGCAGGCCAGCATGGCACCATTTCACCTCTTTTCATTTCAGAGAGCCCCCATACCATTTCATTGCAGGCCAGCATTGCACCATGTGATCATTTCATTTCAGAGAGCCCCCATACTGCCTTCATTGCAGGCCAGCATTGCACCATGTGATCATTTCATTTCAGAGAGCCCCCATACCGTTTCATTGCAGGCCAGCATTGCACCATTTCACCTCTTTTCATTTCAGAGAGCCCCCATACCGTTTCATTGCAGGCCAGCATTGCACCATGTGATCATTTCATTTCAGAGAGCCCCCATACTGTTTCATTGCAGGCCAGCATGGCACCATTTCACCTCTTTTCATTTCAGAGAGCCCCATACTGCTTCATTGCAGGCCAGCATGGCACCATTTCACCTCTTTTCATTTCAGAGAGCCCCCATACCCGTTTCATTGCAGGCCAGCATGGCACCATTTCACCTCTTTTCAGTTCAGAGAGCCCCCATACCGTTTCATTGCAGGCCAGCATTGCACCATGTGATCATTTCATTTCAGAGAGCCCCCATACCGTTTCATTGCAGGCCAGCATTGCACCATTTGATCATTTCATTTCAGAGAGCCCCCATACTGTTTCATTGCAGGCCAGCATGGCACCATTTCACCTCTTTTCATTTCAGAGAGCCCCCATACTGTTTTCATTGCAGGCCAGCATGGCACCATTTCACCTCTTTTCATTTCAGAGAGCCCCCATACTCGCTTTCATTGCAGGCCAGCATTGCACCATGTGATCATTTCATTTCAGAGAGCCTCATACCGTTTCATTGCAGGCCAGCATTGCACCATTTGATCATTTCATTTCAGAGAGCCCCCATACCGCTTTCATTGCAGGCCAGCATGGCACCATTTCACCTCTTTTTCATTTCAGAGAGCCCCCATACTGCTTTCATTGCAGGCCAGCATGGCACCATTTCACCTCTTTTCATTTCAGAGAGCCCCCATACCGTTTCATTGCAGGCCAGCATTGCACCATTTGATCGTTTCATTTCAGAGAGTCCCACACCATTTCATTGCAGGCCAGCATGGCACCATTTCACCTCTTTTCAGTTCAGAGAGCCCCATACCGCTTTCATTGCAGGCCAGCATTGCACCATTTGATCGTTTCATTTCAGAGAGTCCCACACCATTTCATTGCAGGCCAGCATGGCACCATTTCACCTCTTTTCAGTTCAGAGAGCCCCATACTGTTTCATTGCAGGCCAGCATGGCACCATTTCACCTCTTTTCTCATTTCAGAGAGCCCCCATACCGCTTCATTGCAGGCCAGCATGGCACCATTTCACCTCTTTTCATTTCAGAGAGCCCCCATACCGTTTCATTGCAGGCCAGCATTGCACCATTTGATCATTTCATTTCAGAGAGCCCCATACCGTTTCATTGCAGGCCAGCATGGCACCATTTCACCTCTTTTCATTTCAGAGAGCCCCCATACCGTTTTCATTGCAGGCCAGCATGGCACCATTTCACCTCTTTTTCAGTTCAGAGAGCCCCCATACCGTTTCATTGCAGGCCAGCATTGCACCATTTGATCGTTTCATTTCAGAGAGTCCCACACCATTTCATTGCAGGCCAGCATGGCACCATTTCACCTCTTTTCAGTTCAGAGAGCCCCATACCGTTTCATTGCAGGCCAGCATGGCACCATTTCACCTCTTTTCAGTTCAGAGAGCCCCCATACTGTTTCATTGCAGGCCAGCATGGCACCATTTCACCTCTTTCAGTTCAGAGAGCCCCCATACTGCTTTCATTGCAGGCCAGCATTGCACCATGTGATCATTTCATTTCAGAGAGCCCCATACTGCTTCATTGCAGGCCAGCATGGCACCATTTCACCTCTTTTCAGTTCAGAGAGCCCCCCATACCGTTTCATTGCAGGCCAGCATTGCACCATGTGATCATTTCATTTCAGAGAGCCCCTATACTGTTCATTGCAGGCCAGCATTGCACCATTTCACCTCTTTTCATTTCAGAGAGCCCCATACTGTTTCATTGCAGGCCAGCATGGCACCATTTCACCTCTTTTCATTTCAGAGAGCCCCCATACTGCTTTCATTGCAGGCCAGCATTGCACCATTTGATCGCATTTCAGAGAGTCCCCATACTGTTTCATTGCAGGCCAGCATGGCACCATTTCACCTCTTTTCATTTCAGAGAGTCCCGCACCATTTCATTGCAGGCCAGCATTGCACCATTTCACCTCTTTTCATTTCAGAGAGCCCCATACTGTTTCATTGCAGGCCAGCATGGCACCATTTCACCTCTTTTCATTTCAGAGAGCCCCATACCGCTTTCATTGCAGGCCAGCATGGCACCATTTCACCTCTTTCAGTTCAGAGAGCCCCCATACCGCTTCATTGCAGGCCAGCATTGCACCATTTGATCATTTCATTTCAGAGAGCCCCCATACCGTTTCATTGCAGGCCAGCATTGCACCATTCGATCATTTCATTTCAGAGAGCCCCATACCGCTTCATTGCAGGCCAGCATGGCACCATTTCACCTCTTTTCATTTCAGAGAGCCCCATACTGCTTCATTGCAGGCCAGCATGGCACCATTTCACCTCTTTTCATTTCAGAGAGCCCCCATACCGTTTCATTGCAGGCCAGCATTGCACCATGTGATCATTTCATTTCAGAGAGCCCCATACCGCTTCATTGCAGGCCAGCATTGCACCATTTGATCATTTCATTTCAGAGAGCCCCCATACCGTTTCATTGCAGGCCAGCATGGCACCATTTCACCTCTTTTCATTTCAGAGAGCCCCCATACCGTTTCATTGCAGGCCAGCATGGCACCATTTCACCTCTTTTCATTTCAGAGAGCCCCCATACCGCTTCATTGCAGGCCAGCATTGCACCATTTGATCGTTTCAGAGAGTCCCACACCATTTCATTGCAGGCCAGCATGGCACCATTTCACCTCTTTTCAGTTCAGAGAGCCCCATACCGCTTTCATTGCAGGCCAGCATTGCACCATTTGATCGCTTCATTTCAGAGAGTCCCACACCATTTCATTGCAGGCCAGCATGGCACCATTTCACCTCTTTTCAGTTCAGAGAGCCCCCATACCGTTTCATTGCAGGCCAGCATTGCACCATGTGATCATTTCATTTCAGAGAGCCCCCATACTGTTTCATTGCAGGCCAGCATGGCACCATTTCACCTCTTTTCAGTTCAGAGAGCCCCCATACTGCTTCATTGCAGGCCAGCATTGCACCATGTGATCATTTCATTTCAGAGAGCCCCCATACCGCTTCATTGCAGGCCAGCATTGCACCATTTCACCTCTTTTTCATTTCAGAGAGCCCCCATACTGTTTCATTGCAGGCCAGCATGGCACCATTTCACCTCTTTTCATTTCAGAGAGCCCCATACCGTTTCATTGCAGGCCAGCATTGCACCATTTCACCTCTTTTCATTTCAGAGAGCCCCCATACTGCTTCATTGCAGGCCAGCATGGCACCATTTCACCTCTTTTCATTTCAGAGAGCTCCCCATACCGTTTCCATTGCAGGCCAGCATGGCACCATTTCACCTCTTTTCATTTCAGAGAGCCCCCATACCGCCATTGCAGGCCAGCATTGCACCATGTGATCATTTCATTTCAGAGAGCCCCCATACCGCCATTGCAGGCCAGCATTGCACCATGTGATCATTTCATTTCAGAGAGCTCCTTATACTGCTTCATTGCAGGCCAGCATTGCACCATTTGATCATTTCATTTCAGAGAGTCCCCACACCATTTCATTGCAGGCCAGCATGGCACCATTTCACCTCTTTTCAGTTCAGAGAGCCCCCATACCGTTTCATTGCAGGCCAGCATGGCACCATTTCACCTCTTTTCATTTCAGAGAGCCCCCATACTGTTTCATTGCAGGCCAGCATGGCACCATTTCACCTCTTTTCAGTTCAGAGAGCCTCATACCGCTTCATTGCAGGCCAGCATTGCACCATTTGATCATTTCATTTCAGAGAGCTCCTATACTGTTTCATTGCAGGCCAGCATGGCACCATTTCACCTCTTTCATTTCAGAGAGCCCCATACTGCTTCATTGCAGGCCAGCATGGCACCATTTCACCTCTTTTCAGTTCAGAGAGCCTCATACTTCATTGAGGCCAGCATTGCACCATTTGATCGTTTCCATTTCAGAGAGTCCCACACCATTTCATTGCAGGCCAGCATGGCACCATTTCACTTTCTTTTCAGTTCAGAGAGCCTCATACTGCTTTACTGCAGGCCAGCATGGCACCATTTCACCTCTTTTCAGTTCAGAGAGCCCCCCATACCGTTTCATTGCAGGCCAGCATTGCACCATTCTCACCTCTTTTCATTTCCCAGAGAGCCCCCATACTGTTTTCTGGCTGCAGGCCAGCATGGCACCATTTCACCTCTCTTTCATTTCAGAGAGCCCCCATACTGTTTCATTGCAGGCCAGCATGGCACCATTTCACCCTTTTCATTTCAGAGAGCCCTATACCATTTCATTGCAGGCCAGCATTGCACCATGTGATCATTTCATTTCAGAGAGCCCCATACTGCTTCATTGCAGGCCAGCATTGCACCATGTGATCATTTCATTTCAGAGAGCCCCATACCGTTTCATTGCAGGCCAGCATTGCACCATTTCACCTCTTTCATTTCAGAGAGCTCCCATACTGCTTCATTGTAGGCAGTATTGCACCATGTGATCATTTCATTTCAGAGAGCCCCTATACTGTTTCATTGCAGGCCAGCATGGCACCATTTCACCTCTCTTTTCATTTCAGAGAGCCCCATACCGTTTCATTGCAGGCCAGCATGGCACCATTTCACCTCTTTTCAGTTCAGAGAGCCCTCCATACTGTTTCATTGCAGGCCAGCATTGCACCATGTGATCATTTCATTTCAGAGAGCCTCATACTGTTTCATTGCAGGCCAGCATGGCACCATTTCACCTCTTTTCATTTCAGAGAGCTCTCACACTGCTTCATTGCAGGCCAGCATTGCACCATTTCACCTCTTTTCAGTTCAGAGAGCCTCTATATCAGTTTCATTGCAGGCTCAGCATTGCACCATGTGATCATTTCATTTCAGAGAGCCTCGATACTGCTTCATTGCAGGCCAGCATTGCACCATTTGATCATTTCATTTCAGAGAGCCCCCATACCGCTTCTGCAGGCCAGCATGGCACCATTTCACCTCTTTTCATTTCAGAGAGCCCCATACTGCTTCATTGCAGGCCAGCATGGCACCATTTCACCTCTTTTTCATTTCAGAGAGCTCCCCATACTGTTTCATTGCAGGCCAGCATTGCACCATGTGATCATTTCATTTCAGAGAGCCCCATACTGCTTTCATTGCAGGCCAGCATTGCACCATTTGATCATTTCATTTCAGAGAGCCCCCATACTGTTTCATTGCAGGCCAGCATGGCACCATTTCACCTCTTTTCATTTCAGAGAGAGCCCCATACTGCTTTCATTGCAGGCCAGCATGGCACCATTTCACCTCTTTTCATTTCAGAGAGCCCCATACCTGTTTCATTGCAGGCCAGCATTGCACCATTTGATCGCTTCATTTCAGAGAGTCCTACACCATTTTCATTGCAGGCCAGCATGGCACCATTTCACCTCTTTTCAGTTCAGAGAGCCCCTATACTGCTTCATTGCAGGCCAGCATTGCACCATTTGATCGTTTCATTTCAGAGAGTCCCACCACCATTTCATTGCAGGCCAGCATGGCACCATTTCACCTCTTTTCAGTTCAGAGAGCCCCCATACCGTTTCATTGCAGGCCAGCATGGCACCATTTCACCTCTTTTCATTTCAGAGAGCTCCCCATACTGCTTCATTGCAGGCCAGCATTGCACCATGTGATCGTTTTTGATCATTTCAGAGAGCCCCCCATACTGTTTCATTGCAGGCCAGCATGGCACCATTTCACCTCTTTTCATTTCAGAGAGCCCCATACCGTTTCATTGCAGGCCAGCATTGCACCATTTCACCTCTTTTCATTTCAGAGAGCCCCCATACCGATTGCAGGCCAGCATTGCACCATTTGATCGTTTCAGTTCAGAGAGTCCCACCATTTCATTGCAGGCCAGCATGGCACCATTTCACTCTTTTCAGTTCAGAGAGCCCCCATACTGCTTCATTGCAGGCCAGCATGGCACCATTTCACCTCTTTCAGTTCAGAGAGCCCCCATACATTGCATGGCACCATTTCACCTCTTTTCAGGCAGGCAGCATTGCACCATGTGATCATTTCATTTCAGAGAGCCCCCATACTGCTTTCATTGCAGGCCAGCATTGCACCATTTCACCTCTTTTCATTTCAGAGAGCCCCCTATACCGTTTCATTGCAGGCCAGCATTGCACCATGTGATCATTTCATTTCAGAGAGCCCCTCATACCGTTTCATTGCAGGCCAGCATTGCACCATGTGATCATTTCATTTCAGAGAGCCCTATACTGTTTCATTGCAGGCCAGCATGGCACCATTTGATCATTTCATTTCAGAGAGCCCCATACTGTTTCATTGCAGGCCAGCATTGCACCATGTGATCATTTCATTTCAGAGAGCCCCCATACTGTTTCATTGCAGGCCAGCATGGCACCATTTCACCTCTTTCATTTCAGAGAGCCCCCATACCGTTTCATTGCAGGCCAGCATGGCACCATTTCACCTCTTTTCATTTCAGAGAGCCCCCATACTTTTGCAGGCCAGCATTGCACCATGTGCATCATTTCATTTCAGAGAGCCCTCATACTTTTCATTGCAGGCCAGCATTGCACCATGTGATCATTTCATTTCAGAGAGTCCCACACCATTTCATTGCAGGCCAGCATGGCACCATTTCACCTCTTTCAGTTCAGAGAGCCCCCATACCGTTTCATTGCAGGCCAGCATGGCACCATTTCACCTCTTTTCAGTTCAGAGAGCCCCCATACTGCTTCATTGCAGGCCAGCATGGCACCATTTCACCTCTTTCAGTTCAGAGAGCCCCATACTGTTTCATTGCAGGCCAGCATTGCACCATTTGATCATTTCATTTCAGAGAGCTCTTTTCATTTCAGAGAGCCCCCATACTGTTTCATTGCAGGCCAGCATTGCACCATTTCACCTTTTTCAGTTCAGAGAGCCCCATTTTCATTGCAGGCCAGCATTGCACCATTTGATCGTTTTCATTTCCAGAGTCCCACACCATTTCATTGAGAGCATGGCACCATTTCACCTCAGGCCAGCATGGCACCATTTCACCTCTTTTCATTTCAGAGAGCCCCCATACCATTTCATTGCAGGCCAGCATTGCACCATTTCACCTCTTTTCATTTCAGAGAGCCCCATACTGTTTCATTGCAGGCCAGCATGGCACCATTTCACCTCTTTTCATTTCAGAGAGCCCCCATACCATTTCATTGCAGGCCAGCATTGCACCATTTCACCTCTTTTCATTTCAGAGAGCCCCATACCGCTTCATTGCAGGCCAGCATTGCACCATGTGATCATTTCATTTCAGAGAGCCCCCATACCGTTTCATTGCAGGCCAGCATTGCACCATTGACCTCTTTTCATTTCAGAGAGCCCCATACCGTTTCATTGCAGGCCAGCATTGCACCATTTCACCTCTTTTCATTTCAGAGAGCCCCCATACTGTTTCATTGCAGGCCAGCATTGCACCATGTGATCATTTCATTTCAGAGAGCCCCCATACTGTTTCATTGCAGGCCAGCATGGCACCATTTCACCTCTTTTTCATTTCAGAGAGCCCTATACCGTTTCATTGCAGGCCAGCATTGCACCATTTGATCTTTCATTTCAGAGAGCCCCCATACCGCTTCATTGCAGGCCAGCATTGCACCATTTGATCATTTCATTTCAGCAGGCAGGCAGCATTGCACCATGTGATCATTTCATTTCAGAGAGCCCCTGTTTCATTGCAGGCCAGCATGGCACCATTTCACCTCTTTTCATTTCAGAGAGCCCCCATACTGCTTTCATTGCAGGCCAGCATTGCACCATGTGATCATTTCATTTCAGAGAGCCCCCATACTGTTTCATTGCAGGCCAGCATTGCACCATTTGATCATTTCATTTCAGAGAGCATACTGTTTCATTGCAGGCCAGCATTGCACCATGTGATCATTTCATTTCAGAGAGCCCCATACCGTTTCATTGCAGGCCAGCATGGCACCATTTCACCTCTTTTCATTTCAGAGAGCTCCCCATACTGCATTGCAGGCCAGCATGGCACCATTTCACCTCTTTTCATTTCAGAGAGCCCCTATACTGTTTCATTGCAGGCCAGCATTGCACCATTTGATCATTTCATTTCAGAGAGCCCCCATACCGCTTCATTGCAGGCCAGCATTGCACCATTTCACCTTTTCATTTCAGAGAGCCCCCATACTGTTTCATTGCAGGCCAGCATTGCACCATTTCACCTCTTTTCATTTCAGAGAGCTCCCATACTGCTTCATTGCAGGCCAGCATTGCACCATTTGATCATTTCATTTCAGAGAGCCCCCATTGCAGGCCAGCATTGCACCATTTGATCATTTCATTTCAGAGCCATACCGCATTGCAGGCCAGCATTGCACCATGTGATCATTTCATTTCAGAGAGCCCCCATACTGTTTCATTGCAGGCCAGCATTGCACCATGTGATCATTTCATTTCAGAGAGCCCCATACCGTTGCAGGCCAGCATTGCACCATTTGATCATTTCATTTCAGAGAGCCCCCATACCGTTTCATTGCAGGCCAGCATTGCACCATTTCACCTCTTTTCATTTCAGAGAGCCCCCACACCATTTCATTGCAGGCCAGCATTGCACCATTTCACCTCTTTTCATTTCAGAGAGCCCCATACTGCTTTCATTGCAGGCCAGCATTCATTGCAGAGAGCCAGCATTGCAGGCCAGCACCATTTCACCTCTTTTCATTTCAGAGAGCCCCATACTGTTTCATTGCAGGCCAGCATGGCACCATTCATTGCAGGCCAGCATGGCAGGCCAGCATTGCACCATTTCACCTTTTTCATTTCAGAGAGCCCCCATACCGTTTCATTGCAGGCCAGCATTGCACCATTGATCATTTCATTTCAGAGAGCCCCCATACTTTCATTGCAGGCCAGCATTGCACCATTTCACCTCTTTTCATTTTAGAGAGCCCCCATACCAGGCCAGCATGGCACCATTTCACTGAGAGCCCCCATACTGCTCATTGCAGGCCAGCATGGCACCATGATCATTTCATTTCAGAGAGCCCCATACCGTTTCATTGCAGGCCAGCATTGCACCATGTGATCATTTCATTTCAGAGAGCCCCCATACCATTTCATTGCAGGCCAGCATTGCACCATTTGACCATTTCATTTCAGAGAGCCCCCATACCGTTTCATTGCAGGCCAGCATGGCACCATTTCACCTCTTTTCAGTTCAGAGAGCCCCATACCGTTTCATTGCAGGCCAGCATTGCACCATTTGATCGTTTCATTTCAGAGAGTCCTACACCATTTCATTGCAGGCCAGCATGGCACCATTTCACCTCTTTTCATTTCAGGCCAGCAGGCCCCATACTTTTCATTTCAGAGAGCCCCCATTGCAGGGCCAGCATGGCACCATTTCACCTCTTTTCAGTTCAGAGAGCCCCCCATACCGTTTCATTGCAGGCCAGCATTGCACCATTTGACCTCTTTCATTTCAGAGAGCCCCACACCATTTCATTGCAGGCCAGCATTGCACCATTTCACCTCTTTTTCATTTCAGAGAGCCCCCATACTGTTTCATTGCAGGCCAGCATTGCACCATTTCACCTCTTTTCATTTCAGAGAGCCCCCATACTGTTTCATTGCAGGCCAGCATTGCACCATGTGATCATTTCATTTCAGAGAGCATACCGTTTCATTGCAGGCCAGCATTGCACCATTTCACCTCTTTTCATTTCAGAGAGCCCCCATACCGTTTCATTGCAGGCCAGCATTGCACCATTTCACCTCTTTTCATTTCAGAGAGCCCCCATACTGTTTCATTGCAGGCCAGCATTGCACCATGTGATCATTTCATTTCAGAGAGCCCCATACTGTTTCATTGCAGGCCAGCATTGCACCATTTCACCTCTTTTCATTTCAGAGAGCCCCATACCGTTTCATTGCAGGCCAGCATTGCACCATGTGATCATTTCATTTCAGAGAGCCCTATAAGCCATTGCAGGCTCACCATGTGATACATTTCCAGAGAGCCCCCATACTTTCATTGCAGGCCAGCATGGCACCATTTCACCTCTTTTCAGTTCAGAGAGCCCCCATACCGTTTCATTGCAGGCCAGCATTGCACCATTTCACCTCTTTTCATTTCAGAGAGCCCCCATACTGTTTCATTGCAGGCCAGCATGGCACCATGTGATCATTTCATTTCAGAGAGCCCCCATACTGCTTTCATTGCAGGCCAGCATTGCACCATGATCATTTCATTTCAGAGAGCCCCATACCGCCTTCATTGCAGGCCAGCATTGCACCATTTCACCTCTTTTCATTTCAGAGAGCCCCCATACTGTTTCATTGCAGGCCAGCATTGTACCATGTGATCATTTCATTTCAGAGAGCCCCCATACCGTTTCATTGCAGGCCAGCATTGCACCATGTGATCATTTCATTTCAGAGAGCCCCCATACCGTTTCATTGCAGGCCAGCATGGCACCATTTCACCTCTTTTCATTTCAGAGAGCCCCCATACTGTTTCATTGCAGGCCAGCATTGCACCATGTGATCATTTCATTTCAGAGAGCCCCCATACCGTTTCATTGCAGGCCAGCATTGCACCATGTGATCATTTCATTTCAGAGAGTCCCACACCATTTCATTGCAGGCCAGCATGGCACCATTTCACCTCTTTTCATTTCAGAGAGCCCCATACTGTTTCATTGCAGGCCAGCATTGCACCATTTGATCATTTCATTTCAGAGAGCCCCCATACTGTTTCATTGCAGGCCAGCAATGCACCATGTGATCATTTCATTTCAGAGAGCCCCATACCGTTCATTGCAGGCCAGCATTGCAGCATTTGATCATTTCATTTCAGAGAGCCCCCATACTGCTTCATTGCAGGCCAGCAATGCACCATTTCACCTGGTCTCATTTCAGAGATCCCCCACACCAGTTTATTTCAGGCCAGCATTGCACCATTTCACCTCTTTTCATTTCAGAGAGTCCTGGTCACCAAGTTTCATTTCAGACCGCATTGCAGCATTTGATCATTTCATTTCAGAGAGCCCCGTGCCGCTTTCGTAACTGAAATTCTTGCTAAAAATACCTGCTTATTCCGTGGATAGTCATGAATATTAGCAATTGCTACATAAGAAGCTTTACAATCGCCCCGTTGGATCTGTCCCATTAAATACCAAGGCTTCCGTAATGTAAAAACGAATTCCAAGTACGGTAACGCACGGCTTGAAAACATCCACGAAATGTGTAACGATTGCTCAGGAACGGGAGTCTTCCTTTGTGCCGCGAGGTCGTCGCTTTGCTTTGGGCTTTTTTACGTCATCTGGGATTTTTGTCTCCTTAGTTTACATGCCGATAGGAACCGTTTTCCCCTCGCCCGCCGATTGTGCAACACATACCCTACGACTAAAAAAATAAAACAACTGTTTACATCGACAGGAAAGAATGGGATCGATTGCTACGCAGGGTACTTTGCAATCGCCGAGCCGAGCCGAGCCGCCGAGCCGAGCGGAGCCGCCGAGCCGAGCCGAGCTGCCGAGCCGAGCCGAGCCGAGCGAGCGCCGAGCCGAGCGAGCGGGAGCGCGGAGCTGAGCCGAGCCGCCGAGCGAGCTGCCGAGCCGCCGAGCCGAGCTGAGCCGAGCCGCCGAGCCGAGCCGCCGAGCCGAGCCGCCGAGCCGGAGCTGCGAGCTGAGCTGCCGAGCTGAGCCGCTGAGCTGAGCTGCCGGAGCGAGCGAGCCGCCCGAGCGAGCCGCCGAGCCGAGCCGAGCCGCCGAGCCGAGCCGAGCCGCCGAGCCGGGCCGCCCGAGCCGAGCCGGCCCCGAGCCGGCTGCCGAGCGAGCCGCCGAGCCGGCCGGCCGAGCCGAGCCGCTGAGCCGAGCTGCCGGCTGAGCGCCGAGCCGAGCCGGCTGCCGAGCCGAGCCTTTAGGGAAGAAAACCTCTCGTTTGCCTGAGAGCGCCGAGGCGTCTTGCCCGAGACTATAAATCCAACTACAATCCTCTCCTCTCTGTAGAGATATTCAGGAATGGTATTCATTGCGACGGTAAAAAGGCTCTGAGTACCCCCCACCGGATCTCCTCTCTGAGATGCAAGCGACGCCGGAGCGGAAAAGCGATTTGCGCGTAGAGCAAAGCCAATTTTGGCAACGTACCTACCAAAGGGAATCGATTGAAAGCGGCGGACTTACGCTGAGCGGTCGGGGGCGTCTCTTGCCGCCGCGCGTGGGAAGCGCCCTCCGGCCTCCGCTCGGAAGGTTTTCCGTTCCGAGAAAACCAACCCGACGCCAAACCGGTGAGTGTTTAAAAACCCTACAACGCAAAGGAAAATCCGTGAGCTGTTGTGTATTACAGATACGCGCTGTAAATTCACGTCTTTCAGAACCCCGCGCAGCGCATTTCAAAGCTTCTTTTCAGACAAATTAATACCAGACTGCTGCGCCTAGTTAAACAGCAGAGCTATGAAGTTGCAAGAGAGGGGTGTCAGGGTTAGCTGGCCTCTTAGGGATTTTAATCCCCTCCGAGAACGTGCAAGCGTTTCAAACGAGCTGCTACGTAAGAACCCCAGAGAGCGGCAGAGGCTGGCGCTTACCTGGAAGGGAGCCCGAGGAAACCGGGAAGAACCTGAGCGAGGAGCTGAGCCCCGCCAAGCCCCAGCGTGCCGGTTCCGTCCGCCTCGCCTCGTCCCGGGAGCCCCCGCCGGTTCCGTTCCGTCCGCCTCGCCTCGTCTCGGGGAGCCCCGCGCCGGTTCCGTTCCGTCCGCCTCGCCTTTAGTGGAACCCCTGGTTCCACCCGAGGGCTCTTACCTGTGGCAGCGATTTGCCTTTCTCCTTGTGGGACGCCCCCATAGGGCTTACACGTTACCCCTTCCCTTGACAGCAGTCCTTTTCCTGCCTGAAGGCTCTTGTCTCTTCCTGGGGTGATCTGACTGAGTTAAAAGAGCTCTGCCTGAGAAGCCTCTAAGGGGGCGCCCGGAGAGGTCCTGAGCCTCGGCGAGTCCCGCCGCGGTCCTCGGAAACCGATCTGGGGGAAAAGACGAACGCCACGGCTCGGATAACTGCCGGAGTTCTATAGGGCTCGCTACAGCCCCGGACGGGTGTGGGATCTCTCCTAAAGGCCTCGGAGCCGAACGGTTTCACAAACTCACCTTACTTCTGTGAAAGAGGAGGTTGGACTATTTCCCAGAAGTCTGCTGCGTATTTTCCTGGTTTCTGCAGATAGTTTTCCTCCTTTTCTTACCAGCGACTTATGTGAAGTCTTAGGGCTTTTAATCCCCTCCTGGAACATTCAGGCGTATCAAACCTTCGAGCACCTACACGGGAACCGCGGACAGCGACAGAGGCTGGCGCTAACCTGGTGCGGAGCTCAGCCGGACGAAGGGAACCCACGGAAGCTAGAGGAAGCCGAGCGGAGAGCAGACCTCGGCGGAGCCGGCTGGCGCCTGGGGGAGCCGAGCCCCGGCGCGCCCCGTGAGAGGCGGCCCGGCCGGCCGGAGCCGCCGTCTCTTCGGGGGAAGGAAATCCTCCGGCTTCACAGAGAGCCGAGCCGACTCGCCCTAAGACTGCCAATCTCTCCTGTTCATATAGGTAGTCAGGACTGGCACTAAGTGCCAGGTAACAAGGCTCTGAACTCACCCCGCTGCGTCTCTTCCGTTACACGCAAAGGCTGCTAGCAGGTAGAAGCCGATTGCAAGCAGAGCAAAGCAGTTTGAAAATAGAACTTCTGAAATGGATCTCAAGGAATTAAAGACGGGAACCCTCCTCGGTGCGTGTCGGGGGGGGGCGGATCCTTTGTTTCTTTTGCCTTTATTCTTTGTCCTGAGCTTTCTTTGGGTTTTGGTCTCTTTAATTTGAATGGAAGTAACCTCTGAGGAGAGCCCAGCGAAGCCTCACCCCACACACAGGGTGAGAATCCCTACCTGGTCAGTGCTGCCCCGCTCTTAAGGGGCCTGCTGGCATCTAAGGTGGATCTGGGGGTATCAAAGGGAATGCGGGCACACAGAGAGGGATATGGGGAGGCTCTGGAGGGGTTCCAAAAGGACCTTTCAGTTGGATCCAACCGAGGCCACCGCCACCAAGCCACGCCCCCAAACTGAGGCCGCCGCTGCCGGCCCCCACCCACCCAACCACATAGGCCGCCGGCAAGACAAGCAACCCCCACACCCCCAAGCAACAGAAGCTGCCGCCAAGCCAGCCAAACCCCACCCCAGCAACAGACGCTGCCGCCACCAAGCCGCCACCCCAACCCCCAAACCGCAGAGGGTGCCGCCACCAAGCCAGCCACCCCCCAACCCCCACCCAATAACAGAGGCTGGCGCCAAACCAGCCACGCATCCCACCCACCCCAGTCACAACAGAGGCCGCCGCCACCAAGCCAGTCCCCCACCCAACACAGGCCACCGCCGCCAAGCCAGACCCCCAACCACAGAGGCCACCGCCACCAAGCCAAGCCAGCCCCCCACGGCCCACCCAGTAACAGAGGCCGCCGCCAAAAGCCAGCCACCCCCACCCCCAAAAGCATGGGCTGCCGCCAAACCAGCCACCACCCCTACCCCCACCCAACAACAGAGGCCGCTGCCAAGGCAGCCACGCATCCCACCCCCACCCAACAGAGGCCGTCGCTGCAAAGCCAGCCACCCTCCACCCACCTAACGCCAACAGAGGCCGCCGCCAAAGCCAGCCACCCCCACCCCCAAAACATGGGCTGCCACCAAACCAGCCAACACCCCTAGCCCCCCACCCAACAAAGGCTGTGGCCAAGCCAGCCACGCATCCCTCCCCCACCCAACAGAAGCCGCCGCTGCCAAGCCAGCCAAACCCTACACACACACCAGAGGTTGCTACCAAGCCAGCCCCCACTCCCCCCCCAACTAACCCTAACCATCCAACTGAAGTGCCCCCAGGTGACCCTCCATTGGCTCCCACATGTCCCTGAATTCCTCTTTGATACCCCCCACACCCACCATAGATGCCCACAAACCCCCTGAAGTGGGGGGGACGCTGACCGGTTGGGGGGCATCTCCTCCAGGTGAGTGGGGAGCGACTCAGCCGGCCTCTCTTCAGAGGCCTTTCCATTCAAATTAAACAACTGAATATAAAACCAGTGGGGTCTCCTTTGCGTGTGTTGTGCGGTTTTAATTTGCCGCTCGGGGTCGTGGGAACCTTTTGGCGTATGTGTTACTACTGCTCTGCAACCTCTGGAGGAGTGGCACGGCTTTTCCTCCGCTACAATACCTCACGCTAATACTTACGTTTTGTCATGGGTTTCGTCCCCTCCGGGAACGTTCGCAAGCGGTCCGCCCGGCAGCGTTTGGGAGAGGCTGCCCCGCCTCACTCGCCCGCTCCTCGCCTGCGTCTGTCGCTGCAGCGGTTTGAGCCTTACCTGGGAGCTCAGATGGTGTCGAGGCTGAGAATCTCTCTCCGCTCCCCCTCCTCCCTCCCAACAGAGGGGGAAAAAAAAGGACCAAATCCAGCAAGAAATAATTTGGAGTCAGCTGGGAAGCAGAGAGTTCAGTAGAACACTGCAAGCCCTCCGCCCTGTTTTCAGAATGGGCGTTCACCCGCCACAAGCCACCCCTCCGTTCCTCCCGCTCCCTGTCACAGCCCCGTCGTCCGCTCCTGGCACGTGGTATTCGACTCCTCGAGGTGAGTCCCTGGTTATCCCGGCTCGTTCTCTCTCAGGGCAGTCTCTCTGCTGCTGGAACTGGGCAGGGATGTGGAGAAGAATCAGGAATCAGTCTGACTTTGAAAGGAAAAGAGAAAAAAATCAGAACAGTCCATTGCTGCAGGGACAGCAGGAACAAGTGCAGGTGGGATGACCCAGGAGCTCTGTGGGTTGCTGTGCAGTGCGTATGTTGAGTCCTGGACGCCAGGCTGGTGTTAAGCCAGGAGGGAAAGAGGTTAGACCGACTTCTAACTGTTCGCACAGTGACTATAATGCATCGACGTGTGTTGCCCCCTCTGAGTTCATCCTCTCTCAGCCGGAGTCACGTTCTGCTGTGGGATACGCTGAATGTCCCGGTTTCCAACATGCCCCGCTAGGTGTGACCAGGCCTCTCGGCAGAGGCCGCCCTGGGTTGGTTTGCCCGGCTGGCAAGCCCTCCGCCCTGTTTTCGCAATGGTCCGTAACCCCCCACAATCGCCCACCCCCACGTGGCATCGCGGTAGGAAAGACAGAGACAGCTGAGGGGCTGCCCTGCTTCTGATAGCCCCGACCCACGGACGCCCTTCTTGGTAGGGTTTGCGCCTTCGGGACGCAGTTGAGTTTTTGCTGCGCCTCTCTGTGAGAGCTGTTGTGCGGCTCTGCGTCTCCGAGCGTGTTCCCCGTTCCCCAGGATTTGCTACCCCCCGATCGCCTTGCAGTCGGTGCATTTCTCCCTGGCCATCAACCGACCTCTAATGCCTGTTGCTCTCTAATTAAATCTTTCGATGGTTTCAGCTTTCTGAGCCTGTGTTGGTACGACTCCTGCTCAGGGCACCGCGAGAGAGACAAACCTTCCTTCTGTCCTGTGGTTCCGGGAAGGGTCCCGCACTGAGGCAGGCACCAACGGGTAGCGGCTGTGAGGTGACATCAGCCTTGCTTGGTCGACCAAGTGGAAAGCAAAGAGTCAATCGGTAAGTAGTGGAGCAAAAGCAAAGCTTAGGTCTCAGTTACTCACGTTGTAAAGCTGTGAGTAGGTTTCCCTGCACCCTAGAAAAACACTGCACAGGCATCTCATTTTCCTCTGGCATTCCTTTAACTGGCAGAGCTGTGGGGGAGTTACTGGGAGACTTGGAAAGGCAGTGGGAGCACTAGGAAGGGAATTTGGAGTTACGGGGAGGAACGCAAAGACGACAGGTGCCACGCTAGAAGAGCGCTTACTGTTACCGGGAGAAGACCCTCCTGACTCTTCCTGACTGCTGCTCGCCCGGCCCGCCCGCTCGCTCGCCCCGGCCCCGACCGGTAGTGCGCCAGTCCCCGCCCCATCGCGGCTCCCAAACGGTCCCGGCTCGGCTCCGGGAACCCCACACAAGATAAGCCAGGGCGCGGTCCTGCAGCTGTCAGAGGAAAGCCCCGGAGAGCTGTGGAGGCAGGCACTCACCTAGCATGGAGCGAGCAGGAACCCAACAGCCCCGGCGGGCCAGTGAGCGCCGTTTTAAAGCCGCCAGCCCCGTGCGCGCGAACAACCCTCGTTGCGGCGCATGCGCTGAACCCATGGCAACGATCGCGACGCTATCGCCTGGCGGGACCGGAGCCTCGCTGCGGCGCAGGAGTTGTACCCATGTCAGCGCTCGAGTCAGGCTCTCTCTCCTTTTCCCTTCTCCCCAACAACTTTCCAGCGTTTCAAGCGTTCAGCGCGTTCGCTGCAGCGCTGAGCGCCCTCGGGGCGGCAGGCTGTGCTTATAGCTCAAGCCCCTGTGTGACTTCAGTACGATTCTCACAGCCTTTAAAACAGAGAGGGGAGACGGGGGTCGTTTCCAAAGCTTTGTGACACAGCAGTCGCTCCAACTCCTCCCTCTCCAGCTGGAGAGGGTCTGCTCCGCATCGCCTCACGGCACTGACGCTGTGAAATGTTCTGTGGTCCCTCCGAGACTTGTCAGCGGTTTAGGGGGTGCCCCAGCCCTCGCTCACCTGCTCCTCTGCTGCAGCATCCCCCTGCCCCATGTCCACCCAGAATCCCCCCGCTCCCTTTGATTCTCCCCCCAAAAGGCAGAATGTGAAGCAAACTACCCGGCCAGCAGCTCGGTCCTTTCCTAGTCAGATGTGTACACATCCCCTCTCCCCCCGAAGGGGAGCTCTGCTGCAGCGATGAAGGGGGCAGGAAGGGTCCCCCACAAACAGCTGCAGCTACTCCAGCCCCCGTGCTGCCGGCTGGTGGCTGCCTCACGGTGGGGAATGTGCCAGAGCTCGATGTCTCTCACACCCAGTTTGGGTTGGACCCCTGGGCAGCGATGCTTCGCCCGAGGCCTCCATCGGAGGCCGCAGGCAGGTTCCTCGCTGCTGCCTTTGCGCCTCAGACGCAGCCGCCCTTGGATCCTCCTGAAGCCATGCGGCCTGCTGCGGTGCTCCGGCGCCCCACAGGCTACCCCGAAAGCTACTTCCTAGACTGACATGGAGCATAAAGAGAGCGGAGTTTTCTCCTGCTAGGCACAGGAGACTCCCGTGTGGGAATGCATGCACGGACCCCCCTGGTGCAGTAGGAATCATTTATTGCTGCAGCAGGAATCATTTACTGGTGCAGCAGGAATCACTTACTGGTGCAGCAGGAATCATTTATTGGTACAGAACAGGCAGTTTACAGAGGGGAAATCCAGCAGCCCGAGCACTTCCCTGGCACTCCTGCACCACTGCTGCTCTCTGAGTTTGCTCCATCGTTATCTTCATCCCGTATCAGGTTGATCTTCTCCAGCAGGAGGCAAGCGTCCCCCCTGCCTCACGCTTCAGGCTGTGTACTGCAGTCCGCTCTTCTTTATCACCAGGCCATCCTGCCAGTATCAGCAGCCTGTTGTTCTCCCTTGTCCTGAAACCCTCCACAGACCCTTTCTGCTTTCCTACGCTCCCAGTGCCCTTCACCCCTCCCCCGGAGGCACTGCACAGAGCCGGCGCTCGGTCCCAGAGAGACCGTAGAGCACAGCTGGATGGAAGATGCACCGCAACACACCCAGCACTCCTTTCTCTGCAGGAACAAGCAACAACCTCTCGGCAAGACTCAAGATGCTTACACAAGTGGCTCTACGACGTGCCTCAGATCCATCTCACCTCATCACCTGACCTGTGGAGTCCTTGTGTGAGCGAGAAAGAGAACCAGCCTTGACCAGGGAAAGCGAGCGCGTCTCTTTCCCCCCGGAGCGGACGGCGGCTTGCAGGCATCAGGGCTGCTCAGCAGCCTGCCAGACGTCCAGGCCTGGGCTCTGAGGAGGAGAGGGGAGGGGAGAAGAGGGGAGGGGAGGGGGCCTCAGGGATCGGCCAGTTCCAACCCCCCTGCCATGGGCAGGGACGCCTCATCCTGGATCGGGCTGCCCAGAGCCACCTCCAGCCTGGCCTCCAAATCGCCCAGGGGTGAGGCTCCCACCACCTCCCTGGGCAACCTGTGCCAGAGCCTCACCGCCCTGATGGGGAAGAGCTTCCTCCTGGCATCCAATCGGAACCTCCCCCCTTCTGGGTTTTGTTCCGTGCCCCCCAGCCCTGTCACTCCCTGACACCCTTGAAGTCCCTCACCTGCCCCACTTCCCCTCTTCTTCCCCTCAAACCCACGGCACCTGGGCTCAGCTGGAGTCTCCTCCCACCCCAGGTGTGGCCACCTGGCCCCTCCCACCCACTCCCCTATTTAATCCCCCCCCAGGAAGAGCAGCCCCCACTAAGATGAGCCTGCCTGGGCTGAGGATCCTCCTCTCATCCCTGGTGAGTGTCTCTGGTGCACGCTGGGTGATGGTGGTGGTGACAGAAGGCTGGGGGGCCTGGCGGCCCCCTGGCTGTCAGGGCCGATGACCGCCCCAATCCCATCCAGGGGTGCTGGCTGGGGCTCCCTGCTGGGGCTGAGCTCCTCTGGGTGGTGTCCTGGCTGGTGAGGGCCTTGCCCCGGCGCTGGGCCAGGGGCAGAAGTGGTGGTGGTGGTGATGGAGCAGGAGCTGCAATGCTAACTGCACTGCTCTGACCTGGAGGCCCCTGGAGTCTGCTCTCCTCCCCCCATAGCCCTCTGCTGCTGTGCCTCATCTGCAGAGCCTCTCCTCCCCCTCACTGCCTTCCTCCAGAAAGAAAGGAAGGAGGGAACAGCCGTGAGGCAGATCTGGAACTGCTTCCCCTCACCCGTCAGCTCTGAGCAGGCAGCCCCCAGGAAGGGGCAGGGTGGGCAGGGAGAAGCACAATGCCGGCGAGAACAGCCAGGACAGGACTGCATCTCCCTCCCTGTGCTTCTGTTCAGGGGGGCAAATGCAGAGGGGGAAATAGTTCAGGCTGGCTGGGAAGCCTCTCTCACACCTCTGGAGAGGAGGAATCCCTGAGCAGAGAGACTGAGCAGGGAATCCCCGTCCTGAACACGCAGAAGCGGCACGAACCAGGCTGGGACGGGCCTCGGGGAGCGTCGGGTCCAACCTCCCAGCCAAGGGAAGAGGAAATAGGACAGGAGAGGATGGGAAGAGAATTAACCAGGTTGGAAAAGGGCTCAGAGGTCCTCGAGTCCAACCTCCCACCCAGCCCCATCTGATCAACTCGACCATGGCACCAAGGGCCCCACCCAGGCCCCTCCTGGACACCTCCGGGGAGGGAGACTCCACCACACCCCCCGGGCAGCACATCCCTAGCGCCAACCTCTCTTGCTGGGAAGAACTTCCTCCTAACCTCCAGCCTAAACCTCCCCTGGCACAGCTTAAGGCTGTGTCCTCTTGTTCCGGTGCTGGGTGCCTGGGAGGAGAGACCAACCCCCATCTGGCTACGGCCTCCCCTTCAGGTAGGTGTAGAGAGCAAGAAGGTCTCCCCTGAGCCTCCTCTTCTCCAGGTTAAGCAACCCCAGCTCCCTCAGCCTCTCCTCATGGGGCTCTGTGCCCCAGCCCTGCTGCCCTGCTCTGGACCCCTTCACCTGCACCCTGCTTACCCTGGCACTCCGCAGAAGGCTCTCTGGTGGAAGACTCCTGGGGGGATGGCTCCCAGCTGGTGAAGAGCATCTACAGCCCACACAGCTCCAGGCCTCTCAGGCTGTGCCTCTCTCTCTCCAGGAGTGAGGGCATCCTGTCCCCTAGGCAGGGAAGGAAACACAGCTGTGAAATCAGAGCAGTGGGGTCTGAGACCCCCAGGAGAATCCAAACCGAACCTTGGAGCTGGCCTCAGAGCTCCTCTGGGGGAAGCTATCGCTGCTAGGAGCGCAGTGCCCCCCGGCCGGCTCAGCCCTCAGCCTCCTGGAGGCAGCACTCGCCGCTGCCCATCTGCAGTGCCGACCGTGACACACGCGGGGGCAGCACTGAGCCACCGGACGGCGGCACAGCTGCGCTGCCAACCGCTCTCGATGTGGCTGGGGTGGTCCCGAGGGGGGAGGGGGAGGGGGTCCCGGAGCTGCAGGGACGCCGAAAACCATAGTGAGACCTCCCTGGATCCTGCAGGACCCCAAAACCTTCAACCCCAGAGACCCCTAACCCTCACAGCCCCTCCCCAGCTCCTTTGGGACCCTCCAGAGGGCCCCCCAATTCCCCTTTCATTCCCCCGGGACCCCCGGCGCCAGCACCCCCAGGAGCAGCGCCCATCCCACCTCTGCCCTCTCTCTTTGGGGGTCCCTAAGGGACCGTGAGGGTCCTGAGGGGTCCCCAAGGGCCTGTAAGGGTCCTTGGCTGTCCGCAGGGTTCTGGGGGTCCGTAGGGGTCCACTATGGTCTGAAGGATATGTGGGGTCCCCAAGGGTCTGTAGGGGCCCGTAAGAGACCCCCAAGCGGACCCCTGGGGACCTCTACGGACTCTTAGGACCATTCCAGACCCCTGAGGACCCCCGCAGAGCCCCACAGACCCTAGGGGACTTCTGCAGACCCCTACAGACCCTTGGCGACCCCTGGGACCCTCGCGGAGTCTGGCGGACCCTACCAGACCCTTACGGACCCACCCCAGACCCAGCCCCTCCCCCAGTTCCCATCCCACCTTTTTCTGCCCTTCTGGGATCCCCTTCAGACCCTCCCGACCCCTCCCCAACCCTTAGGAGCCCCTCCTGGACCCCCTCAAACCCTCTTGACCCTCCCCCGGCGCCCCCCCGCCCCAAAACCATCCCCCCCCCTCCCTCGCTGGGGTCCTCAGGGGGTCCGCTGCAGCCAGCGAGCCAATGGGAGAACCCCGGGCTGCACCCCCTGCCCCACGGATCCCTGCCCCATAGCTCCTGGCCCCTCCCCCTCCTAGCCCCGCCCCTTCCTGCCCCCCCCCCCCCCTCATTCACCGGCACCAGTTCGAGGCACTGGGAGCCGCTGGGAGGTACTGGGATGGGCTGGGAGGGGGATCAGGGGGCACTGGGAGCACTGGGGGGGGACTGGGGGACTGGGAGCCACTGGGAGGTAACTGGGGGACTGGGAGGCAGTGGGAGAGTGGGGGAGGGGGACAGTGAGGGCTGGGAGCACTGGGAAGGGGGACTGGGAGCCGGTGGGTGGGGAGGGGGAACTGGGAGGACTGGGAGCCACTGGGAGGGTGGGGAGGGGGGAACTGGGGGACTGGGAGGCACTGGGAGGGTGGGGAGGGGGAACTGGGGGACTGGGAGCGCTGGGAGGGGGAACTGGGGGACTGGGAGCCACTGGGGTCTTGGGGAAAGGGGAGCTGGGAGGGACTGGGAGGGGGAACTGGGAGGACTGGGAGCCACTGGGAGGGTGGGGAGGGGGACAGTGAGGACTGGGAGGAGGTTGCTGGGGGGACTGGGAGCACTGGGAGGGGGAATTGGGGGACTGGAAGGGGACACTGGGGTACTGGGAGCCACTGGGAGGGTGGGGAGTGGGACAGTGAGGACTGGGAGCCACTGGGAGGGGGTTACTGGGGGACTGGGAGCACTGGGAAGGGGAACTGGGGAGCACTGGGAGCCACTGGGAGGAAGTTACTGAGGATACTGGGAGGCACTGGGAGAGTGGGGAGGGGGACTGGGAGGAGGTTACTGGGGGAACTGGGAGCACTGGAAGGGGCTGGGAGGTGGTTACTGGGGGGGACTGGGAGCGCTGGGGGTGGGGAAGGGAAGCTGGGAGGGGTTACTGGTCAAACTGGGAGCACTGGGAGGGGCTGCTGGGAAGCACTTGGGGTTAGCAGGAGGGACTGGAGGGGGACTGGGAGGCCCGGGGGTTACTGGGAGCACTGGGAGGGGGAACTGGTCAGACTGGGGAACTGGTCGGACTGGGAGCTGCTGGGGCAGGCCCTGAGCGTCAGGCAGGGGAGGGGCACTGGGAGGACTGGGCCGGACTGGGAGAGGCTGGACCGCACTGGGGCCATACTGGGAGGGAGCTGCACCGCACTGGGAGGGGACTGGTCCGGACTGAGGCCATACTGGGAGGGAGCTGGTCCAGACTGGAGCCATACCGGTCCATACTGGGAAGGGTTCTGGAGCCCTTCTCCAGGGTTTTACTGGTCCTTCTGGCTCAAGTACTCATCCTCACTGCTCCATACTGGCCCTTACTGGTCCACTACCAACCTCGCTGGCCCTTACCGGTCTTTGTTGGCCCGTGCTAGCACAGTACCAATCCATACTGGTCCTCTTTGGCCCTTACTAGTCCAGCACCAGTCCAGTACTGGCCCTTACTAGTCCAGTACTGGCCCTCATTGGCCCTTATTAGTCCACTACCTGCCCTTATTGGCCCTCACTGGCCCAGTGCCGGCCCTTATGGGCCCATACTAGTCCAGTACCGGCCCTTACTACTCCAGTACCAGTCCTTACTGGTCCAGTACCAGCCCTTATTGGCCCTTACTGGATCTTTCTAGTCCAGTACCGGTCCTTACTAATCCAGTACCAGCCCTTATTTGCCCTTACTAGTCCAGTACTAGTCCTTACCGGCCCATACTGGTCCAGTACCAGTCTTTACTAGCCCTTACTAGTCCAGTACCGGCCCTTATTGGCCCTTATTGGCCCAGTACAGATCCATACTGGCCCATACTGGCCCTTACTAGTCCAGTACCGACCCATACTGGTTCATACTGGCCCTTACTGGCCCTCATTGGTCCTTACTGGTCCAGTACTGGTCCTCGCTGGTCCCCCCAGGGCCATGCCCGATGCTGACCCCGCCTGGACCCCGGCCGCTGGGCGGCCTGCCAGCCCCGGCCAGGCGCTGGAGGAGGAGGAGGAGGAGGAAGAGGCTCGGGGCCGGGCGGCCGCGGGGCGCTGTGGAAGCGCCTGGGGGCTGCTGCGGCTGCTGCCGGCCCGGGCTGAGCCCAGCTGGGAGCCGGCCCCAGGGAGCTGCCGGGGTCAGACCACCCCAGGAGCTGCGCCCAGGTGAGGGGGACAAAGGGGGAGGCTGAAGGGGGCAAAGGGGGGCTGGGGGCAAAGGGGTGACTAAAGGGGGGGCTAAAGGGGGGGCAAAAGGTGGGGGGGGCTGGGTGGGGCAAAGGGGGCAGGCCTGGGGACTTCACTAGACCCTAATTTGACCCCGGCTCAACCCTTCTTGGCTCCAACTGAGCCCTCCCAGGCCTAGCTCAACTGACCCTGCCCCCTCCCCCGGGCCCCACCCTGCCCCTCCCCGGCCTAGCCACACCCTTCACTTTCTCTCTCTCTCTCTCCCCCGCCCCTGCCGCAGGCCTATTGGTCCCCCGGGGGCTGGTGCTGGGCTCGGCGGCCAATCGGGCGGCTCACCGCACCGCGGAGTTCTCCAGCCAGGGGCTGGTGGTGCGCCGGGGGCAGCCCTTCCACCTCTGGGTGCTGCTGCCCCGGCCCTACGACCCCGAGGGCGACAGCCTCTGCCTGGAGCTGCTGCTGGGTCAGGCTAATTAGCTGCTCATTAATTAGTGACCCATGGGGGGTACTGGGTCAGGCTCATTAGCTGCTCATTAATTAGTGACCCATGGGGGGTGCTGAGTCAGGCTAATTAGCTGTTCATTAATTAGTGACCCATGGGGGGGGGCTGGGTCAGGCTCATTAGCTGCTCAATAATTAGTGACCCATGGGGGGGGGAAGGGTGGCTGGGTCAGCCTCCTGAGTCACTAATTAATTGATTGGGGGAGGTGGGTCACCTTCACTAGCACCTAATTGATTGATTATTGTCAGGGTGGGGTAATTAATGGGGGCCTGGGGGTGGATTGATTGGGGGATTGATTGGCGGGATTGATTAATTGGGGGATTGATTTGGGGTCAATTGGGGGCTGATTAATTGGGTTGGATTGATTGAGGTTGATTAATTGAGTTGGATTGATTGGGGTGGATTGGGTTGATTAATTGGGCTGATTGATTGGGGTGGATTGGGTTGGATTGATTTGGGGTTGATTGATTGGGTTGGATTGATTGATTGGGGTTGATTAATTGGGTTGAATTGATTGATTGGGGTGGATTGATGATTGATTGGGGGTGGATAGGGGGTGGACTGGGTTGGATTGATTGGGGGTTGATTGATTGGGTTGGATTGATTGATTGGGGGTTGATTGATTGGGTTGGATTGATTGATTGGGGGTTGATTAATTGGGTTGGATTGATTGATTGGGGGTGGATTGGGGTTGATTAATTGGGCTGATTGATTGGGGGTGGATTGGGGGTGGACTGGGTTGGATTGATTGGGGTTGATTGATTGGGTTGGATTGATTGATTGGGGGTCGATCGGGGTCCGATTAACCGGGAGAGTTAACTGCTCCGCACCCCCCCAGGCCCCACCCCGCAGGTGGCCAAGGGCACTCACGTCCTGATCCCCCTGGGCGAGGCCTCGGCCACGGCTGGACGGCGCGGGAGGGGAAGGCGGGGAAGGGAGGAGCCCCAGCCGGGCCCGCCCTGCAGGTGGAGCTGGCGGCCCGCCCCAGGCCCCATCGGCCGCTACCGGCTGAGCGTCAAGACCAGGACCCCGAGGAGACTTCGCTGCTCCCTTCCTGGAGGCCAACAGCTTCGTCCTGCTGTTCAACCCCTGGTGCCCAGGTGGGGGCAGCGTGGGGCAAGGAGCAGGCAGCGAGGCCAAGGGGGCGGCAGAGGCTGGGGGAGAGGGATTTGGGGAAAAAGGGACATTTGGAGAGTCAATTTTGGGGCCAAATTCCTCCCATTTTGGGGCCAAATTCCTCCACTTTTGGCTCAATTTGGGTCAAATTCCTGCCGTTTGGCCCAACTTGGCTCCCATTTCTCCTCTCCTCCCCTTTTTTACCCTCCCCTGCCCCGTGCCCCCACCCCGCCCCAGAGGACCAGGTCTACATGGAGGACACCTCGGGCCTGGCTGGTGCGTGCTGAGCGACCGCGGCACGATCTTCTCGGCACCGAGGAGCAGATCGCGGAGCGCTGCTGGAACTATGGACAGGTGGCACCCCAAAATGCCTCAAACCCACCCAAAACCCACCCTGGATGGCCTCCCGGGCCTGCTGCTGCTGCTGGGGGCACTCCAAGACCCCTCCCTTGTCCCCCTCCTCCAGTTTGAGCCTGGGGTCCTGGATGCCTCCCTCTACATCTTGGACCGGAGGGGGATGCCCCAGCGCCCGGGGGACCCCGTGATGGTGGCCAGGGTGGTCTCAGCCATGGTGGGTCAGGGGGTGGCATCTTGGGGGAGGGTCCTGGGTGGTTCACGGTGGTGTCTCAAGGGGGTTTGGAGGGTCCTGGAGGTGGTTTGGGGACTCTGAGGGGTCCTGGGGGTTGGAGGGGTCCCGGGGTGGTTTTGGGTCTCTGAGGGGTCCTGGGGTATCTCAGGGGTTTGGAGGGGTTGCAGTGGGTTCTGCTGCCCCTGCTGCTCCCTGCTGGTCCACACCGGTCATTGCTGGCGCAGGTGAACTCCTGGACGACAACGGGGTGCTGGTGGGCAACTGGACCGGGGGACTACAGCCGTGGGACCAACCCCTCGGCCTGGGCAGGCTCCGTGGACATCCTCAGGGCCTACCACCGCCAGGGGCGCCCGGTGCGCTACGGCCAGTGCTGGTGTTTGCCGCGTCGTCACCACCGGTACTGGGAGGGGCTTGGGAGGGGCTGGGAGGGGACTGGGTGTGGCTTGGGAGGGGGCTGGGAGGGGCCTGGGTGTGGCTTGGGAGGGGCTGGGAGGGCCTGGGTGTGGCTTGGGAGGGGGCTGGGAGGGGCCTGGTCCATACTTGGTCCTTCTGGTTCCTACTGGTCCTGATCAATCCCTATGGGTCCCTATCAATCCCCACTGGTCCTGACTGGTCGCTAACGATCCCTATTGGTCCTTATTGATCCCTATTGATCTCTATCGATCCCTACTGGTCCTGACTGGTCCCTATTGATCCCTATTGGTCCCTATCGATCGCTGTGGGTCCTGACCGGTCCTTATCGATCCCTACTGGTCCTGACTGGCCCCTGTCGCTCCCTACTGGCCCCTGTCGCTCCCTACTGGCCCCGACTGGCTTGCACTGGCCCTGACTGGTCTGTACTGGTCAGTGCTGCGCTGCCTGGGGCTCCCCACCCCACGGTCACCAACTACAACTCTGCCCACACGACACCTCCCTGACCACCGACATCTACTTGGCCGAGAACATGAAGCCCTGGAGCGCCTCAACACCGACTCTGTCTGGTACGAGGCGCTGGGGCAGCACTGGGGGGGACTGGGAGAGACCAGGAGAGACTGGGAGGGGATTGGGAGGGACTGGGAGGGATTCGGCCGCCTGCAGTCCCAGGTGCTGCTGCCAGAGGGAGCTGGGGAGCGGTGGGCGGGGAGTGGGTGGGGCTGGGTGGTGCACACTGGTTGGCACTGGTGGGAACTGGTCCCCCCCCGGGTGCCTAGGAACTTCCACGTGTGGAACGACTGCTGGATGAAGCGCCCAGACCTGCCCCAGGGCTACGACGGCTGGCAGGTGGTGGATGCCACCCCCCAGGAGACCAGCAGCGGTACTGGGGCGGGCCTGGGTTGGGTTGGGCCTGGTTTGGGCTGAGCCGGGCCTGGTTTGGATCTGGGTTGGGTTGGTCCTGGTTTGGGCCGGGCCTGGTTTGGGCTTGGGTTGGGCCTGGGTTGGGCCTAGGTTGGCTTAGGCCTGAGTTGGGTTGGGCCTGCTTTGGGCTTGGGTTGGGTTGGGCCTGGGTTGGGCTTGGGTTGGGCCTGCTTTGGGCTTGGGTTGGGTTGGGCCTGGGTTGGGCTTGGGTTGGGCCTGCTTTGGGCTTGGGTTGGGTTGGGCCTGGGTTGGGCTTGGGTTGGGCCGGGCCTGAGTTGGGTTGGGCCTGCTTTGGGCTTGGGTTGGGTTGGGCTTGGGTTGGGCCTAGGTTCAGTTGGGTAGGACTGGTTAGGGCCTAGGTTAGGTTGTGCCTGGGTTGGGCCTGGGTTGGGCCTAGGTTGGGTTGGGCCTAGGTTGTGCTGGTTAAGCTCAGGCACTGGCTTAGAGTGGTTCAGGCTGGTTTGGTTGAGACTGGGTTACACTGCTCCGCACTGCCCCCTAGTGCTCTACATTAGTCCCTACCAGCTGGTACTGGTCCTTACCAGTCCTTACTGATCCTGACTGCTCCCTACCAGTTCCTACCCACTGGTACTGGTCCCTACTGGCCCTTACTGGTCCCTTCTGGTCCCTACCAGCTGGTACTGGTCCCTTCTGGTCCTTACTGGTCCATAATGGTCCTTATGGATCCAGACTGGTCCCTCCTGGTCCCTGCCCGCTGCTACTGGTCCCTACTGGTCCTTACTGGACCCTCCTGGTCCCTACCCGCTGGTACTGGTCCCTCCTGGTCCCTACCCTCTGGTACTGGTCCCTCCTGGTCCCTACCCTCTGGTACTGGTCCCTCCTGGTCCTTACTGGTCCCTACCCCCTGGTACTGGTCCCTCCTGGTCCTTACCCTCTGGTACTGGTCCCTCCTGGTCCTTACCATCTGGTACTGGTCCCTCCTGGTCCTTACTGGTCCCTACCCCCTGGTACTAGTCCCTCCTGGTCCCTACCCTCTGGTACTGGTCCCTCCTGGTCCTTACCCTCTGGTACTGGTCCCTCCTGGTCCTTACTGGTCCTTACCCTCTGGTACTGGTCCCTCCTGGTCCTTAATGGTCCCTACCCCCTGGTACTGGTCCCTCCTGGTCCTTACCATCTGGTACTGGTCCCTCCTGGTCCTTACTGGTCCCTACCCCCTGGTACTAGTCCCTCCTGGTCCCTACCCCCTGGTACTGGTCCCTCCTGGTCCCTACCCCCTGGTACTGGTCCCTCCTGGTCCTTACTGATCTCTCCTGGTCCCCACCCGCTGGCACTGATCCCTCCTGCTCCCTCCCCGGTACTGGTCGCTCCTGCTCCCTCCCCCCTGGTACTGGTCCCTCCTGGTCCTTACTGGTCCCTCCTGGTCCCCACCCGCTGGTACTGGTCCCTCCTGGTCCCTACCCTCTGGTACTGGTCCCTCCTGATCCCTACCCCCTGGTACTGGTCCCTCTTGGTCCCCACCCGCTGGTACTGGTCCCTCCTGGTCCTTACCAGCTGGTACTGGTCCCTCCTGGTCCTTACTGATCCCTCCTGGTCCTTACCCTCTGGTACTGGTCCCACCTGATCTCTCCTGGTCCCTACCCGCTGGCACTGGTCCCTCCTGGTCCTTTCTGGTCCCTACCCCCTGGTACTGGTCCCTCCTGCTCCCTATCCTCTGGTACTGGTCCCTCCTGGTCCCTACCCGCTGGTACTGGTCCCTCCTGGTCCTTACCCCCTGGTACTGGTCCCTCCTGGTCCTTACTGCTCTCTCCTGGTCCCCACCCACTGGCACTGGTCCCTCCTGGTCCTTACCAGCTGGTACTGGTCCTTACTAGTCCCTACTGATCCCTCCTGGTCCCTGCCTGCTGGTATTGGTGCCTGCTGGTATTGGTCCCTGCTGGTCCCTATGTGCTGGTACTGGTCCTTACTGGTCCTTACTGGTCCTTACCAGCTGGTACTGGTCCTTACTAGTCCCTACTGATCCCTCCTGGTCCCTGCCTGCTGGTACTGGTCCCTGCTGGTCCCTACGTGCTGGTACTGGTCCTTACCTGCTGGTACTGGTCCCTGCTGGTCCCTACGTGCTGGTACTGGTCCTTACCTGCTGGTACTGGTCCCTGCTGGTCCTGACTGGTCCCCGCCGGCCCCTCAGGGCTGTTCTGCTGCGGGCCCTGCTCGGTGACCGCCGTGAAGAACGGAGAAGTCTTCCTCAAGTACGACACGCCCTTCGTCTTCGCTGAGGTGGGGCGGGGCTGGGGCGGGGCAGGAGGCGGAGCTTGGAAGAGGGCAGAGAGGGAGCTCCTCACACTGCCCCCACTGCTGCCCCCTGCAGGTGAACTCGGACAAGGTCTACTGGCAGCGGCAGCCAGGGGGAGGCTTCGCCGTGGTGCACGTGGAGCAGGGAGCCATCGGCCGGCGAATCAGCACGCTGGGGGCGGGGTCTGCCGCCCGATTGGACGTCACCCACCAGTACAAGCACCCTGAGGGTGAGCCCCGCCCCCTGAACCCTGCCCCCACATCCCATTGTCGTCCTCCCCCTCCCCCTCCCCTCCTCCCCCTCTCTCCCCCTCCCCTCCTCCCCCTCTCTCCCCCTCCCCTCCTCCCCCTCTCCCCCTCCCCTCCTCCCCCTCTCCCCCTCCCCTCCTCCCCCCTCTCCCCCTCCCCTCCCCCCCCCCTCTCCCCCCTCCCCTCCTCCCCCCTCTCCCCCTCCCCTCCTCCCCCTCTCTCCCCCTCCCCTCCTCCCCCTCTCTCCCCCTCCCCCTCCTCACCCCCTCTCTCCCCCTCCCCTCCTCACCCCCCCTCTCCCCCTCCCCTCCCCCCTCCCCCTCTCTCCCCCTCCCCCTCCCCCTCTCTCCCCCTCCCCTCCTCACCCCCTCTCTCCCCCTCCCCTCCTCACCCCCTCTCTCCCCCTCTCTCCCCCTCCCCTCCTCACCCCCTCTCTCCCCCTCCCTCCTCACCCCCTCTCTCCCCCTCCCCTCCTCACCCCTCTCTCCCCCTCCCCTCCTCACCCCCTCTCTCCCCCTCCCCTCCTCACCCCCTCTCTCCCCCTCCCCTCCTGACCCTTTCACCTCCTGGCTCCCCCAAACTGGCACCAAATGGACCCCAAACGATCTCCTGCCCCCTTGTGCCCCCTGACCTTCCGTCACCTTTGACCCCTCCCCTTTGACCTCTGACCCCTCCTCTCCCCCACCCCCTGCCCCCAGGCTCGCCGAGAGCGCCTCGCCGTCTCCACCGCCACCTCCCACGGCTCCCGGCCCCGGGCCCCCAGGGGGGTCTCTTCCGCGGAGGAGGTGACCCTGACGGTGGGGGCAGGGCCGGCCGTGGCGGGGGCGGAGCTGGAGCTGAGGGCGGCGGTCAGGAACCAGGGGGTGGAGCCCCGGACCCTCCGCCTCCGCTTCTCATTGGCCGCCGTCCGCTACACCGGGGTCTCCGGCCCGGCCTTCCGGCAGGAGCAGCACCGCAGGGTGGTGCCACCGGGGCAAGGTCAGGCCACGTGACACAGAAGCCACGCCCCTACCCTCCCCGCCCCACCCAATCAGAAGTGACCTATGGGGGGGAGGGGGGGCACCTCGGTTCCTCCTCCCTGAGCACCTTCAGGCTGCTCCCCGAGGTCACGTGACCTTGCCGCGTGGGGGGTGGGGGTGTGTGGGGGGGGTGGTGTCATGTGACCCACAGGGCCGCTCCTTCTCCTCCTCTTGGCCCACTCCAACCAATAGGAACTCACCTCCGGGGGGTGGGGTGTGGTGTGTGTCCTTCCTCGGGGGTCACGCCCGGATTGGCGCCCCGACGTGGTCGCCGGTGCGGCGGAGGCGCTGGGGGCGGGGCGGGGCCGGTCAGGTGACCCCGCCCTGGTGACGTCACAGAGGAGACGGTGTCCATGACGGTGTCTTACGGCGAGTACGGCCCCCAGCTGGGCGAGCAGGACGCCCTCAAGCTGACGGTGGCCGCCCAGGTGGAGGAGAGCGGCAAGGTGCTGGCCAAGGAGCTGCTGGTCAGGATGCACAACCTGAGCTCAGCCTGACGGTGAGAGGGGGTGAGGGATGGGGGTGGGGGACAGGCAGAACGGACCCAGAGTGACCCCAAAGTGACCCAAAATAGCCCAAAAGTGACCTAAAATGGGCCCAAAACAGCCTAAAGTGACCCAGAATGGACCCAGGGTGACTCAAAATAGCCCAAAGTGACCCAGAATGGCTCAAAATGGACCCAAAGGGACCCAGAACGCTCCCAGAATGACCCAAAATAGCCCAAAAGTGACCTAAAATGGACCCAAAATGGCCTAAAGTGACCCAGAATGGACCCAGAAGGGCTCAAAATAGACCCAAAAGTGACCCAGAATGGACCCAGAAGGGCTCAAAATAGACCCAAAAGTGACCCAGAATGGACCCAGAAGGGCTCAAAATAGCCCAAAGTGACCCAGAATGGCTCAAAATGGACCCAAAGTGACCCAGAACGCTCCCAGAATGACCCAAAATAGCCCAAAAGTGACCTAAAATGGACCCAAAATGGCCTCAAGTGACCCAAAATGGACCCAGAATGAGGCAGGATGGCCTAAAGTGACTCAGAATGGACCCAGAAGGGCTCAAAATAGACCCAAAAGTGACCCAGAATGGACCCAGAAGGGCCCAAAATAGCCCAAAGTGACCCAGAATGGCTCAAAATGGACCCAAAGGGACCCAGAACGCTCCCAGAATGACCCAAAATAGCCCAAAAGTGACCTAAAATGGGCCCAAAACAGCCTAAAGTGACCCAGAATGGACCCAGAAGGGCTCAAAATAGACCCAAAAGTGACCCAGAATGGACCCAGAAGGGCTCAAAATAGACCCAAAAGTGACCCAGAATGGACCCAGAAGGGCTCAAAATAGACCCAAAAGTGACCCAGAATGGACCCAGAAGGGCTCAAAATAGACCCAAAAGTGACCCAAAATGGACCCAGAAGGGCTCAAAATGGACCCAAAGGGACCCAGAATGGACCCAAAAAGGACCCAAAGTGACCCAAAATGGCACACAGTGACCCAGAATGCTCCCAGAATGGCTCAAAATGGACCCAAACTGACCCAAAATAGCCCAGAAGTACCCAAAATGGACCCAAAATGAGCCAGGATGGCCTAAAGTGACCCAGAATGGACCCAAAATGGACCCAAAGTGACCCAAAATAGCCTAAAGTGAGCCAGAAGACTGCCAGAATGGCCCAAAATGGATCCAAGGTGACCCAAAATGGACCCAGAATGGCCTGAAGTAACCCTAAAATAGCCCAAAGTGACCCAGAACGCTCCCAGAATGTCTCAAAATGGACCCAAAGTGACCCTGACTCAAAAATGGACCCAAACTGGACCCAAAGTGACTCAAAAGAGACCCAAAATGGACCCAAGGTGACCCAAAATGGCCCAAAGTGACCCCAAGTGACCCCAAACGACCCCCAAGAGGTTTCCTATTGGCTGCTCCAAGCGGTGCCCAACGTGGGCCCCAAAATGCCCCCAAAGGGCCCCAAACTGGGCCCCAGGCCTGCCCTGGGGCTGGCTGGGGCTCACTCTCTCCCTCCTCTCTCCCCCTCCCCAGCTGCTGGCCCCTGCGGTAGTGGGGGGAGGAGACCCGATTCAGGTCCTGTTCCAGAACCCCTGCCCGAGGCCCTGCCTGGGGCCAGCCTGAGATGGAGGGCTGGGATCAGCTGCCCCAAGCCCATGCAGCTGGGGTGGGTGCTGGGGGCACGGGGGGCTGGGGGTGACTGGGGAGACGGAGGGGGCTGGGAGGGGGCTGGGGGTGACTGGGGGAGACGGAGGGGGCTGGGAGGGACTGGGAGGGGACTGGGAGGGGACTGGGAGGGGTCTGGGGGCACTGGGGAAGATGGAGGGGTCGGGGAGGCACTGGGAGGTGTCTGGGAGGCACTGGGACAGGTCTGGGGAGATGGAGGGGACTGGGGGACTGGGAGGGGTCTGGGGGCACTGGGGGAGATGGAGGGGTCGGGAGGGACTGGGAGGGGACTGGGGGGAGATGGAGGGGGTCTGGGGGACTGGGGGGGACTGGGGGAGATGGAGGGGACTGGGGGACTGGGAGGGGTCTGGGGGACTGGGAGGGACTGGGGGTCTGGGGGCACTGGGGAGATGGAGGGGACTGGGGGACTGGGGGTCTGGGGGCACTGGGGGACTGGGGAGATGGAGGGGACTGGGGGACTGGGAGGGGTCTGGGGGACTGGGGGACTGGGGGTCTGGGGGCACTGGGGGACTGGGGGAGATGGAGGGACTGGGGGGGACTGGGAGGGGGAACTGCGTCTAACTGGTGTCTCCCCCCCTCCCCCCTCTCTCCCCCCCCTTTCCCTCTCTCCTGCTCAGGCCGCTGGGGGCAGGGGAGACGCTGCGGCTGCGGCAGGTGCTGGTGCCGCTGCGGCCGGGACTGCGCCACCTGGTGGCCACCCTGCAGAGCGCCCGGCTGGGGCCCATCAGCGGCACCCTGCAGTTCCAGGCGGCGCCGGCCCCGCCCGGGGGCGCTGCGGGAGCCGGGAACGGGGCCGGGGGGGAGGGGGCGGCGACCGGGAACGCCGCCGGGGCGGGGGGAGGCAGGGCCCGGAGGGCCAGGAGGAGGAGGGGGCTGCTGCCCGCGGGGAGCACCGGGGTGAGGGCGGGGGGAATGGGGAGGGGCGGGGAGGGGCTGGGAGCCATACTGGGAGCACTGGGGGAGTGGGAGCCAGACTGGGACCAGACTGGGAGCACCTGGACCGAACTGGTTCTTACTGGGGGCACTGGAGCCAGCCTGGTTCCTACTGGGAACTGTACTGGGACCATGCTGGGAGCACTGGGACTGAGCTGGTTCCTACTGGGAGCCGAACTGAGATCAAACTGGGAGCACTGGGACCATGCTGGGAGCACTGGAGCCGGGCTGGGAGCCAGACTGGGACCAGACTGGGAGTACCTGGACTGAACTGGGAGCACAGGGAGGGAGTGGGAGGCAAACTGGGACCAGGCTGGGAGCACTGGGACCAGACTGGTCCTTACTGGTTCTTACTGAGAGCCTATCTGGGACCATACTGGGAGCACCTGGACTGAACTGGTCCTAACTGGGAGCCATACTAGGAGCACTGGGACTGAACTGGTCCTTACTGGGACCAGACTGGTCCTTACTGGTTCTTACTGAGAGCCTATCTGGGACCATACTGGGAGCACCTGGACTGAACTGGTCCTTACTGGGACCAGACTGGTCCTTACTGGTTCCTACTGGGAGCCTAACTGGGAGCACCTGGACTGAACTGGTCCTAACTGGGAGCACTGGGAGCCAGACTGGTTCCTACTGGGAGGCAAACTGGGACCACACTGGGAGCGCTGGGACCAGAGTGGTTCCTACTGGGAGCCAGACTGGTTCTTACTGGGACCATATTGGGAGCACCTGGACTGAACTGGTTCTTACTGGGAGCCTAACTGGGATGAATCTGGGGGCACTGGGAGACTAACTGGGGGCACTGGGAGCCAGACTGGGGGCACTGGGAGCCAGACTGGGGGCACTGGGAGCCAGACTGGGAGCACTGGGAGACTAACTGGGAGCACCTGGACCGAACTGGTTCCTACTGGGAGCCTAACTGGGATGAATCTGGGGGCACTGGGAGCCAGACTGGGGGCACTGGGAGCCAGACTGGGAGCACTGGGAGCCAGACTGGGGGCACTGGGAGCCAGACTGGGGGCACTGGGAGCCAGACTGGGGGCACTGGGAGCCAGACTGGGGGCACCTGGACCGAACTGGTTCCTACTGGGAGCCTAACTGGGATGAATCTGGGGGCACTGTGAGCCAGACTGGGGGCACTGTGAGCCAGACTGGTTCCTACTGGGACCATATTGGGAGCACCTGGACTGAACTGGTTCTTACTGGGAGCCTAACTGGGATGAATCTGGGGGCACTGGGAGCCAGACTGGGGGCACTGTGAGACTAACTGGGGGCACTGGGAGCCAGACTGGGAGCACTGGGAGACTAACTGGGGGCACTGGGAGCCAGACTGGGAGCACAGGGGAGGGAGTGGGAGGCAACCTGGGACCAGGCTGGGGGCACTGGGACCATAGTGGTTCCTACTGGCTCTTACTGAGAGCCTATCTGGGACCATACTGGGAGCACCTGGACTGAACTGGTCCTAACTGGGAGCCATACTAGGAGCACTGGGACTGAACTGGTCCTTACTGGGACCAGGCTGGGGCACTGGGACCAGACTGGTCCTTACTGGCTCTTACTGAGAGCCTATCTGGGACCATACTGGGAGCACCTGGACTGAACTGGTCCTAACTGGGAGCCATACTAGGAGCACTGGGACTGAACTGGTCCTTACTGGGACCAGGCTGGGGGCACTGGGACCAGACTGGTCCTTACTGGCTCTTACTGAGAGCCTATCTGGGACCATACTGGGAGCACCTGGACTGAACTGGTCCTTACTGGGACCAGACTGGTCCTTAACTGGTTCCTACTGGGAGCCTAACTGGGAGCACCCGGACTGAACTGGTCCTAACTGGGAGCACTGGGAGCCAGACTGGTTCCTACTGGGAGGCAAACTGGGACCACACTGGGAGCGCTGGGACCAGAGTGGTTCCTACTGGGAGCCAGACTGGTTCTTACTGGGACCATATTGGGAGCACCTGGACTGAACTGGTTCTTACTGGGAGTCTAACTGGGATGAATCTGGGAGCACTGTGAGCCAGACTGGGAGCACTGGGAGCCAGACTGGGGGCACCTGGACCGAACTGGTTCCTACTGGGAGCCTAACTGGGATGAATCTGGGAGCACTGGGAGCCAGACTGGGAGCACTGGGAGCCAGACTGGGAGCACTGGGAGCCAGACTGGGAGCACTGGGACCATACTGGTCCTTACTGGGAGCACTAGAGCCAGACAGGGACCAGACTGGGAGCACTGGGACTGAACTGGTTCCTACTGGTTACTGGGAGCCAGACTGGGAGCACAGGGGAGGGAGTGGGAGGCAACCTGGGACCAGACTGGGGGCACTGGGACCATACTGGTTCCTACTGGGAGCCATACCAGGGTCAAACTGGGAGCGCCTGCACCGAACTGGTTCTTACTGGGACCACACTGGGGGCAGTGGGGAGGGAGTGAGAGGCAAACTGGGACCAGACTGGGGGCACTGGGACCGAACTGGTTCCTCCTGGGAGCCATACTGGGACCAGACTGGGAGCGCTGGGACCGAATTGGTCCTTACCGGGAGCCAGACTGGGACCAGACTGGGGGCACTGGGACCGAACTGGTTCCTCCTGGGAGCCATACTGGGACCAGACTGGGAGCGCTGGGACCGAATTGGTCCTTACCGGGAGCCAGACTGGGACCAGACTGGGAGCGCTGGGACCGAACTGGTTCCTGCTGGGACCACACTGGGACCAGACTGGGAGCGCCGGGACTGAACTGGTTCCTCCTGGGACCACACTGGGACCAGACTGGGAGCGCTGGGACCGAACTGGTCCTTACTGGGACCAGACTGGGAGCACGTGCACCGAACTGTGAGCCCCGGGCCCCATGCTGGGGGCTGCTCCCCTCCCCCCTCCCCTTTCCGTCCCCCGTACCCCAAACCCCTCCCCCCCCCACCGCGGTACCCTCCCCCCGCGCTGACGTCACTTACTCTCCGTCCCGGGCCGCCAATAAACAAACCTCTGCCCTGCGGCCGCCGGCTCCGTGTGGCGCCGCTGGGGAACCGCCGCGGGCGGGGCGGGGGTTAAGCTGCGGGGAGGGGGAGGGGCGACGCGCTGGCGTCACTTCCTGCGCCGCCTCCTCGCCGAGCCAGGCAGAGCCACTTCCGGTGCGGCCGCGCAGGCCTCGGGCGCTCCCCGCGCGGTGACGTCACTGCCCGCGCCGCCTCCTCCCCGAGCGAGGCAGAGGCACTTCCGAGCGGTGACGTCACTTCCGCCGGCGGCTCCCCGCCCCACCGCGGGAGCCATGGAGGAGAAGGAGACCAGGTGGGGAGCAGAGCCCCGGGGGGGAGCGCTGAGGGGGCGCTGGGACCACCCTGGGAGCCGGAGCTGGGGAGCTGGGGGCCAGGGAGGGCGATCGGGAGCCGCTGGGAGCCGCCCGGACAGCGCGCAGGGAGCTGCGGGTCCCGGCGGCTCTTAAAGCGGCGACGCCGCGGGGGGTCCCACGGCAGCCTTCAAAGGGCAACGGCAGAGCCCGGCGGGGGCGGCGCGGGGAGGGCAGGGGGAGGGGCTGGGAGCGGTGGGCGGGGCTGGGAGCCACAGGCTGGAGTCCCTATGAGCTCTTAAAGCGGCGACCCCGCGGGGGGGGCCCACAGGGGTCTTAAAAGGGCAACGGCAGAGCCCAGCGGCGCCTAATGGCGGGCCGCCGGGAGGGGCTGGGAGCCATATTGGGAGGGGCTGGGAGAGATTGGGAGCCATATTGGGTGGGGCTGGGAGCCATATGGACCTGGGGTCCATACTAGGTGGGGCTGGGGGGGAGGGGCCGAGTCCCTTCCCCCCCTTTCCCCCTCCTTACTCCTTCTCTCTTGCCCCGCCCCCCAGCCCCGCCCTGGAGCTGCGGCTGGCCCTGGCCGGGGCGTGGCAGGCGGTGCGTGGGCGGCGCCTGGGGCACTTCCCCAGGGTCCTGCGGCTGCTGCGGGGCGTGGCCAGGGCGGCGCCCGGGGCCCTGAGCTGCCGGCACTGGGCCAGACTCCGGCTCGGCCTGGGGGCCGCGGTGAGTCCGGGCAGCATCCCCGCCCCTACCTCTGCCCCTCCAAAGATGGCTGCACAGGGTGGGGGGGTGGGGGAGACACGCCCCTAAGATGGCTGCTGAGAGTATGGGACACGCCCAAGATGGCTGCCAAGAGTATGGGACACACTCAAGATGGCTGCCAGGTGCCTGCTGGTGTCCCTCCCAGCATTCTCTGGGGCCAGCAGCTCTCTTAGCCTGCTGGCAGCCATCTTGCCCCACCCTAGCAGCCATCTTGGTTTCCTGGCAGCCATCTTGCACCCCCCAGATGCCATCTTGCACCCCACAGCCACCATCTTACCCTGCTGGCAGCCATCTTGCCCCCATGGCAGCCATCTTGGCTCGCTGGCAGCCATCTTGCCCCCCCCCCCCCAGCCGCCCTCTTGCCCCCCCCAGGCGGTGATGTGGATGCTGCAGCAGAGGCTGCCCCAGGGCCTCTCTTTGAGGCCTTGGACTCCTTCTTCCCGAGGGGCAGGGCCGGGACCAGGACCCTGGCAGCTGCAGGCCGTGAGTGGAGCCCCACCTAGGGGAGGGAGGAGGAGGGAGGCGGGGGGGTCAGTGACATCATCATCAGCCCCACCCCCAGACCCCGAGGACCAGGCCAGGATGGAGGAGGCTGAGGACAACTTCCGGGAGCAGGTCCTGAGGCTGCTGAGAGACCCCCAGCAGAGGGAGACCTACCTGGAGGTACCGACAGGGGGGTGGGGCAGGGACCCCCAGGCCCCTCCCAGACCCCCGCCCACTCCTCCCAGCCCCTCGCAACCTTCTCGCCTCCTCCCAGTCACTCCCAGCCCCTCCCAACCCTCTCCAGGTCCATCTCAGCCCCTCCCAAGCCCCTCCCAGTCCCCTCCCAGTGCCTCCCAGTCCCCTCCCCACAGGGCCCCCTGCAGGAGGAGTATGGAGAGCCCTACCTGGAGGCCTTGGAGCTGCTGTTCCACGACTGCCTGCAGCGGCTGGAGAGCTGCCTGCCCCCCCCCGACCTGCAGCTGGTGAGAGTGGGCGGGGCTGGGAGGGGCTGGGAGGGGGTGGGAGGGGACTGGGAGAGGTCAGGGTCCCTTTGGCCCTGCCCCCCCCCCGACATTATCTTGTCCAATCCAGCTGCAGAGGGTGGTCTGGAGCCACGCCCCTCCTGGGCCACGCCCTTCGGGGCTGCCCACCCTGATGCGGTACCTGCTGGACCTGGGACACACCCAGAGGGGTAAGTGGGAGGGGCCTGGGAGGGGATTGGGAGGGGCCTGGGAGTTCCCCTGGGGGTCTCCCGTCCCCTCTGGCCCCACCCATCCTAAGCCCCGCCCCCAGCTGCCATCTCCCGCCCGATCCTGAAGACGCTGCCGCCTATGGCCACGCCCCACAAGTGAGTAGCCACGCCCCCCTCTCAGCCAGCCACTCCCTTTCCGCATCAAGCCACACCCCCCGCTGCTAACCCCGCCCCCTTCCCTGCACCCAGGCCACGCCCTCGCGCCAGGAGGATGCTCCCATTGGGTGAGTCCTGGCCCCGGGGGAAGGCTGATCTGATTCGCTGCTCCCGAGGGAGAGCTCTGATTGGCTGTCCCTTAACCAATAGAGTTCGAGGAGAACCGAGAGGGAAGGCTCAGGAAGAAGGTAAGGTGGGGGGAGGTAATTAAGAGTAATTAAAAGGTTAATTAAGGGGTGGGTGGTCACCAAGGGTTCATTAGGGGTGACTAACGAGCTCATTAAGCATCAATTAGGGGGTCCCTAATTAAGGCTTGGTGAGCTGGGGGTTAATTAAGCAGCTGGGGGTTAAGTGGGTGCTAATTGGGGGGGTAATTAAAGGGTCAATTAAGGGGTGGTGGTCATTAAGGGTTAATTAATGAGCGCATTGTGGTTTAATTAGGGGTCATTAATTAAGGCTTGGGGGAGCTGGGGCTTAATTAAGCAGCTTGGGATTAATTGGGGGAGCTAATTAGGGGGTAGATAAATGGTTACCTAAGGGGGAGTCATTAAGTGTTAATTAGAGTTCATTAAGGGTTAATTAGTGGTCATTAATGAGCTCATTAAGGGTTAATTGGGGGTGTCTAAGGTTTGAGGAACTGCGGCTTAATTAAGCAGCTTGGAGTTAATTGGGGGCAAATTAGGGGATAATTAGGGGGTAATTGACTAATTAATGTCCTCCCCCTGGGCTAATTAGTGGTTAGAGACTGATTAATTGATTGACTATCTGATCACTTCACCACCCCCCACCCCCACCCCCCCAGGTTCGATTCCAGGACTCTTCTGGTGAGTCCCTGGCACCTTAATTACCTCTCTTCATTAATTAGTCACGCCCCCTCCCTATTAATTAGTACCCTAACCACCTCCCTAATTACCATCCCTCCCCCCCGCCCCCCATCAGCTCCCAACCATTCTCTGCCTGGGGGGGAGGGAGAGATCCTTCAGCAGCCAATCAGCTTCCAACCAACCAATGGCAGCGCAGCTCAGAGGGCTGCCGGGTGGGAGGGGGCCCCCTGTTCCCTCCCCGCTCCTACCTCCGTCCCGGGAGGGCTGAATTTTGGGTTACAAAATGCCGATTTTGTGCCTTTAAGGCGTTTCTGTTCCCCCCTCCCTCTCTACCCTGAATGGTGCAGTCCGTTTCCCACCCCCTCCCCCCCTTCCCCTGCGCCGCAATGGTGCAGTCCGAGCGCGCGGGACGCGGCGGGGCGGGTCTGGACGACGAGGGGGAATGTGTGTGTGAAGCCTTGCGGCGCTGATTGGTGGGGGCGCGCCGAACGCGCCCAATAGGAAGGGAGGGCGCGAAAGGGAGGAAGGAGGCGGGAAGGGGGCGAGAGCCGGCCAATGGGGAGGGCGGAGGCGGGAAAAAGCTGAGCGGGAAAGGCAGGGGCGGAGGGGAGGCGGGGCGGAGGGGAAGAGGGGGCGGCTCTGCGCGCCTCGATTGGCCGCGGCGCGGCGGCTAGCCGGCCAATGGGGGCAGGCGGAGGCGGTAAAAAGGCGGCGCCGGGAGGGGCCGGGCGGCGGCAGGAAATGAAGGGGAAGCAGAGCGAGGGGAGGGGAGGAGGAACTGACATCAAGCGGGAAGGGGAGGGGCTGGGGCGGGGCCTGGGAGGCGGGGCGGGAAGGGCACTTCCGGATCCGGGCGGGCGGCAGCCGGCGCGAGCAGGATGCTGATCAAAGTGAAGGTCCCCGGGGGGGCACGGGGAGGGGGCCAGGGGCATTGTGGGATCTAAAGGTGGGGGAGGAGGGGGAGGGAATGGGGAGGGGAGAGTCCCGGGGCGGGGGGAAGGTTGGGACCTGGGGTGCTCGGGGTGGGGGGTGGCCCCGGGGAAGGGGAGGGGCTGGGGGAGGGTCCCAGGATCATTATGGGCTTGGGGAGGGGGAGTCTGGGGCAGGAGACCCCTGGGGTTGAGGGAGGGGATTGGAGGAGTGGTCTGGGGGTGACCAAAGCGCCACTGGGGGAGGGGGCAGAAGGACCCCTCAGGGGCATTGCAGGATAGGAGGCAGAGGCTGGGGAGTGGGGGGTTTGGGGTCCGGGGAGGGTGGGGGTGGGGGAGTGGCCCAGGAGCATTGGGGGAGGGGGCTAGGACGTCCCTAAGCGCTTGGGGTGGGGGGGGAGAGAGGGGAGGAGGAGTGGGGTCTGGGCGAGGATGCATTATGGGACTGGGAGGGAACTAGGGGAGGGGTTGGGGGCAGACCCCAGGGGCTGGGGAGGGTCTCCCAGGGGTGGGGGTGGTCCTGGCCCTGAGGGTCCCTCTCCCCCCCGACCTCCCCTTCCCCCTGACTTCTTTCTCCCTCCCACCCTGACCTCCTTCTCCCCCTGCCCTGCTCCTCCTCCCTGCCTTCCCCCTCCCCCCCAACCTCCCCCTGCCCTCCCCCTCCCCCCCTGACCTCCCTCTCCCCCCCCAGACCCTGACCGGGAAGGAGATAGAGATCGACATCGAGCCCACGGACAAGGTAAGGACCCTCCCCTCCCCCCCAAGCCCCTCCCCTGTCCCTCTCCCCCCTCCCCCCACACCTCTCCTCCCCCGGGGGGGCTCTGCCATCCCATAAATGCCTCTGCTGCGGGGCAGGTGGAGCGCATCAAGGAGAGGGTGGAGGAGAAGGAAGGGATCCCCCCCCAGCAGCAGAGGCTGATCTACAGCGGCAAGCAGATGTGAGGGGGCGGGGCTTCGGGCCGGGAGGGGGGCGGGGCTTCGGGTCAGGGTGGGAGGGGCCGCGGGGAGGGGGCAGGGCTTGTGAAGGAGGGAAAAGGGTTGACGGAGTGGCGGGGGAGGGGGTTGGGGAAGGGTGTGGAGGGAAGGGGCGGGGCTTGAGGAGGAGGCGAAGGGCTGGGGAGGAAGGGGGCGGGGCGGTGAAGGGGCGGGGCTTGAGGAGGAGGCGAAGGGCTGGGGAGGAAGGGGGCGGGGCGGTGAAGGGGCGGGGCTTGAGCTGGAAGTGGATGGGAAGTGGGGGTGGGGAGAGGGGAAGAGAGGGAATGGGCACAAAGGAAACCGGGGAGGGCGGGGGTGGAGTCGGGAGTGGGCGTGGCTTGTGAGAGTGGGCGTGGAGAGGGGCGGTAAGGGGGCGGGGCTTGAGGCGGAAGTGGTGGGGAAGCAGGGTTGGGGAGAGGGGAAAAAGGGAAAGAATGGGCAGAAACTGGAGTGGGGTGTGGGTGGAGTCGGGCGGGGGCGTGGCTTGCGGGAGGAGGCGTGCCCCCGAGTGGGCGTGGCCCACCTCGCCCCTCCCCCCCCCCAGGAACGACGAGAAGACTGCAGCCGACTACAAGATCCAGGGGGGCTCAGTCCTGCACCTGGTGCTGGCCCTGCGGGGGGGAGGGGGAGGGGCCGGGGCCACGCCCTGAGGAGGGGGCGGGTCTCCCCGCGTGGGAAGGGTGGGGCCGGCCACGCCCAGCGCTGAGATTGGCTTCCCCCCCCCCACACACCCTCCCCCTTTTGCTCCCCCACCACCACTCCCCACCCCCCAACTCCTCCTTATTTAATAAAAGCTCGTTGGTGACGTCATCGAGGGGGTGGTGACGTCATGAGGGGCTCCCACCCCACGCCCCCCCGGCGGCCATCTTGGATCCACACCTTAGATGATGTCGCTGCCAGCGGCCATCTTGGATTTAATGGCGGCGCGGCGGCGGGCTCCTCCCACGCCCAGCCACGCCTCCTCCCGCCCCGCCCCGCCTCCCCCCCGGCGGCGGCCATCTTGGAGGGGTGACGTCACGGCGGGGAGGGCGGAGCCAGCAGCAGGATGGGGCCGTAAGGGGCGGATTGGGCCAGTCGCAGCCGGCCCTGGGCGCAGAGGTCTGGGGGAGGGGGCCCCGGGACCCCTAAGTGTGGGGCTGGAGGCACTGGGGGGGTCCCTGACCCGCAGCCCCACACCTGGGGGTCCTAGCCCCATAATTAGGGGCCCCAGCCCCACACTTAAGGGTTCTTGCCCCACACTTGGGGGTTCCTGCCTCACACTTAGAGGTCCCAGCCCCACACCTAGGGGTTCCAGCCCCACATCTGAGCATCCCAGCCCCACACTTGGGTTCCCAGCCCCACACTTGGGGGTCCCAGCCCCACACTCACCCAGGCACAGGCAGAAGATTCTCCCCACGAGGCCCCGGGGGGTCCCGGGGGGCACCAAAGGCTCCAACTCTGCTCCTCCAGGCCGCTGGGAGGCCTCCAGCAGCTCCCTGTGGGGCACAGACCCCCAAGTGTGGGGCAGAGACACACCCTCCCCTCTCTGCCCCATAGCACGCCCCAAGCACCTCCCTCTGCCCCATAGCAGTCCTTCCCTCTCCCAACATCCCCCCCGTCCCCATCTCTAGTCCCCAGGATCCTCCCCCGGCCTGCCCCCCAAGTGTGGGGCAGGCTCCAAACCTGCTCCAGGCCTCCAGGTCCGGGGGGGCCCTGGGGGGCAGCTGAGGCTCAGGGCCCTCGGGGAGCTCAGGCAGGGCTGGGGGTGCCGGGGGGGGCAGGAGCCTGGTGTGGGGCAGAGATGTGGGGCAGGGAGGAGGGGATCAGGCTCTGCCCCATAGCCACCCCAACCCTGCCCCATAAGCGTGGGGCCAGCCCCAAGGGCACCGACCGTCGCTCTTCGGGGGGCAGCAGCCTGGGCCTGGGCTCCTCCTCGGGGGTCTCCAGGGACACCTCTGCCCCACAGCAACCCACAAGTGACCCCCAGGGCCCCATAGTGACCCACAAGTGGCCCACAGCGACCCACAAGTGACCCCCAGTGCCCCACAAGTGGCCCCCAGTGCCCCATAGCGACCCACAACTGGCCCACAGTGCCCCACAGTGACCCCCAAGTGCCCCACAGCGACTCCCAAGTAATCCTCCGTGCCCCATAACGACCCTCAAGTGCCCTATAGTGGCCCATAAGTGACCCCCAGTACCCCATAGCAACCCTCAAGTGCCCCATAGTGACCCCCAGTGCCCCACAGCGACCCCTAAGTGCCCCACAGTGAATCCCAAGTGCCCCATAGTGACCCCCAATGCCCCATAGCGACCCCCAAGTGCCCCCCAGTGCCCCATAGCACCCCCTAAGTGCCCCTCTCTGCCCCCCAGCCCCCTCCCCAGCTGCCCCATGGCTCACCTGCGGACACCAGTGGGAGCAGGCTGGGCTCCAGGGTTTCCCTCAGCACCTGTGGGGCAGGGAGGTGTGGGGCAGGGATCCGTGGGGCAGGGAAGGGGCTGTGAGGCAGGGAAGGGGCTGTGGGGCAGGGCCTCACCTCCACCTCGCTGGGCACCTCCGGGGGGGGCGCCGGGGGGCTGGGAGGGCCTGGCCTGATGCAGCGATCCCAGAGGGGCCACAGCTCGGGGGGCAGCCAGCCTGGGGGGGAGGTGTGGGGCAGCTGGGGGTCCCTAGGGGTCCCCATGGGCCCCAGAGGTCACTTGGGGGTCGCTGTGGGGCAGGGGCTGAGGCCTCACCGCAGGTTGGGGTCCGGAAGAGCTCAGCTGGGGTCCTGTGGCGCTTGGAGGGAGGCTCCAGGAGGGTCTGTGGGGCAGAGAGCTGTGGGGCTGGGAGCTATGGGGCAGGGATCTGTGGGGCAGGGATCTGTGGGGCAGGACCCAAAGGGCAGGGATCTGTGGGGCAAGATCTATGGAGCAGAATCTATGGAGTAGGGATCTGTGAGGCAGGATCCATAGGGTAGGGTAGGGATCTATGGGGCAGAGGTCTATGGGGCAGGATACATAGGATAGGGATCTGTGGGGCAGGGATCTGTGGGGCAGGGATCTGTGGGGCAGGGATCTGTGGGGCAGGCTCTCACCAGCTCCCCACAGCCGATGTGGGGCAGCCCCAGCTGGGTCTTGAAGGCCTCCAAGGGGATCTGGGGCCGGAGGTCGATGTGGGGCAGCCGTGGGGCAGGGCGCCGCCGGGGGGGGGGCAGCTGTGGGGCAGGAAGCTGTTGGGGGCTTTGCCCCATAGATCCCTGCCCCACAGATCCCTGCCCCACAGATCCTGCCCCACACCTACCTCTGGGACCAAGCTGGGCTCCGGGGGTGGCCTGGGAGCTATCGGGCAGGGAGGAGGCCTTGAGGGCTGCCCCATAAGTGCCTTCCCTACCCCCCAAGTGCCCTCGCTCTGCCCCCCAAGTGCCCTCCCTGCCCCCCAAGTGCCATTCCTCTGCCCTCAAGTGCCCTCCCTGCCCCCAAGTGCCATTCCTCTGCCCTCCAGTGCCCTCCCTGGCCCCCAAGTGCCATTCCTCTGCCCTCCAAGTGCCCTCCCTGCCCCCAAGTGCCCTCCCTGCCCCCAAGTGCCATTCCTCTGCCCTCCAAGTGCCCTCCCTGCCCCCCAAGTGCCATTCCTCTGCCCTCCAAGTGTCATCCCTGCCCCCCAGGTGCCGTCCCTCTGCCCCCAAGTGCCCTCCCTGCCCCCCAAGTGCTCACCAGGCACTGGGGGCACCTCAGGAACCTCCTCTGCGGTGGCGCAGGAACTGTGGGGCTGGGACCCACAAGTGCCCTCCCCAGCCCCCCAAGTGCCCTCCAGGTGCCCCTCCCTGCCTCATAGTGTCCCCTCTGCCCCATAAATGTCCTCCAGAGCCTCCCAAGTGCCCCATAAGTGCCTCCCCAGCCCCATATCTGCCCAAGTGCCCCTCTCTGCCCCGTGCCTCCACAGCCCCATAACTGCCCCCCAAGTGCCCCTCCCTGCCCCATAAGTGCCTCCCCATCCCCATAACTGCCCAAGTGCCCCTCCCTGCCCCATAAGTGCCTCCCCAGCCCCATAACTTCCCCCCAAGTGCCCCTCCCTGCCCCATAAGTGCCTCCCTGGCCCCCTAAGTGCCCCCCAACTGCCCCTCCCTGCCCCACAAGTGCCTCCCAAGCCCCCTAGGTGCCCCCAACTGTCCTTCCCTGGCCCACAAGTGCCTCCCAGCCCCATAAGTGCCCTCCAAGTGCCCCTCCCTGCCCCCTGCCCCCCAAGTGGCCCTGACCAGGTGGCAGCAGCTCAGCCTCAGCCTCCTCCAGCAGCTGCAGCTCCCGGGCTGTGACCTCAGGCAGCTCCTCCTGCCCCACACTTGGGGGTCAGCCCCACACCGAGGGGGGTGTCCTGACCCCCACTTGAGGGTCCCAGCCCCACACCTGGGGGTCCCGACCCACACCTCGATGGGGGGGGGCAGCAGTTTGGGTTCAACCTCCCTCAGGGTAATGCTCTCTGGGGTCACTGTCAGAGGTGGAGGCGCTGGGGGGGGAGATGTGGGTCAGAGGCTGCCCCCTAACTGTGGGGCCAGCCCCACAAATGCCTCCCCCCCACCCCAGACACTCATCCCCCCTTCATTCAGCCCCATAAGTGTGGGGCTGAGCTCACCTGGAGGAGGCACAGCCACGGGGAGAGGAGGCAGAACCTGTGGGGCAGAGATGTGTGGGGCAGGGATCCGTGGGGCAGGGATCTGGGGGGCTGGGATCTGGGGGGCAGTACCTGAGCCAGCAGCACTGTGGGGCTGGGCAGCTCTGGCCCCATAAGTCCAAACCAGGGGTCTGGGGCCAGCTCCAGCTCCAGCAGCTGGGCCTCGGCCCCAGGGAGCAGCTGGGGGCTGGGGCGGGGGGGGGGGAAGGAGAGGGGGGGGTTAGGTGTGGGACAGCTATGGGGCAGGGAGAGCCCTATGGGTCCCTATTGCCCCTATGAGTCCCTATGGCTCCTATGGGTCCCTGTGGGTCCCTATGGGTCCATGTGGGTCCTATGGGTCCCTACGGCTCCTATGGCTCACTATGGGTCCCTATAGGTCCCTATGGCTCCTATGGGTCCCTGTGGGTCCTATGGGTCCCTGTGGGTCCCTGTGGGTCCCTACGGCTCCTATGGCTCACTATGGGTCCCTATAGGTCCCTATGGCTCCTATGGGTCCCTGTGGGTCCCTATGGTTCCTATAGGTCCCTACAGCTCCTACGGCTCACTATGGGTCCCTATAGGTCCCTATGGCTCCTATGGGTCCCTGTGGGTCCCTGTGGCTCCTATAGGTCCCTACGGCTCCTATGGCTCACTATGGGTCCCTATAGGTCCCTATGGCTTCTATGGGTCCTTAAGGGTCCCTATGAGTCCCCATTGCTTCTGTGGGTCCCTATGGCTCCTATGGTTCCCTATAGGTCCCTATGACTGCGATGGGTCCCAATGGCTCCTATGGTTCGCTATGGGGCAGGGCCCCAGGGGGTCTCTCACCGCCGGGGGGGGCTCAGGTCGATGCGGGGTGGGGGCCTGGCCCTGTGCAGCCTCTCCAGGACCTGACGAACCTCCTCTGGACCAGCAGGGACCAGTAAGGGACTGTTTGCCATCCCAGTGCCCCCCAGTGCCCCCCAGCGCCTCCCAGTGGGGCTCCCAGCTGCGCCTCCCCCATCGCCCTTTGAAGGCTCCCGGTGGGCCCCACCCGGCGTTGCCCTTTGAAGAGCTGCTGAGGAGTCCCAGCCTGGCTCCCAGGCCCTTCCCCATTGCTCTCTGGCTCCCTCTAGGTGGCCGCGCAGCGGAACTGCAGCAGCAGCCCCAAAGACCTCTCCCAAGGCTCTTCCCTATTGCCTTCCCCATTGCTCTCTGCCTCCCTCCGGTGGCCGCGAAGGGGAACTGCAGCAGCCCAAAGTCCCTCCCACTCCCTCCCAGCCCCCTCCCAGCCCCTCCCACTCCTCCCAGCCCCTCCCACTCCTCCCAGCCCCTCCCACTCCTCCCAGCCCCTCCCACTCCTCCCAGCCCCTCCCAATCCCCTCCCAGCCCCTCCCACTCCCTCCCAGCCCCTCCCACTCCCCTCCCAGCCCCTCCCCGTACCCAGCAGGCAGCGGCACTGGTCCCAGTAGACCCTGGCCAGGCCCAGCCCCAGCTGCGCTGCCAGCCGCAGGGAGCAGCGCGGGGGGGGAGCCCCGGGGGGAGGGGGCGGCACCTCCCAGCCCCCTCGGCCAATCAGGAACGAGCACACGGCCGCGCTGACGAGGGGATTGGACAAGGTGAAAGCGGGGGGCGTGGAGGGGTGGTGTACAAAGCAGTAACCCCCAGTGCCTCCCCCACTGCCCTCCCAGTATCCCCCCAGTGCCTCCCAGTATCACCCAGAGCCCCCCAGTCCGTCCCAGTATCCCCCCACTGCCCTCCCAGTATCCCCCAGAGCCCCCCAGTCCCTCCCAGTATCCCCCAAGTGCCTCCCAATATCACCCAGTGCCCCCAGTACCCTCCCAGAGCCCCCAGTCCGTCCCAGTATCCCCCAAGTCCCTCCCAGTATCCCCCACTGCCCTCCCAGTATCCCCAGTGCCCCCAGTCCGTCCCAGTATCCCCCAAGTCCCTCCCAGTATCCCCCACTGCCCTCCCAGTATCCCCCAGTGCCCCCAGTCCCTCCCAGTATCCCCCAAGTGCCTCCAGTATCCCCCACTGCCCTCCCAGTATCCCCCAGTGCCCCCAGTCCCTCCCAGTATCCCCCAAGTGCCTCCCAGTACCCTCCCAGTATCCCCCAAGTGCCTCCCAGTACCCTCCCAGTATCCCCCAGTATCCACCCAGTGGCCCCCAGTATCATCCAGTGCCCCCAGTCCCTCCCAGTATCCCCCCAGTGCCTCACAGTATCACCCAGTGTCTCCCAGTACCCTCCCAGAGCCCCCAGTCCGTCCCAGTATCCCCCAAGTGCCTCCCAGTATCCCCCCACTGCCCTCCCAGTATCCCCCAGTGCCCCCAGTCCCTCCCAGTATCCCCCAAGTGCCTCCCAGTACCCTCCCAGTATCCCCCAAGTGCCCCCCAGTCCCTCCCAGTATCCCCCAAGTGCCTCCCAGTACCCTCCCAGTATCCCCCAAGTGCCTCCCAGTACCCTCCCAGTATCCCCCAGTATCCACCCAGTGGCCCCCAGTATCATCCAGTGCCCCCAGTCCCTCCCAGTATCCCCCAGTGCCTCACAGTATCACCCAGTGTCTCCCAGTACCCTCCCAGAGCCCCCAGTCCGTCCCAGTATCCCCCAAGTGCCTCCCAGTATCCCCCACTGCCCTCCCAGTATCCCCCAGTGCCCCCAGTCCCTCCCAGTATCCCCAAGTGCCTCCCAGTACCCTCCCAGTATCCCCCAAGTGCCCCCCAGCACCCTCCCAGCATCCACCCAGTCTCCCCCCAGTACCATGCCTGGGGCACATCCACCCCCAGGTACTCTCTGCGCAGGAGCCTGGAGCTGCAGGTGGCTGCCAGCCTGGGGGGACAGGCACAAAACTACCCAGATTAGACCCAAAAGACACCCAGGGGACCCAAACTGGACCCAAAGTGACTCAAAGTGAACCAAAATGAACCAAATTAGACCCAAAATGGACCAAAAATTAACCAAACTGGACCCAAAATGTCCGAAAATAGGCTCAAATGGACCCAAACTGGACCTAAAATGACTCAAAATGACCCAAAGAGAACCAAAATGAACCAAAGTAGGCCCAAACTGGACTCAAAATGAACCAAACTGGACCCAAAATGACTCAAAGTGAACCAAAATGAACTTAAGTGAACCAAATTAGACTCAAAATAGACCCAAAATGACCCAAACTGGACCTAAAATGACTCAAAATGACCCAAAGTGAACCAAAATGAACCAAATTGGGCCCAAAATGGACTCAAAATGAACCAAACTGGACCCAAAATGTCCCAATCTGGACCTAAAATGACTCAAAGTGACTCAAAATGAACCAAAATGAACCAAATTAGACCCAAATTGGACCCAAAATGACCCAAAGTGGACCTAAAAAGACTCGAAATGGACCCAAAATGACCTTAAATGAACCAAATTAGGCCCAAATTGGACCCAAAATGACCAAACTGGGCCTAAAATGACTCAAAGTGATCCAAAATGAACTTAAATCAACTAAATTAGGCCCAAAATGGACTCAAAATGAAGCAAACTGGACACCAAGTGACCCAAAATGACCCAAACTGGGCCCAAAATGACCCAAACTGGACCCAAAATGAACCCAAATGAACCAAATTAGACCCAAATTGGACTCAAAATGAAGCAAACTGAACCCCAAGTGACCCAAAATGTCCCAAACTGGACCTAAAAAGACTCAAAATGACCAAAAATGAACTTAAGTGAACCAAATTAGTCCCAAAATGAATCAAATTAGACCCAAAATGAACCCAAAATGAACAAAACCAAACTGGACCCAAAATGAACCAAACTGGACCCAAAATGAACTCAAATGAACCAAATTAGACACAAAATGCACTCAAAATGACCCCAAACTACCAAAATTTAACCTAAAGTAAACCAAGCTGGACCCAAAATGTCCCAAAATGGACCTGAAAGGACTCAGAATGGACCCAAAATCAACTTAAATGAACCAAAATGAACCAAATTAGACCCCAAATGACTCAAAATGCACCCAAAATGAACCAAACTGGAACCAAAATGACTGAAAATGACCCAAAGTGAACTAAATGAAGCAAATTAGACCCAAAATGGACCCAAAATGAACTTAAATGAACCAAATCAGACCCAAAATGAACCAAGCTGGACCCAAAATGACTCAAATGACCTCAAAGTGAACTAAAATGAACCAAACCAGACCCAAAATGAACCAAATTAGACTCCAAATGACCCCAAATGTCCCAAAATGGACCCAAAGTAAACCAAACTGGACCTAAAATGACACAAAATGGACCCAAAGTGAACTAAAACAAACCAAATTAGACCCAAAATGGACCCAAAATTAACCAAATTAGACCCAAGATGACTCAAACTGGACCCAAAATGACTCAAAATGGACCAAATTAGACCCAAAATGGACTCAAATGAAGCAAACTGGACCCCAAGTGACCCAAAATGTCCCAAACCGGACCTAAAAAGACTCAAAATGGACCCAAAATGAACTAAAATGCACCAAGTTAGGCCCAAAATGAACCAAACTGGATGCAAAATGTCTCAAACTAGATCCAAAAGAACCAAATTAGACCCAAAATGACCTAAAATGGATCTAAAATTAATCAAAATGGACCCAAAATGGACCCAAAATGACTCAAAATGACAGAAAGTGAACGAAAATGAACCAAATTAGACCCAAATTGGACTCAAAAGGAAGCAAACTGGACCCCAAGTGACCCAAAATGTCCCAAACTGGACCCAAAATAGCCCAAAATGGACCCCAAATGGACTTAAATGAACCAAATTAGGCCCAAAATGTACCCAAAATGAACTAAATGCACCAAATTAGGCCCAAAATGAACCAAGCTGGACCCACAATTTCTCAAACTAGACCTAAAATGACTCAAAGTGACCTAAAGTGAACTAAAATGAACCAAATTAGGCCCAAACTGGACCCAAAATGAACTTAAATGAACCAAACCAGACCCAAAACGAACCAAACTGGACCCAAACTGACTCAGAATGGACCCAAAATGAACCAAATTAGACCCAAAATGAACCAAGCTGGACCCAAAATGACTTACAACGACCTCAAAGTGAACTAAAATGAAGCAAATTAGCCCTAAAATGAACCAAACTGGACCTAAAATGAACCAAACTGGACCTAAAATGAACCAAACTGGACCTAAAAGTGAACTTAAATGAAGCAAATTAGACCCAAACTGGACCCAAAATGAACCAAGCTGGACCCAAAACGACTCAGAATGACCCAAAATGAACTAAAATGAACCAAACCAGACCCTAAATGAACCAAATCAGACCCAAACTGGACCCAAAATGAACTTAAATGAACCAAACCAGACCCAAAATGAACCAAATTAGACCCAAAATGACCCAAATTGGACCCAGAAGTGCCCCCAGATGCCCCCAGTTTGCCCTGAGCCCAGGAGGTCCTCACCAGACGGTGCCCAGGCATCCTCGGTGCCGCTGCAGGACCTCAGGGTAGTAGAACATGGCCCCAAAAGAGCCAAACTCGGCCCAAAAGCGGCCAAGAAGAGACCAATTGGACCCAAACTTGGCTAAAAAGGAAGAAACTCAGCCCAAAATTGGCCAAAAAGGAAGAAACTGGGCCCAAAATTGGCCAAAAAGGAAGAGATTTGACCCAAAATAGGCCAAAAAAATGAGCAAACTGGGCCCAAAATTGGCTGAAAAGGAAGAAACTGAGCTCAAAATTGGCCAAAAGGGAGGAAATGAGACCCAAAATTGGCTAAAAGTTATCAAACTGGGCCCAAAATTGCCCCAAAAGGAACAATCTGAGACCCAAATTAGCTAAAAAGGAGGAAATTTGACCCAAAATTGAACAAACTAAGCCCAAAGTTGTCTTAAAAGGAGAAAATTAGACCCAGAATTGGCTAAAAATGGAAGAAACTGTACCCAAAATTGGCCAAAAAGGAGGAAATTGGACCCAAAATTGGCCAAAATGGAAGAAACTGAGCCCAAAATTGGCTAAAAATGAACAAATTGAGGGCAAAAATTGTCTAAAAAGGAGGAAACTGAGCCCAGAACTGGCTGAAAAGGCACAAAGTTGACCCAAAATTGGCTAAAAAGGAAGAAACTGAGCCTAAAATTGGCCAAAAATGACCAAACTGAGCCCAGAATTGGCTAAAAAGGAACAAACTGGGCCCAAAATTGGCCAGAAAGGAGGACACTGGGCCCAGAGTTGGCTAAAAACAGACAAATTTGACCCCAAATTGGCTTAAAAAACGAACAAACCGAGCCCAGAATTGGCCAAAAAGGAGGAAACTGAGCCCAGAATTGGCCAAAAAGGAGGAAACTGAGCCCAGAATTGGCCAAAAAGAGACAAATTTGACCTAAAATTGGCTAAAAAGGGACAAATCTGACCCAAAATTGGCTAAAAAGGAGGAAACTGGACCCAGAATTGGCCAAAAAGGAAGAAACTGAGCCCCAAATTATCCAAAAAGGAGGAAACTGGACCCAAATTTGGCAAAAAAGGAGGAAATTGGACCCAAAATAGGCCAAAAAATAAACAAGCTGGGCCCAAAATTGGGTAAAAAGGAAGAAATTGAGCCCAAAATTGGCCAAAAAAGAACAAAGTGGAATCAAAATTGGCCAAAAAGGAAGAAACTGAGCCAGGAATTGGCTAAAAAGAGACAAATTTGAAGTAAATTTGGCTAAAAAGGAAGAAATTGAGCCCAGAATTGGCCAAAAAGGAACAAACTGGGCCCAAAATTGGCTAAAAAGGATCAAACTGGGCCCAAAATTGGCCAAAAAGGAACAAACTGGGCCCAAAATTGGCCAAAAAGGAACAAACTGGGCCCAAAATTGGCTAAAAAGGAACAAACTGGGCCCAAAATTGGCTAAAAAGAGACAAATTTGACCCAAAATTGGGTATAAAGCGAACAAACTGAGCCCAAAATTGGCCAAAAAGGAGGAAATGGGACCCAGAATTGGCTGAAAAGGACGAAACTGAGCCCAAAATTGGCCAGAGAGGAACAAATTGAGCCCAAAATTGTCTAAAAAGGAGGGAATTGGACCCAAAACAGGCCAAAAAATGAACAAGCTGGGCCCAAAATTGGCTAAAGAGGAAGAAACCGAGCCCAAAATTAGCCAAAAAGGAGGAAATTGGACCAAAAAATGGCTAAAAATGAACAATCTGAGCCCAAAGTTGACCAAAAAGGAGGAACTTAGACCCAGAATTGGCCAAAAATGAACAATCTGAGCCCAAAGGTGACCAAAAAGGAAGGAACTGGACCCAAAATTAGCCAAAGAGGAATAAATTGAGCCCAGAATTGGCTAAAAAGGAGAAGATTTAACCCAAAAATTGGCCAAAAAGGAACAATCTGAGACCTAAATTGGCCAAAAAGGGAGGAGCTGAGACCCAGAGCTGGCTCTGAAGGAAGAAACTGGTCCCAGAATTGGCCAAAGAGGACCAAATTTGCCCCAAACCTGTCCTGAGCTGCCCGCAGGGGTGACCTCAATTCGCTTCCAGCTGAGAGCTAATTAAAGAGAGCAGTAAATGTGTGATTAATAAGCTAATTAATGGCTATGGCTAATTAAGACAACTAACTATCCGCACCTTAACGAGACAGTAAGTTAATTACATTAATTACAGTCAACTAAGTTAAGTAAATGCCAATCAGCCTCACTAATGAGCCTGGCTAATTAACCCTAATCACCTCCCTGCCCCCGTCCCCACACCCCCTCACTAATCAACTTATCGCTGCTAATTAGCCCCCCCCCGCCCCTTCTCTCACTCTAATTAACTCCAAGCAAGGCTAATTACCCTCAAACCCCTTCTTTATCCCCTCCCTAATTAACCTCTCGCCGCTAATTAGCGTGGTAATTAAAAGCCTCCCACAGCGCCGCCGCTCCCGCCGGGCCGGCTCTGAGGCGCCTCTCGTCCCGCCTCTTCCCCGGCTCCCACCAATCAGCGCTCCGCTTCGCCCGCCGCCCGGCCAATGGCGGCGCTTCCCGCCGGAAAGCCGCGGACCAACCGCGGCGGGCGCGGCCTCACGCCCTCACGGCCACGGAGGGAAAATGGCGGCCGCGGCGGACGGCGGCGCCGGAGCGGCCAGGCAGGGCCGGGCCGGTGGGCTCCCAGCCCTCCCAGTTTGGCTCCCAGCGTGGTCCCAGCCAGGACCAGTGTGGACCCCAGTGGCTCCCACCCCTCCCGGTTGAGCTTCAGCCGTCCCTGCGTGGTCCCGGTTTGCCTCCCAGTGCTCTCAGTGTACCCCAGAGCTCCAGGTATGGCTCCCAGGAAGGACCAGGCTGGCTCCACAGCTCCCAGCTTGGCTCCCAGCGTGGTCCCAGCCAGGACCAGTGTGGACCCCAGTGGTTGTCAGCCCTCCCGGTTGGGCCCCAGCCCTCCCTGCGTGGTCCCGGTTTGCCTCCCAGCGCGGACCCCGGAGCTCAGTGTATGGCTCCCAGGAAGGACCAGGCTGGCTCCACAGCTCCCAGTTTGGCTCTCAGTGCGCTCCCAGGACGGCTCCAGTGCTCCCAGTCCCTTCCCGGCGCCCCGCCATTAGGCGCCGCTGGGCTCTGCCGTTGCCCTTTTAAGGCTCCCGTGGGCCCCCCCGCGGCGTTGCCGCATTAAGAGCTGATAGGACTCAGCCGCGGCTCCCGGCGCTCCCAGTGCGGTCCCAGCGCCTCCCACTGCTCCCCGGCTCCCTCCAGCGGCTGCCACTGGGACTGCAGGCAGCTGATTCAATTCTCAATACCCTCCTGGTCACATCCACTCCCCCCCACTCTCCCCAGGCCCCTCCCACTCCCTCCTAGCCCCTCCCAGTCCCCTCCTAGCCCCTCCCACTCCATCCTAGCCCCTCCCACTCTCCCCCAGCCCCTCCCACTCTCCCCAGCCCCTCCCACTCCATCCTAGCCCCTCCCACTCCATCCTAGCCCCTCCCACTCCATCCTAGCCCCTCCCACTCCATCCTAGCCCCTCCCACTCCATCCTAGCCCCTCCCACTCTCCCTAGCCCCTCCCACTCTCCCCAGTCCCCTCCCACTCCCTCCTAGTCCCTCCCACTCCCTCCTAGTCCCTCCCACTCTCCCCAGTCCCCTCCCTCTCTCCCCAGTCCTCCCACTCTCCCCAGTCCCTCCCACTCTCCCCAGTCCCTCCCACTCCCTCCTAGTCCCTCCCACTCCCTCCTAGTCCCTCCCACTCCCTCCTAGTCCCTCCCACTCTCCCCAGTCCCCTCCCACTCCCTCCTAGTCCCTCCCACTCCCTCCTAGTCCCTCCCACTCTCCCCAGTCCCCTCCCACTCCTAGTCCCTCCCACTCTCCCCCAGTCCCCTCCCACTCTCCCCCATCCCCTCCCACTCCATCCTAGCCCCTCCCACTCCCCTCCCAGTCCCCTCCCACTCCCACCTACTTCCTCCCAGTCCCCTCCTGGCCCCTCCCAGTCCCCTCCCACTCGCCCTAAGCCCCTCCCACTCCCCCAGCCCCCCAGCTCACTTCCAGTGCCTCCCAGTTCCACTCTTTATTATTCGCAGCCCACAGCCCAGCTGCGGGGGGCGGGGCTAAGGCCGAAAAGGGCCAATGGGGGGAGGGCAGGGCTGCATCCAACCCCGCCCCCAAGCACCGTGATTGGTTCAGAAGGAGGGGGGTGGGGGGGTGGGGGATGTGGCCTGGCCCCTGATTGGTCCGTTCCAGGAGAGGGGGAGGAGAGGGAGGGTCAACGGCGGGGGAGGGGCCAGGGCCTCCCATTGGCTGCTGTCCCTCCGCATGGGTGGGGCTCTAGGGGAGGGGGCGTGGTCCAGCCACTCCCTTCCCCCTGGGCCCGATGGGAGGGGGTGCGGTGAGGGGGCAGGGACACACCCCCGTAGTGGGCGGAGCCTCCAGGGTCTCCTCCCTCCTCCCTCCCTTCCCTTCCCCCCTCCCCCGGCCCCGGTGCTGAGCTCTGATTGGTTGGGGTTGGGTCCCAGTCCCTCCCCAGCTGCCCCTCCCCCACGCTGGCGTTGTGTTGGGGTGGGCGGGGAGTGGGCGGGGCCAGGCTCGGACCGGAAGTGGGTCCCAAAAGTGGTCAGGATGGGGTGGGGGCGGGGTCAGGAGTGGGCGGGACTGGCAGTGAGTCCCAAAGTGGTCAGGAGGGGAGGGGGCAGGGGCCTGAAGTGAAGGGGCAGGACCGGAAGTAGGAGGGGAGGGGAGGGGGAGGCAGCAGCAGCAGCGGGGGGAGGTGGGGTGGGGGCTGGGGGAGGGGCAGGAGGAGGAGGGGAGGGGAGGAGGAGGAGGCGGCGGAGGCCTCCCCTCAGACCCGGGGCAGGAGGCTCCTCTGGCAGCGCAGCAGCCCCTTGGGCGCCCGGCGGTGGCAGAGGACCCCAGGGCCCCCAGCAGCCCCGCGGCCGCCAGCAGCAGCAGCGGCGCCGCCACCGCCGCCCCGCCCCTCCCCACCTCGATGACGATCACCTCCCGGTCCCTCCCCGCCCTCCTCCCCTCCCCCTTCCCCTCCCCGGGGCGGGCGGGGCGGGGCCTCGGGCAGCCCAGCCAATCGCGGAGGGCGCTCTTGGGGTAGCCTGGCAGGACCCTGAGCTGCTGGTTGTCGAACTTCCAGTACAGGCCTCGCTTGTAGAAGTAGGTGAAGGCTGGGGGAGGGGAGGGGTTGGGGTGTGGGGGAGGGCCTCCCAGGCCTTCCTCCCCCCACTGATATCCCCAACCCCTCCCCCAGATCTTCCTCCCCCACCCAGGGGTCCTCTGAGTGTCCCCAGCCCCTCCCCAGCTGTCCCTCCCCCACCCTAGGTCTCTCCCCACCCCATAGTGTCCCCAGCCCCCTCCCAGGGTGTCCTCAACCCCCTCAGCCAACCCCAAGCCCCCTCCCAAGCTGTCCCTCCCCACCCTGGGTGTCTTCAAGTCCCCCTCTAAGTGTCCCCAGCCCCCAGGAGTTGTCCCCCACCCCTAAGTGTCCCCAACTGCCCCCAGATGTCCCCAACCCCCTCAGGGTATCCTCAGCTCCTTCTAAGTGTCCCCAGCCCCCAGGGGCTCTGCACCTCCAAAGTGTCCCCAACCCCACCCCCAGGATGTCCTCACCCCCTCCCCTCCCTTAGCCATCCCCAGCCCCCTTCCTGCATCCCCCCACCCCCAGGGCCGCCCCCCCTCACCTTCATCCGGCCCCATGAAGGCTCCCCTCGGGCTCTCGGGGACCCCAGCCCAGACCTGGATGGGTTTGGGGTACTCAGGGTCCACCGCCCTGGAGGCCTCATTGTACCTGAAGTACCTGCAGGGGGCGGCAGCGAGGGGACCCTTGGGAGCCTGCCAAGGGCTGGGGGGCACAGCAGGGGCCCTGCAGGCCCCCAAGAGGGCCCTGGGGTCCCCAAGAGGTCTTAGGAGGTCTCAGGAGGTTCCAGAAGGTCCCCAAGAGATTGAGAAGGTTCCAGAAGGTTCCCAGGAGGTTAAGAAAGTTCCAGAAGGTCCCCAGAGAAGGTTCCAGAAGGTCCCCAGGAGGTTAAGAAGGTTCCAAAAGGTTCCCAAGAGCTCCCAGGGAAGGTTCCAGGAGGTCCCCAAGAGGTTAAGAAGGTTCCAGAAGGTTCCCAAGAGCTCCCAGGGAAGGTTCCAGGAGGTCCCCAAGAGGTTAAGAAGGTTCCAGAAGGTTCCCAAGAGCTCCCAGGGAAGGTTCCAGAAGGTCCCCAAGAGGTTGAGAAGGTCCCCAGGAGCCCCCCAGGCCTGGGGGTGTGGGGTGGGGGGGGTGGCACCCAACTGGTTGTCCCTGAAGAAGAAGGTGCTGCCGCTGGGCAGCCACAGGAGGGCAGCGTCGAGCCGGTCCGTGGGGACCCCAGGGCCCAGCTCCTGCAGCGGCCGAGGGTAGCCTGGCTCCAGCTGAGCCTCCTGGAACACCCAGTGCCGGCCACCTGGGGGCGACAGAGGGCAGGGTCAGGCCTGGGGTGGCCACTGGGGGGCAATAGGGAGTGACTAAAGTCAACCAAAATAACCCAAAACAGGCCCAAGGTGACCCAAAAGAGGCCAAAGTGACCCAAAATGACCCCAAAAATGGTCCTGAAATGGACTTAAAGTGACCCAGAAAGAATGGCCCCAAAATGACCCAAAATAGACCTAAAATGACCCAAAGTAGCCCAAAATAGACCCAAAATATACCCAAAGTGACCCAAAATGGCCCAAAAGAAGCCAAAATGACCCAAAATAACCCAAATTAGGCCCAAAACGACCCAGTGACCCCAAATATACCCAAAGTGAACCAAAGTGACCCAAAATGACCCAAAGTGACCCCAAGAGGACCCAAAAGAGGCCAAAGGGACCCCAAAAATGGTCCTGAAATGGCCTTAAAGTGACCCAGAAAGAATGGCCCCAGAGTGACCCAAAATGACCCAAAATAGACCCTGAATGACCCAAAGTGACCCAAAATGGCCTTAAACCCACCCAAAATGGGCCTAAACCGACCCGAAATAGGCCCTGAGTGACCTTAAGCAGAGCTAAAGCCACCTGCAAGTCCAGCGGCGGCCACCAGGTGGAGACAGAGAGCTGCCAGCGCCTCCCACTGCTGCATGGCTCCCTCAGGCGGCCGCCACTGGGACTGCAGGCAGCTGATTGCCTCCCAGCCCCTCCCAATCACCTCCTAGCCCCTCCCAAGCCCCTCCCAGCCCCACCCAGCCCATCCCAATCACCTCCCAGCCCCTCCCAAGCCCCTCCCAATCACCACCTAGCCCCTCCCAAGCCCCTCCCAAGCCCCTCCCAGCCCCCACCCAGCCCCCAGTACCTCTGAAGAACACGAACTTTCCGTCTCCCCTCTCATAGGCTGCGTCGATGCCGGGGGGCAGCCCCACCCAGAACTGACCAATGGGCAGCGGGTAGCCGGGCAGGACACGCCCCTGCCGCACCCTCCAGAACCACAGGTCCTGGGGAAGGGGGAAGGAGAGAGCCTCAGGGACCAACAGGGGGCGCACAGGGGACCCCAGACCCTCTCCAGGTGACCCCAAGAGGCCTCCTGGAGATCCCAGACCCTCCAGGGGACCCCAGACCCACTCCAGCATCTCCCAGCGCCCCCTGCAGGAGGGGGCAGCAGCTCCCCGGCGCCCCCCACGGGCCTGACCTTGAAGACAAACATCTCCCCCCGCAGCAGGGCGATGGTGTCGAAGCCTCCGGCGCAGATCCGGGGCCCGTGGGGACCCCCTGGCGACCTGGGCCCGGGGGGGGTGGTCCCGGGGGCCAGCGGCGGCCAGCTGGGGGCGGGGCCTGAGCCTGCAGCAGCAGCAGGAGGAAGAGGAGGAGGAGGTGAGGAAGGCCCAGGGCAGACCAAACCAACCCCAGGTAATGACACCCCCAAGGTGGCTCTTGGTCCCTCCCTGGCGCCCTGGTGGCTCTTAGTGCCTACTGTCGCCCTCTACTGGCACTTAATGCCCCTGAGTCGCCCCTTGCTGGCTCTCAGTGGCCCTCAGTGCCCCCCCCCCGCCCCCTGGTGGCCACAGAGCACCCCCCGCGCCCCCCCCAGGCACCGTAGAGGCGCTGGATGCCGCGGCGGTCGTCCTCGGGCAGCACGAAGGCCTCGGTGTCCATCCACTGGTAGAAGGGAGCCATGATGGCCGAGGGGTCGCTGGAGTGCTCCAGCCCCAGGGCGTGGCCCAGCTCGTGCACCGCCACCAGGAACAGGTCGTGGCCTGGGGGGGGAGGGGAGAGGGGAGGGGAGAGGGGGAGGGGCTCCATGGAGCGCGCTGGAGGCCTTCAGGGCTCTTCCCTATTGACTTCCCCATTGCTCTCTGGCTCCTTCTGGTGGCCACGTGGGGGAACTGCAGCAGCCCCAAAGCCTCTCCCCGTGTCCCCCCAGCCCCTCCTGGTCCCTCCCAATCCCTTCCAGTCTCTCCCAGTCCCCTCCCAATGCTTTGAGTCCCTCCCAGGCCCTTCCCTATTCCCTTCCCCTTTGCTCTCTGGCTCCCTCTAGGTGGCCACACAGGGAACTGCAGCAGCCCCAAAGCCTCTCCCAATCCCTCCCAGTCTCCCCCAGTCCCTTCCAACCCCTCCCAGCCTCTCCCAGTCCCTCCCCATCCTTCCCAGTGCTTTGAGTCCCTCCCAGGCCCTTCCCTATTCCCTTCCCCTTTGCTCTCTGGCTCCCTCTAGGTGGCCACACAGGGAACTGCAGCAGCCCCAAAGCCTCTCCCAACCCCTCCCAGTCTCCCCCAGTCCCTTCCAACCCCTCCCAGCCTCTCCCAGTCCCTCCCCATCCTTCCCACTGCTTTGAGTCCCTCCCAGGCCCTTCCCTATTCCCTTCCCCTTTGCTCTCTGGCTCCCTCTAGGTGGCCGCGCAGGGGAACTGCAACAGCTCCAAACCCCCTCCCAGTGCCTCCCAGTCACCCCTAATCCCTCCCAGTGCTTCCCAACCCCCTCCCCCCGCCCCCCCCCTCACCGCTCAGGTCGGTGCTGGCGCTGGTCCAGGGCTCGGCCTCGTCGAAGTGGGTGTCCCCCCCCAGGTGGGGCCCCGGGAAGTAGGCGTGGGCCAGGAAGCCGCCGGGGCCGTCGAAGGGGGAGCTGTCCCCGTGGAAGCCCTCGGCGAAGAGCAGGACGATGTCGGCCGGGGGGGCCCTGCCCTGCGCCACCTCCTCCTGCGCCACCTCCCGGAACCGCAGGGGGGCGGCGGAGGACCAGACCTGGAAGGCTCTGCGGATGGCCTGGAAGGTGCGGGCCCGGCCCAGCTTGGGGGTGAAGTTCTGGATGCTGGGGGGGAGAGGGGAGAGAGGTTAGGAGAGGGCCAGGGGGAGAGGGAGGTCCTGACCCGGCCCAGCTTGGGGGTGGAGTTCTGGATGCTGGGGGGGAGAGGGGAGAGGGGAGAGAGGTTAGGAGAGGACCAGGGGGAGAGGGAGGTCCTGGCCCGGCCCAGCTTGGGGGTGAAGTTCTGGATGCTGGGGGGGAGAGGGGAGAGAGGTTAGGAGAGGGCCAGGGGGAGAGGGAGGTCCTGGCCTGGCCCAGCTCGGGGGTGGAGTTCTGGATGCTGGGGGGGAGAGGGGAGAGAGGTTAGGAGAGGGCCAGGGGGAGAGGGAGGTCCTGGCCCGGCCCAGCTTGGGGGTGGAGTTCTGGATGCTGGGGGGGAGAGGGGAGAGGGGAGAGAGGTTAGGAGGTCATTGGAGACTGAAGGGGAAGAGGAGGGAGGGGGAGAGAGGATGGGAGAGACCAAGGAAGGACTGAGAGGGAGAGAGATTAGGAGAGGGCCAGGGGGAGAGGGAGGTCCTGGCCCGGCCCAGCTTGGGGGTGGAGTTCTGGATGCTGGGAGGGAGAAGGAGAGAGGTTAGGAGAGGTTAGGAGGCCAACAGAGACCAGGAGAGACCATAGAGAGAGAGGTAGGGAGGGGGAGAGAGGTTAGGAGGGCATTAGAGACCAGGAGGGGTCAGGGGGAGAGGGAGAGAGGTTAGGAGGTCATTGGAGACCGAAGGGGGAGAGGGAGGGAGGGAGGAAGAGGTTAGGAGAGCTTTAGAGACCAGGAGAGGCCAGAGAGGAGCAAGGGGAGAGGGCAGGAGGGAGTGGGAGGAGAGAGGGGAAGGGGAAAGGGGCAGGGAGAGAGGGAGTGGGTGGAGAGGGAGAGCTGAGGAGGGAACAGGAAGGACATCAGGGACCAAGGGGAGAGGAGGAGGAGGAGAGGAGGGACCAGGCCTCACCCACCAGAAGGTGACCTCCCTCCCCTCTCCCCCTGCCCCCTCTCCCCCTCCCCAGCCCCTCTCCCTCTCCCCAGCCCCCTCCCCAGCCCTCTCCCCTCTCCCTCTCCCCAGCCCCTCTCCCTCTCCCCAGCCCCCTCCCCAGCCCTCTCGCCCTCTCCCTCTCCCCAGCCCCCTCTCCCCAGCCCCCTCCCCAGCCCTCTCCCCTCTCCCTCTCCCCAGCCCCTCTCCCTCTCCCCAGCCCTCTCCCCAGCCCCCTCTCCCTCTCCCCAGCCCCCTCCCCAGCCCTCTCCCCCTCTCCCTCTCCCCAGCCCCCTCTCCTTCTCCCCAGCCCCCCCCCAGCCCTCTCCCCCTCTCCCTCTCCCCCAGCCCCCTCTCCCCAGCCCCCTCCCCAGCCCTCTCCCCCTCCCCAGCCCTCTCCCCAGCCCCCTCCCCCCCCCTCACCAGAAGGTGACCTCCTTGCTCTGCCACTTGCTGCCCTGCAGGGCGTATCGGCGCCGCCGGAGGCTGCCCTTGGCCTGGGGCCCGAAGCGGTCTGGGACCCCGCAGCGAGGCCTCCTCATGGCCCTGGGGGGGGAGGGGGGAGATGGGCCGCGGGGGGGCGCCAGAGAGCTCAGGACGGGGGGGCAGGGACAGAGAGAGAGACCCTACGGGGCGCCAGAGGAGGAGGAAGCAACAGCCGCGGCCACTGGGGGGAGCCAGGGAGCACAAAGAGCAGGAGGTGCCCAATGGGGGGGGGGGCCTGGGGGTCCAAAGGGGTCCCAGGGGGGCTGAAGAGGTTCAGAGGGGTCCCAAGGGGTCTCAAGGGGTTCCAGGGGGCTCAGGGGGTCCAAAGGGGTCCCAGGGGGCGCCAAGGAGTCCTGTGGGGGGGTCCCAGGGGGTCAAAAGAGGTTCAAAGGGGTCCCAGGGGGTCCCTAGGGGTCCCAAGAGGTTCAGAGGGGGCTCAGGGGGTCCCAAGGGGTTCAATGGGTCCCAGGGGGTCCCAAGGGGTCCAAAGAGGTCCCAGGGGGAGTCTCAGGGGGTTCAAAGGGGTCCCAGGGGGTCCCAAGGGGTCCAAAGGGGTCCCAGGGGGTCCCAAGAGGTCCAAAGGGGTCCCAAGGGGTCCCAGGGGGAGTCTCAGGGGGTTCAAAGGGGTCCCAGGGGGTCCCTAGGGGTCCCAAGAGGTTCAGAGGGGTCCCAGGGGGTCCCAAGAGGTCCAAAGGGGTCCAAAGGGGTCCCAGGGGGCGCCAAGGAGTGCCGGGGGGAGCCCAGGGGGGGTCACCCACCGGAGGGTCTCGGGGTCCATGGTGCCGGTGACCCTCAGGCCGTAGAAGCTCTGCATGGCAGCCAGGGCGGCGGCCAGGCCCCGCCCCGCGCCCGGCGGCTGGGCGCGCAGGTCCCCGGGGGGCAGGTAGCCATACTGCTGCAGCCAGGCCTGCAGGGGGCGGCAGCGAGCCGTGGGGGCCGGCCCCGAGCGGGAGGGGGCGGCAGAGGCCGGGAGGGAGCAGCAGGGCTCAATAGGGAGCAGGTTGGGGGCTGCAGCGCCGCCCCGCGGCCCGCAGGGGGCAGCAGGGAGCTGCCTTGACCGAATTTGGCCTTTCTCCACCCAAACAAAGGCGCCGGAGGGGGGGAGGGGGGGATGACGTCATCAGAGCCTCGTGATCCGCACACAGCCCCCCCCGACCCCCCCCCCCCCCTTCTCCCAGCTCAGGCTCGGAGCATCCCTGGGACCCATAGGAGCCATAGGGACCCATAGCGACCTATATCTGCCCCATAGATGCCCACAGCAACCCATAGAGCCCCATAAGGACCCATAGCTGCCCCATAGAGCCCCATAGCGACCCCTAGGAGCCATAGATCCCCATAGGGACCTGTAGCTGCCCTATAGGGACCCAGAGCTGCCCCATAGGAGCCATAGGGACACAAAGCTACCCCATGGAGACCCAAAGATGCCCTATGGGGACCCGTAGAGACCCATAGCCGCCATAGGGACCCACAGAGCCCCCATAGAGACCCAAAGCCGACCCATAGAGACCTATAGAGGCCATAGGGACCCACAGCTACCCTATAGAGACCCACAGCTGCCCCATAGGGACCCATAGAGACTCATAGGCATCAGAGGGACCCACAGCTACCCTGTAGGGGCACATAGAGACCTATTGCTGCCCCATAGAGACCCACAGCTGCCCTATAGAGCCCAATACGAGCCATAGGGAACCACAGCTGTCCCACAGAGCCCCTTAGAGACACAAGGCTGCCCCATAGAGACCCACAGGAGCGATAGGGACCCACAGCTGCCTCATAGAGAACCACAGCTGTCCCACAGGGACCCACAGCTGCCCTATAGGGACCCATAGGAGCCATAGGGACCCACACCTACCCCATAGGGACCCATAGCTGCCCTATAGAGCCCCACAGAGCCCCATAGCCGCCATAGTGACCCACAGCTGCCCCACAGCTTCCTCCTCCATCCCGGGGGTCTCAAAGCAGCAAATTTGGGTCTGGGGGATGGGCCCGGGGTGGGGAGGGGGAGGGGCGGGATGGGGGTCCGGGGTGGGGGAGGGGGAGGGGTCCTCACCTCGGGGCTGAATCGAGGCTGGGAGGAGGCCTGGGGCGCCCAGGACCCCCAGAGGAGCAGCAGCAGCCTGGGAGCCTCGGACGTGGCCATGGGGAGGGGAAGGAGTGGGGAGGAGGGGGAAGGGGGGAGAGGGGGAGGAGGAGGAGGGAGGGAGGAGATGACGTCAGGGAGGGGGAGGGAGGCCTGATGACGTCAGAGGGGAAAAATGAGGCCAGGAAAGGGGAAAACAGGAAAAGAGGAACGGGAGAAGGAAGGAGGAGGAGGGGGGGAAGGGAAGGGGGTGGGGGAAATGAAGCTAAAAAAGGCAAGATTGGGACAGGCCCCGCGTGGGGGGGGAGGGGAGAGGTCAGGGGGAAGGGCCCAGAGCGGTTTTGGGTTAAAAGAAGGCAGAAATGGGCAAGGGACAGAGGGAAAGAGGTTTGGGGCTGCCGCCAGGGGGCGCCGGCGAGGCAGAGGAGGGGGAGGGTCGTGCGGGGGTGGGCTTTGGGGGAGGGGGTTGGTCCCTGTTGGGGGTCACTGTCCCTTTAAGAGCCTCTTGGCTCCTCCCCACCCCCAGCCCCCAGCGGCGGCTTGCGGGGAAAGGCCACGCCCAGATGGGTGATGTCACTGCCCCCCACACACACACTTCCCTCTCCCCCCTCCCACCCTAAACCTCCCTCCCCTGAGGGCCGACCCTGGGGATGGGCGGAGCCTGCTGGTAAGCCACGCCCCCCCGCGGCAACCGCTTGCGGCCACGCCCACCCCGGCTCTTGGCTCCGCCCCCACCCCCACCCCCCCATTTAAGCCTTTCCATCCCTCCCTAGCCCCAACCTCTTTCCCATCCTGTATTTAAACCCCACCCACCCGCCCCACCCCCTCTTCTGGCCACGCCCACGCTTCTACCTACACCCCCCACCCCACCCCCGTTTCCCCCTCCCCCAAGAGGCTTACCTTGGCCCCACCCTCTCCCTTCTCCCCCCACTTAATGGCCTATGGCCACGCCCACCTTAGATCATGCCACGCCCATGTCACGTCGGGTCACGCCCACGCTTCTAGCCACGCCTACTCCCCCGCTTCCCTCTCCCTCCCCCAAGAGGCTTTATTTGGCCTCACTTCACCCTCTCCCCTTTTTGCTCCTCCCTTTAACCACCTATGGCCACGCCCACTTCTGGCCACGCCCACCCCACCACTTCACCCCCCTCCTCCCCTCCATTATCCTTCCACTTCTCCCTATCCTCCCCCCTTCCCCACACCCAAACCCACTTCCCTCCCTCCCTCCCACCTCCCCTCCCGCCCCGGCCACGCCCATCCGGTGACGTCACGCGGCGCGGGGGGCGTGGTCAGTCTCCTTTCCCTGTTTTTTTTTATTATTATTATTATTATTCCCCAAAAAAAAAGAAAAGAAACAAAATAAAAACAAAAACAACAAAAAACAAATGGGGGGAAGGGAGGAGGGGGAGGGGCCGGGGGAGGAGCTTATCACAGGCCACGCCCCCTTACTAGCCCCCCAGCTCCCCCTCCCGCGGTGTAGACGAGGCCCCGACCCTGGGCCCCCCTCCCACCCAGGCAGGTCGGCAGCCGGGGGGGAGGGGCAAAGAGGGGGAGGGGCTGGGGGCGGGGCCAATAGGGTCGCAGGGGGAGGAGCCAGGAGGGGGCAGGGAGGAGGAGGAGGAGGAGGTGGGAGGGATGGAGGGGGAGGCAGAGCTGCAGTTACCTGGATGGGATAGAGGGGGAAAAGGGAGGAAGAAAAGGATTGGCTGAGGCCTGGCCACGCCCAGCGGGGCGAGACACGCCCCCTCCATCAAGCCACGCCCACTCAATCAAGCCACGCCCCCCACCTTCCAGCTCCAGGCTCCACCCCCAAAGGGCTCTCCAGACCTCTCTTTAACCTCTCCCTCTGTGCCCTTCCCCTTTTCTGGCCACACCGCTGCTCTTTTGGCCACGCCCACCACGCCTTGACCCTCCCACCCCAATCCCAGCCCCTCCCACCCCAATCCCAGCCCCACCCCACTTCCAGCCCTTCCCATCTCACTTCTAGCTCCTCCCTCCCCACTTTTGGCCACGCCCCGCCTCTCCCAGCCCCACCCATCCCCTCCCTGCTTGCTTCAACCTCTCTCTGCCCCTCCCAAACCCCTCCCTGTCCCTCCCCCATTTTACTCCCAGCCCCTCCTCCCTATTCCATCCCCTCCCCTCGCACTTCCTGCCCCTCCCACTCCCACTTCCGGCCCCGCCCACTCCACTTCCGGCCCCGCCCTCACATGGTCTGCGGGGTGAAGAGCCCAGAGAGCTGCAGGCACTGCGAGGCCAAGGTCTGGGAGGCCAAGTTCAGAGCTGGGCTCAGGGCTGGGGGACATGGAGCACAGCTCAGAGACCCCGCCCAGACCCTGCCCAGACCCTACCCAGACCCCGCCCAGACCCCGCCCAGACCCTACCCAGATCCCAAGTAAGCCACCAGGGACCCCTAGGGGCCTCCCCAAGACCACCCCTGGGACCTCAGACCCCCCCTGAGGGACCCCAAACCCCCCCAGGGACCCCCAGGACCCCCCAAGCCCCTCCCCCCAGGCCCCCTCACCGGTCAGGGCTGCAGGGTTGAGTGCCCCCAGGGGCAGAGCTCCGTTGAGGCCCAGGGCAGGGCCCGGCAGCTGCAGCCCAGAGCCTGCAACAGGGCAGAGTCAGGACCCTCCCTGCAGACCCTTCCCCACCCCTGACCCTCCCCCTGGAGACCGTTCCTTCCCCTCCCCTTCCCTCCCCTTCCCTCCTCTCTCCCTCCCCTTCCCTTCCCTCTCCCTTCCTTTCCCTCCCCTCTCCCTCCCCTTCCCTTCCCTCTCCCTTCCTTTCCCTCCCCAGTCCCTCCCCTTCCCTCTCCTTCCTTTCCCTCCCCTCTCCCCACCACCCTACCCCCAACCCCCTCCCCACCCCCACTATCCCTCCCCCACCCCCCACCCCCTCCCTCTCCTCTCCCCTCCTCCTCACCCTCTGCCAGCTTGGCCATCAGCTGCAGCCTTCCTCCTGCCCCTGCCAGCAGCTGCTCCGCCGCCGCCGCCGCCGCCGTCGCCTCCTCTCCTCCTCCTCCTCCTCCTCCCCCAACCCCTCCCCCGCCCCCCGCGGCGGTCCCGCCCCCCGCGGCAGCCCCGGGGGGAGGCCCCTCGGGGAAGGTGACGTCGCTGGAGCCGTCCAGGCGCTCGGTGACCTGCCCCAGCCGCATCGGCCGCCCCGCCAGCTCGAAGCCGTTCAGCTGCTCCAGCGCCCGCCGCCCGCACTCCGAGTCGTTGAACTGGGGGGGGGGGGAAGGGAGGAGGGGGAGGGAGGCAGAGAGAGAGAGCGAAAGGATCAATAATGGCCGCGGCAGGGCGGGGCGGGGGGGGGGAGAGCGGTGCTGGACTGCAGGGAGGAGCTACAGGGGGGGAGGGAGGAGTGGGGCAGGATGGGGATGGGAGGGGGCGAGGGAAGAGGTGGGGAATGGCCTCAGGGGAGGAGGAGGAGAGGGAGAGGAAATCAATAAGGGCTTCAGGTGATCAATAATGGCCTTAGGAGATAGCGAGGAGATCAATAATGGCTGGAGAAGAGGTATAGAAGATCAATAATGACCTCAGGAGAGGGATAGGAGATCAATAATGGCTTCAAGTGATCAATAAGGGTCTCAGGAGAGGGACAGGAGAGGGATAGGAGATCAATAATGGCTTCAAGTGATCAATAAGGGTCTCAGGAGAGGGACAGGAGAGGGATAGGAGATCAATAATGCCCTCAGGAGAGACAGAAGAGGGATAGGAGATCAATAATGGCCTCAGGAGAGACAGAAGAGGGATAGGAGATCAATAATGGCCTCAGGAGAGACAGAAGAGGGATAGGAGATCAATAATGGCCTCAGGAAAGCGATAGGAGATCAATAATGGCCTCAAGAAAGGGATAGGAGATCAATAAGGTCTTCAGGAAAGGGATAGAAGATCAATAATGGCTTCAGGTGATCGCTAATAGCATCAGGGGAGTGACAAGGGTGCAGTTCCCCTGCCTGTGCAGCAGGTGTCGCTGTTACTATGTGTTCCTATGGGGATGCAGTGTCTGTGCTGTTGCTATGTGTTCCTATGGGGGTTGCAGTTCCCCTGCCTGTGCAGCAGGTGTCGCTGTTACTATGTGTTCCTATGGGGATGCAGCGTCTGCGCTGTTGCTATGTGTTCCTATGGGGGTTGCAGTTCCCCTGCCTGTGCAGCAGGTGTCGCTGTTACTACGTGTTCCTATGGGGATGCAGTGTCTGCGCTGTTGCTATGTGTTCCTATGGGGATGCAGTGTCTGTGCTGTTGCTATGTGTTCCTATGGGGATGCAGTGTCTGTGCTTTTGCTATGTGTTCCTATGGGGTTGCAGTTCCCCTGCCTGTGCAGCAGGTGTCGCTGTTACTACGTGTTCCTATGGGGATGCAGTGTCTGCGCTGTTGCTATGTGTTCCCATGGGGGTTGCAGTTCCCCTGCCTGTGCAGCAGGTGTCGCTGTTACTATGTGTTCCTATGGGGATGCAGTGTCTGTGCTGTTGCTATGTGTTCCTATGGGGATGCAGTGTCTGTGCTTTTGCTATGTGTTCCTATGGGGGTTGCAGTTCCCCTGCCTGTGCAGCAGGTGTCGCTGTTACTATGTGTTCCTATGGGGATGCAGTGTCTGTGCCGCTGCTATGTGTTCCTATGGGGGTGCAGTTCCCCTGCCTGTGCAGCAGGTGTCGTTGTTACTATGTGTTCCTATGGGGATGCAGTGTCTGCGCTGTTGCTATGTGTTCCTATGGGGATGCAGTGTCTGTGCTGTTGCTATGTGTTCCTATGGGGGTTGCAGTTCCCCTGCCTGTGCAGCAGGTGTCGCTGTTACTACGTGTTCCTATGGGGATGCAGTGTCTGTGCTTTTGCTATGTGTTCCTATGGGGTTGCAGTTCCCCTGCCTGTGCAGCAGGTGTCGCTGTTACTACGTGTTCCTATGGGGATGCAGTGTCTGCGCTGTTGCTATGTGTTCCTATGGGGATGCAGTGTCTGCGCTGTTGCTATGTGTTCCCATGGGGGTTGCAGTTCCCCTGCCTGTGCAGCAGGTGTCGCTGTTACTATGTGTTCCTATGGGGATGCAGTGTCTGTGCTGTTGCTATGTGTTCCTATGGGGATGCAGTGTCTGTGCTGTTGCTATGTGTTCCCATGGGGGTTGCAGTTCCCCTGCCTGTGCAGCAGGTGTCGCTGTTACTATGTGTTCCTATGGGGATGCAGTGTCTGTGCCGCTGCTATGTGTTCCTATGGGGGTTGCAGTTCCCCTGCCTGTGCAGCAGGTGTCGCTGTTACTACGTGTTCCTATGGGGATGCACTGTCTGCGCTGTTGCTATGTGTTCCTATGGGAGTTGCAGTTCCCCGCCGCGGCCACCAGAGGGCACTCACAGTTATGAAGCCGTAGCCCTTGGACTGGCCGCTCTCAGGGTCCCGCATCAGCACGATGGAGTCGATCTGGGGGGGAGGGGGAGGGAGGGAGAGAGGGTCGGGGGGGGGGCAGGGACCACACTCAGTGCCCCCCCAGGAACCCTGGGACCTCCTCACGCCCTCCCAACCCCCCCTGGTGCCCTCCCTTTTGGTTCCCCCCTGCAATGAGCACATCCCTATGGGTTCCCACCCACCAGAGGAGACCACTTGGGGGTCCTCCCACCCCCTCCAACCCCCCAAGAATCCTTTGGGGACCCTCCTGAGGCCCTCTGAGGCCTCCCCACCCCCTCCCAGCCCCCCTGGCGCCCTCCCTTTGCGCTCCCCCCGGCCCCCCGAGGTTGCGTCCCTTGGTTCCCGCTGGGGGGTGGGGGCCGGGTTAGGGGGCAGGGGGTCCCTGCAGCGCCCCCCAGAGGCGGTGCTGACCTTGCCAAAGGGCTCAAAGATGCCCTTGAGCATCTCCTTGGTGATGTTGCAGTGCAGGGAGCCGACGTAGAGCCGCATGGGGCCCCCGGAGCCCTTCTGCAGGTTGTTGGCCATGGCGGCCAGACGGTTCTTCTCCGCCTGGGGGAGGGGGGCAGGGGGGAGGGAGGGGCAGGGAGGGATTGGGAGGGGTTAGGGAAGGATAGGCAGAGAGTTGGAGGAGACGAAAAGGGAGAGGAGGAAAGAGGGAGCGGGGGTGGAGGGGATGAAGGAGGGGAGAGGGAGGGAGAGGAGGGGATAGAGGGAAGAGGGAGAGCAGGAGGAGGGGTCAGAAAGCAGGGGAGGGGAGGGGGGAGGGAGGGGAGGGAGGGAGGGAGGGAGGGGAGGGGGGGAGGGAGGGGGAGGGGAGGAGAGGGAGGAGAGGGGAGGAGAGGGAGGAGGAGGGGGAGGAGGGGGGGAGGAGAGGGGAGGAGAGGGGAGGAGAGGGAGGAGAGGGGGAGGAGAGGGGAGGAGAGGGGAGGAGAGGGGAGGAGAGGGAGGAGGAGGGAGAGGGGAGGGGAGGAGGAGAGGGGAGGGGAACAAGAAAGACACAAAGGAACAGGGGAAACAGAGAGGGTCAGGAGAGGACAGGGAAAGGGTCAGGAGGGGACAGGGAGAGGGTCAGGAGGGGACAGGGAGAGGGTCAGGAGGGGATCAGGAGGAATCACAGAGGAGTTAGGAGGGGAGAGGTGAGAAGGGGATAGGGAGAGAGCCAGGGGAGACAGGGAGAGGGTCAGCAACCAATACGTCTTGAAGACCTCCTCCAATCCTCCCAGAACCTCCCCGCAGCCCCTCCAGAGCCCCCTAGGATCCCCTGTGACCCCCCCCAGCCCCTCTTAGGAGCCCACCTGTGAGGCCTGGACGATGATGGGCACCCCCAGGAGGCGCTGGCCGGTGAGGCCGATGGCCAGGGGCACGGACTGGATGTCGCAGAACTCGACGTAGGCGATGCCCTTGGAGCGCCGCGAGTTGCGGTCCGAGATGATGCGCACGTCCCGCACCTGCCAGCGGGGGGCAGCGCCCGGGCAGGGGGCGGAGGAAGGGCGGGGGAGGCGGGGGGAGGTCAGTGGAGATCAATGGAGGTGGTTGGAGTTCGGTGGAGGTCCAGCAGGGGGAGCCAGAGAGCAGGGAGAGAGCAGAAGAGGTCATTAGAGATCAAGAGAGATCATCAGAGATCATTAGTAATCAATAGATACCATTAAGTGTTGTTAGAAACCAATAGAAGTCATTATAGGCCATTATAGAAGTCATTAGAGATCAATAGAGATCAGTAGAGACCATTAAAACATTAAAAGCCATTAGAGCTCATTAGAGATCAATAAAGGCATAATTATAAACCATTAGAGATCATTAGAAATCAATATAGACGATTATAGGCCATTATAGGCCATTAGAAATCAATAGAGACTATTAGAGGTCATTAGAGACAATTGTAAGCCATTAGAGATCAATAGAGACGATTAGAGGTCATTAGAGATCAATAGACACTATTGATTAGAGATTATTACAAATCAATAGAGACCATTATAGACTATTAGAGATCAATAGAAACCATTATAGACCATTACAGATCATTGGAAATTATTAGAGATCAATAAAGGCATAATTATAGACCATTAGAGATCAATAGAGGCCATTAGAGGCCATTAGAAGGGGTTGGAGTTCAGTGGACATCCAGCAGGGGGAGCCGGGGAGCAGGGAGAGGCCATTAGAGCTCATTGGAGGTCACTGGAGGTGGTTGGAGTTCAGTGGAGGTCCAGCAGGGGGAGGCAGAGAACAGGAAAGGCAGAGAGGTCCCAGAGCTTCAGGAGGCAATGGAGACCCCAAAGAGACCCCAAGGAGACCTCCCCAAGCCCAAGGGAGACCCCGAGGAGCCCCACCCCACCCCACCCACCTTGCCGACGGCGGAGAAGAAGTCCTCGAGGTCGCGGGGCCGGATGCGGGCGGCCAGCTGCATGCAGAACACCGTCCGGGCGTCGCGCTCCTCGGGGCTCAGGCTGCCCAGCGGCTCCCTGGGGTGGGGCAGCAAGGGAGGTCGGCGCCGCTCTCCGATTGGCCGGCGGGGTGGGGAGGAGGGAGGGGAGGGAGGGGCTGAGCTGACCTGGCAGGGCTCTTGTCCCGGTAGAGAGGGCTCTTGCTGTGGGCGAAGCGGCGCCTGGGGGGGAAGGAGAGAAGAGAGAAGTTAGGGGGGAGAGGAGAGAGGGAAAATTGGGGAAGGTTTGGGGGAGTTTGGGGGAAATTCGGAGGAAATTTGGAGAAATTTAGGAATTTAGAAGACATTTGGAAGAATTTTGGGGAAATTTGGGGAAAATTGGAGAAATTTAAGAATTCAGAACAAATTTGGAGGGATTTGGGGGAAATTTGCAAAAGTTTGGGGAAATTTGGAGAAATTTAATAGTTTAGAAGAAATTTGGAGGAATTTGGGTGAAATTTGAGGAGAAATTGGGGAAATTTGGGAATCTGGAGTAAATTGGAGGAACCTGGGAGAAATTTTGGAGAAATTTAAAGACATTTAGGAAAATTTGGGGAAATTTGCAGACATTTGAGGAAATTTGCCTAAACTTGAGGAAAATTTGGAGGAATTTGGCAATTGAAGGTAAAGTTTACCATTTGAGGTAAAATTCCAAAATCTGAGGTGAAATTTCTAGAATGAGACAAAATTTCACTATTTAAAGATAAAACTCAAAAACTGGAGGTAAAATTTCCACATTTGAGGCAAAATGTCGCTATTGGAGGCAAAATTTCCCTATTTGAAGGTAAAGATCAAAAATTTGAGGTACAACTTCCACAATTTGAGGTAAAACTCCACACTTTGAGGTAAATTCCACCATTTGGAGGTAAAGCCCAAAAACTTGAGGTAAAGTTTCAGAATCTGATGTAAGATTTTCACAATTTGAAGTGAAACTCCCAAATCTGAGGCAAAATTTCCCAATTTGGGGCAAAATTCTACAACTTGGAGATAAAGTTCAAAAATGTGAGGTAAAGTCTCACCATTTGAAGGTGAAATTTCAACATCTGAGGTAAAATTCCAGAATTTGAGGTAAAATTTCACTACTTGAGGCACAATTCCACCATTTGGAGGTAAAGCTCAAAAACTTGAGGTAAAGTTTCACAATCTGAGGTAAAATTTTCACAATTTGATGCTAAACTACCAAATTTGAGCTAAAAGTTCCCAATTTGGGGCAAAATTCCACAATTTGGAGTTGAAGTTCAAAAATGTGAGGTAAAATCTCACCATTTTAAAGTAAAATTTTAACATCTGAGGTAAAATCCAGAATTTGAGATAAAATTTCACTATTTGAGGCAAAATTCCACTATTCAGAGGTAAAATTTCAGAATTTGAGGTAAAATTTCACTTTTTGAGGCACAATTCCACCATTTGGAGAGAAAGCTCTAAAAATCTGAGGTAGAATTGCAGAGTCTGAGGTAAAATTTTCACAATTTGAAGCAAAACTCCCAAATTTGAGGTAAAATTTCCTAATTTGAGGTAAAATTTCATAATTTGAGACAAAATTTCACAATTTGGAGGCAAAACTCCAGAACTTGAGGCAAAATTTCCCAATATGAGGCAAAATCCCCCAATTTGGAGGTAAAACTCCAAATTTGAGGCAAAATTTCCCAATTTGAGGCAAACTCCCCCAATTTGGCGGTGCAATTTTGCCACTAGGGGGCAGAGTACCAGGCTTTGGGGGTGAATTTGTCCCCCTGAGCTCCCTGAGGGGCCCTGCTGCGTTCTGAGGGGGGGTTTGGGGGTACACCCAGAGCTCCCCCCCACACCAATTCCCCCCACCGTTGGGGGGGGTGTATGTGCCATTACCGGGCCCGGTCGTCGCGCCTCCTCTCGCGGCTCCGGGAGCGACTTCCCCTCCGGCGCTCGCGGCTGCGGCTCCGGTGTCGGCTGCGGCGTTCCCTGCTGCGGCTGCGGCGGCGCCGTTCCCGCTCCCGGTCCCTGCTGCGGCTGCCGGGACCCAAAAGCCTCTGGAGTTGACCCAAAATGGCCTCCCGGGGCCCCCTCTCCTCCCCCAGACCCTCCCCGCCGGACCCTCCCCGGCCCCGCACCTGTGTCTGTGGTCGCGGCTCCGGCTCCGGCTCCGGCTCCGCTTCTTCCGGCTGCTGGGGAACGGGGAGGGGGTGAGGGGCAGGGGATCCCCAGCCCGGCGCCTCCTCCCTCCCCCCAGCCCCCAAAACCTTTCAATTCTGACCCAAAAAAGCCTCCAGAGAGCCAGAAGAGTCCAAGAAAACCCTTCATAGGCGACAAAATGCCTCAGAGGGCCAAAAAGTTCCTTAAGTGGCCAAAAAATTACTTAAATGGCCAAAAAAATTCCTGAATTAGGCAAAAAGTCCTTAATTAGCCAAAAAAGTCCTTAATTAGCCAAAAAATCCTCAAATAGCCAAAGAAACTGGTTAATAATTGGTTAATAATGCTTAAAATTCCTTAAATAGACCCAAAAAGTCCCTTAATTAACCAAAGAAACTTCCAAGGAACAATAAACATTCCTTAATTAGCCAAAAAATGTCCTTAAATAGCCCCAAAAATTCCTTAATAGCCCCAAAAATGCCTTAAAGAGCCAAAAAGTTCCTTAATTTGCCCCAAAAATGCCTTAAATAGCCCCAAAAATTCCTTAATAGCCCCAAAAATGCCTTAAATAGCCCCAAAAAGTTCCTTAAGTAATCAAAGAAACATCTAAGGAACACAAAAATGTTCCTTAAATAGCCCCAAAAATGCCTTAAATAGCCCCAAAAATGCCTTAAATAAGCCAAACTAATGCTTAAATAGCTAAAAAAAATCCTTAAGGAGCCAAAAAGTTCCTTAAATAGCCCCAAAAAATCCCTTAAGAACTAAACAAACCTCTAAACAGCAACAACAAAAATTCTTTCAATTATCAAAGAAATTCCTAAAGAAACCCCCCAAAAAATCCCTAAATAGGTAAAAAATTCCTTAATCACCCAAAAAAATTCCTTAAGGAGCCAAAAAGTTCCTGAAGTAGCCAAAAAATTCCTTAATAGCCCCAAAAAAATCCTTAAGTAGCCAAAAAATTCCTTGAATAGCCAAAAATTCCTTAAATAGCCAAAAAAGTTCCTTAAATAGCCAAAAAAATACTTAAATAGCCAAAAATATCCTTAAATAACCCAAAATGGCCTTAAACAGACAAAAAAATCCCTTCAACGGCCCCAAAATCCCTGATATTGCCCCAAAATCCTTGAAAAGACCCAAAATCCCTTCACCAGCCCCAAAATCCCTTCCATCAGCTCCCAATTCCCTTCCATTCCTCCCCAAAAACCCCTTCCATGGCCCCAAAAGTTGCTTTATTCCACCCAAAATTCCTCAGAGCTGTTTAAAGAGACCCAAAAATGACTCAAATGACCCCAAAATTCCTCCCCTCCACCCCCCCAGACCTGCTCCCACTGCTGCTCCCTGGCTCCTTCTTGGCCTCCTTGCTGGACTCCTCTGCAGGCTGCTGGGGAGGGAAGGCAGAGAAATGATCCAAAGTGACCCAAAATAGCCCCAAAGTGACCCAAATAGACCCAAAGTGACCCAAAATGGACCCAAAGTGACCCAAAGTGGACCCAAAGTGACCCAAATAGACACAAAGTGACCCAAAGTGGACCCAAAGTGGACCCAAAGTGACCCAAATAGACACAAAGTGACCCAAAATGGACCCAAACTGGACCCAAAGTGACCCAAAATGGACCCAAAGTGATCCAAAATGGACCCAAAGTGACCCAAAATGCACACAAAATGACCCAAAATAAGACCCAAAGCAACCCAAAATTACCCAAAACAGACCCAAAACAGACCCAAAATAGACCCAAAATGGACCCAAAATGACCCAAGCCCATACACAACAGACCCAAACTGAGCCAAAACCACACAAAACAGACCCAAAGTGACCCAAAATAGACCCAAAACAGACCTAAAGTGACCAAAACAGACCCAAAATAGACCCAAAACAGACCCAAAGTGACACAAAACAGACCCAAAATAGACCCAAAACAGACCCAAAGTGACCCAAAATAGACCCAAAATGACCCAAAACAAACTCCAAACTGACCTAAAATAGACCTAAAATGGACCAAAAATGACCCAAAATAGACCTTAAAGTGACGCAAAACAAACCCAAAGTGACACAAAATAGACCCAAAATTGACCCAAAACTGACCCAAAACAGACCCAAAATAGACCCAAAGTGACAGAAAACAGACCAAAAATGACCCAAAACAGACCTAAAATGGACTCAAAAGTGACCCAAAATAGACCCAAAATGGACCTAAAGTGATCCAAAAGGACCCAAACTGCCCCAAATTTGCCCCAAATCTCACCTGGCTCGGGGCTGGCTCCGGCTGCACCTTGGAAGGTCCTGGCTGGGCCTTCAGGGAGGGAAAATCAACCCAGTGTGACCCAAAATTGACTTTTTTAGCCCTGAATTTGCCTCTTGCCCCCAAGCTGACCCCAAATTGACCTTCCCAGACACAAAGTTGACCTTTTTGGCCCCAAAATTCACACTTTTGACCCCAAACTGGCCTTTTCTGACCAAAAATTGATATTTTTTACCCCAAACTCAACCTTTTTTACCCTAAACTTAACCTTTTTAGCCTAAACTTGACCTTTTCACCCTAAACATGACCTTTTCACCCCAAACTTGACCTTTTCACCCCAAACTTGACCTCTTTGACCCAAAATTAACCTTTTCACCCTAAACTTGACCTTTTTACCCCAAACTTGACCTTTTTGCCCCAAACTTACTTTGTTACCCTAAACTTGCCCTTTTTGACCCAAACTTAACCATTTTCCCCCAACTTGCCCTTTATGACCCAAATTTGACCTTTTTGCCCCAAACTTGACCTTTTTGCCCCAAACTTACTTTGTTACCCTAAACTTGCCCTTTTTGACCCAAACTTAACCATTTTTCCCCCAACTTGCCCTTTTTACCACAAAATAAACATTTTTGCCCCAAAATTGACCTTTTTGACCCAAACTTAACCTTTTTACCCTATACTTAACCTTTCTGCCCCAAACTTGCCCTTTTCACCCTAAAATTAACCTTTTCACCCCAAACTTACCCTTTTTGCCCCAAATTGATTTTCTGACCCAAAACTGGCATTTTTTGCTCCAAGCTTGTCCTTTTTGCTCCAAACTTAACCTTTTTCCCCCCAATTGGCCTTTTTACCCCAAAATTAACATTTTTGTCCCCAAATGACCTTTTTGCACCAAATTTGCCCCTTTTTACCCCAAACTTGACCTTTTTGACCCAAAATTGATCTTTTTACCCCAAAATTGACCTTTTTGACCCAAAATTGACTTTTTTGACCCAAAATTAAGCTTTTTACCCCAAAATTAACCTTTTTGCCCCAAAATTAACCTTTTTACCCCCAACTGCCCTTCCTACCCCAAACTCAACCTTTCCTCCCCCAACTTGCCTTTTGACCCCAAAAATTGACCTTTTTGACCCCAAACCTGACCTTTTTACCCCAAAATTGCCCTTTTCACCCCAAACTTGACCTCTCTGCCCCAAACCTGCCCTTTTTCGCCCCAAAACCTCCTCCTCACCTCCTCCTTCTTGTAGGGAGCCTCCAGCATGGCCTCGATGACGATGTCGAAGTCGTCCGACGTCATCGCCTCGCTCTGATTGGGCGACGGGAAGCCAATCAGCTGAGCCCGGCACGACACCCCCCCCCCCAACCCCTAGCCCCGCCCCCCTTCCAACCCTAGCCCCTCCCCCAGCCTCACCGGATCCGGCAGCTGATTGGCTCCTGCGGCCTCCATCCTGGGCCTGCCCGATGGGGGGGTTGGGGCTTGCTGCAGCTCTGCCTGGAGGGGGAGGAGGAGGGGGGACCCCAAAATTGACCTTTTTAGCCCCAAAATGGGACCCTTCCCCCAGCTCCCTTCAGGCCCCGCCCCCTTGGCCCCCCCAAGCCTCATTCTCACTTCAGCTCCCATTGCCCCCAGCCCCACCCCCAGCTCCCTCCCCCAAGCCCCCATGCATGAAGACCACGCCCCCTCAGCCAAGCCCCGCCCTGCTCTCTCAACCCCCTCCTGCTCCAAGCCCCTCCCTCCCCCTGCCCCTCTTTGATCCAGGCCAAACCCCTTCAGCCAAGCCCCTCCCTCCCCACAGACCCCTTGGCTCAAGCCACGCCCAGTACCCACCCTCCCCTTAGCCCCCATTCACCCAGGCCACGCCCCTCCCTCAACCCCCACCCCCCCCTCCCCAATCCTCTCGTCCCCACAGCCTCCTGTGGTCAAGCCCCCCCCCTCCCCAAACCCCTCCCTCCCCATAGCCTCCATTGCTCAAGCCCCGCCCCTTAGCCAAGCCCCGCCCCCCTCTCCAAAGCCCCTCTTTCCCCATAGCCTCCTTTGCTCAAGCCCCGCCCCTTACCCAAGCCCCGACCCCTCCACACAGCCCCAGCTGCCCCATAGCTCCCATTCCCCCAGGCCACGCCCCCTCGCCCAGGCCACGCCCCCTCCTTGATCCCCATTCCCCATAACCTTTAGTCACCCAAGCCCCGCCTCTTCCCCAAGCCCCGCCCCCCCCTCCCCAGCCCCCATTCCCCAGGCCCCGCCCCTCCCTCGAGCCCCCCCCTTCCCCGTAGCCCCCTCACGCAAGCCCCGCCCCCTCTCCCCCATCCCGTTCCTCCCGTACCCCTCTGAGCCTCCCCCAGCCCCGCTCTCCATTAACCCCCAGGCCCTCAAGCCACGCCCCGCTCCCCCGCAAGCCACGCCCCCTGCCCCCAACCTCCCCTTCCCGCTCTCCCCCCTTTCCCCCACCTCCACCCCCTTCCTCCTTCCCCTTCTCCTTCCCCTTCCCCGGTCGCCATTTTAGGCCTCGGCAGCTCCCTCCCCCGGCTCCGGCTCCGCTTTCCCCTTCCCCCTCCCCTTCCTCCTTCTCCCCCTCTCCGCCTCCCCCTCAGCGGCCCCCGGAGGGTCCCTGCCCTCTCCTCGCGCCCTCCCCGCCCGAACCGTTCACTCACCGACCCCCCCTTGGCGCTCTCAAGCGCTGCCCGGCAGCGGCTGCGGAGGAGGCCCTGCGGAACGCGGCGGCGCTAAGATGGCGGCGGCGGCTCCCCCGCCCCCACCCTTCCCCCCCCCCTCCTCCTTCTCCTCCTCCCCGCCTGGCTCCGCGCTCCGGCCTCCGCCTCCCCGTCTCCCAGCAGCCACCGCGCGGCGCGGCGCGCACCCCCCACCCCCCATTGGCTGGGCCGCGCAGGCAAGGGGCGGGCCAGCAGGCGGCGGCGCCGCTGATTGGTTGCTCGCCGCTTTACCCCCTCCGCGCGTCGCGGCGCCTCCCTCCCCCCCTCCCTCCTCACGCTCCCCTTCGCCGTCCCTGCCCTGCGCGGTCGTCATGGCAACGCGGCCTGGTCGCGCCCGGTGAAGCCTGCGCCGGGAAATGGAGGCGGAAAGCGGTAGGGAATTGACTCCCCCCCACCCCCTTCTTTCTCCTCCTCTTCTTCCTCCTCGTCTTCTTCACCCCGGGGAGGGGTAAGGGGGGGAGGGAGAGGTTTAAAGAGCCTCAAATGGCCTCCGGGAGGAGGAGCCTGCGGGTGGGGGGGTGGGAAATCGAACCTCTCCTCCCCCCCTCGCTACACACAGGACCCCGAACCCCCTCCCACTCCCCTCCTCCCCACGGCCTTAAAGGCACAGAGCCCCCGGGTGGGGCCTGGAGTGAGCACCAAGGGAGCCTAAGCCACCCGGGAGGAGTCCAAAATGAGCTTAAATCACCCCAAAATGGTCCAAAATGTGCCTCAGCCAGCCTGAAATGGCCCAAAATCAGCCCAAAATGGCCAAAATGAGCCTGAGCCAGCCTGAAATGACCAAAAATGACACAAAATGAGATTTAGCCACACTGAATGGCACTGAAAGGACTCAAAATGGCCCAAAATGAGCCTCAGCCACACTGAAATGACCCAAAATCAGCCCAAAATGGCCCAAAATGAGCTTTAGCCACACTGAAATGACCCAAAATCACCCCAAAATGGCCCAAAATGAGCTTTAGCCACACTGAATGGCACTGAAATGACTCAAAATGGCCCAAAATGAGCCTGAGCCACCCTAAGAGTGCCAGAAGTCACTCAAAATGACCTCAAATCACCCCAAAAATGGCCTAAAATCACCCCAAATAATCCCAAAATGAGCCTAGGCCACCCCAAATGTCACCCAGATGACCCAAAATGAGTTTAAATCACCCCAAATTAGCCCAAATATGGGCCTGAGCCACTCCAATCTGACTCAAAATGACCCAAAAGGAGCCTGAGCCACACTGGATGTACCAAAAAATCACTCAAAATGAGCCCAAATCACCCCAAAAATGGCCTGAAATGACCCAAAATGAGCCTGGACCCCCCCAAAAAAGAGCTTAAGCCACCCAAAATGAGCCCAAAATGACCCAAAATCACCCCAAATAAGCCTGGCCAGGCCCAAAATGAGGCTGAACCACCCCAAAATGAGCCTAAGCCACCCCAAATGTCACCCAGATGACCCAAAATGAGCTTAAATCAACTCAAATGAGCCCCAGAATGAGCCTGAGCCACTCCAATCTGACCCAAAATGACCCAAAAGGAGCCTGAGCCACACTGGATGTACCAAAAATCACTCAAAATGAGGCCAAATCACCCCAAAAATGGCCTGGAATGACCCAAAATGAGCCTGAACTACCCCAATATGACCCAAAAGGAGTCTAAATCACCCCAAAAATGACCTAAAATGACCCAAAATGAGCCTGAACCCCCCCAAAAAAGAGTTCAAGCCACCCAAAATGACACAAAATCTCCCTAAATAAGCCCAAAATGAGCCTGGCCAGGCCCAAAATGGGGCTGAACGACCCCAAAATGAGCCTAAACCACCCCAAAATGAGCCCAAAATGAGCCTAAGCCACCCCAAATGTCACCAAACTGATCCAAAATGAGCCTGAACCAACACAATATGAGCCAAAATGAGCTTAAATCACCCCAAAAATTATCTAAAATAACCCAAAATGAGCCTGGACCCCCCCAAAAAAAGAGCTCAAGCTACCCAAAATGAGCCCAAAATCACCCTAAATAAGCCCAAAATGAGCCTGGCCCGGCCCAAAATGAGGCTGAACCACCCCAAAATGAGCCTAAGCCACCCCAAATGTCACCAAAATGACCCAAAATGAGCTTAAATCACCTCAAAAATGACCTAAAATGACCCAAAATGAGCCTGAACCCCCTCCAAAAAAGAGCTCAAGCTACCCAAAATCAGCCCAAAATGACCCAAAATCACCCCAAATGAGCCCAAAATGAGCCTGGACCACCCCAATATGACCCAAAACAGCCCCAAAATGACCCAAAATTGCCCCAAAATGAGGCAGGAGAGGCCAAAACTTGACCCTAAAGACCCCAAAAGGACCCAAAATAGACCCAAAAGGACCCCAAAGTGACCCAGAGGAGGCCTGAGAGGACCCCAAGGGACCCAAAGTGACCCAAAGGGACCTAAAGAGACCCCAAGTGACCTCATGTGACCCCAAAGGACCCCTAAAAGACCCCAAAAGGACCCAAAATGACCCCAAAAGGACCCCAAAGTGACCCCAAAGAGTCAAAATGACTGAAAGTGACCCCCAGGGCACCCCGAAGTTACATAAAGTGACCCCTAACAGACCCCAGAGAGTCAAAGTGTCCCCAAGGTGACCCCAAATTGACACCAGAAAGACCCCGAAGGGACCCAAAATGACCCCAAAAAGACCTCTGAGAGTCAAAATGACCCCGGGGTCCCCTGGGTGACCCCAAAGAGACTCCAAAGGGACCCAAAATGACCCCCAGCTGACCCCAAAGTGACCTCAAGGTGACCCCAAAGGCACCCCAAGACCCCAAGTGAACCCCAGGTGACCCCAAACCCCGCCCCAGCCCTACCCCAACATGGCCGCCAGGACTGCTCCAAAGTTTCCTTTGTCTTTATTGGTCTGGAGGGGGCGGCGGGGGGTGGGGGGCAGAGGAGGGAGGGGTGGGGAGGGCGCCCCTCAGAGGCCAATGGTGTAGGAGCGGCCTGTGGGGTTGTGCAGGGCGGAGCAGGCTGGGGAGGTCACCGCCCACTCGTACCAAACCTTCTTGGGGCTGCTGCAGCGCCAGAAGGACACCGACACCTCCTGCCCCGCCCGCACCGCCATCGGCTGCTGTGGGGAGACAGGATGCGGGGGCGGGGGAGGAAGTTACAAGATGGCTCCCAGGCAGCCAAGGGGGCTGGCGACCTCCTAAGATGGCCGCCAGCGACCTAAGATGGCTGCCAAGCGCCCAAGCTGAAATGGCTGCCAGCAAGCTAAGATGGCTACCGGGCAGCTAAGGTGGCTGGAGACCACCTAAGATGGCCGACAGTGACCTAAGATGGCTGCCAAGCGCCCAACCTGAAACAGCTGCCAGCAAGCTAAGATGGCTGCTGAGCACCTAAGATGGCTGCCAGCGACTTAAGATGGCTTCCAGGCAGCTAAGGTGGCTGGAGACCACCTACGATGGCCACCAGACAACCTAAGATGGCTGCCAAGCACCCAAACTAAAATGGCTGCCAGCAATCTATGATGGCTGCCGGGCATCTAAGGTGGCTGGAGACCTCCTAAGATGGCTGCCAGGCACCTAAGATGGCTGCCAGGTAAGTAAGGTGGCTGGCGACCGCGCGAGATGGCCGACAGCGACCTAAGATGGCCGCCCAGCACCCAAACTAAAATGGCTGCCAGCAAGCTAAGATGGGTGCCGGGCAGCTAAGACAGCTTCAAACTGCCCAAGATGGCTGCCAGGTAGGTAAGATCGCTGCCAACCACCCAGAATGGCTGCCAGTGACCTAAGATGGCCGCCCAGCACCCAAACCAAAATGGCCGCCAGCCATCCAAGATGGCTACCAGGTAGCTAAAGTGGTTGTAGGGCAGCTAAGGTGGCTGGCGACCTCCTAAGATGGCTGCCAGTGACCTGAGATGGCCACACAGCACCCAAACCAAAATGGCTGCCAGCAATCTAAGATGGCTGCCGGCCACCCAACATGGCCGCCAGCCGCCTGAAGTGGCCCCCACCCCCCCTACAACGGCCTCTGCCACGCCCAACATGGCCACGCACCCCTTCGAGGGGCCAAATCAGAGGCTGGCCTCCTCCCAGCCCTCCCCCAACCCCCCATGGCCACGCCCAAGATGGCCGCCTTACCTTGATGGGGAAGAAGATTGGGAACCAGGAGAACATCCCTGGGGAGTGAGTCTCAGGGCGGATGCCTGGGGGGTGGGAAGGGGGCGGGCGAGGTCTCAGCACCCACTTCCGGTGCTGGCCACGCCCACTTCTTGATTAAGCCACACCCCTCAACCCTGAGCCCCACCCACTCTTTCTTCTCCCTCCTCCTCTAGCCCTGTAGCTCTCCACCCCCTCACCTCTGATTGCCTCTTTGCCTCTTACCCTCATTGGCCACGCCCACCCTGCAAGCCCCTCCCCCTTCCCCTCAAGCCCCTCCCACCCCTTTCCCATCCACCTCCCTCCCTCCTTTCCCATTAACTCCCTCACTCCCCAAGCCTCTTCCCCATTAGCCACACCCTCTTTAGGCCCCTCCCCCTTCCCCTTAGGCCCCTCCCCACCCCCCCCAGCCCCGCCCCTCACTGAGGGTGATGTCCCCGTAGAGGGTGGTCTCGAAGTAGCCGGCAAAGCCGTGCAGGGCGGTGTTGACCTCCACCCGGAAGCTGATCCGCTGGTAACGAGAGTTGCCTGGCTCCGCCCCCTCTGCCGGCGGCCAATGGGAGACGTCACCGGGAGGGAGTGGGAGGGGACTGGGAGCGGACTAGGAGGGAGTGGGGGGGGACTGGGGGGGACTGGGAAGGCATTGAGAGCATCTCAGTGACCTGCAGTACCAGGCTCAGCCACTGGGGGGTGGACTGGGAAGGGATTGGAAGGGACTGAGAGGGACTGGGAGGGGATTGGGAGAGGCTTTGGGGCTGCTGCAGTTCCCCTGCGCGGCCGCCTAGAGGGAGCCAGAGAGCAACGGGAGCCAGGCTGGGACTCCTCAGCAGCTCTTCAAAGGGCAACGCCGGGTGGGGCCCACCGGGAGCCTTCAAAGGGCGATGGGGAGGCGCAGCTGGGAGCCCCACTGGGAGGGGTCCCTATGGGCTCCTATGGGTCCCTATGGCTCCTGTGGGTTCTTATGGTCCCTATGGCTTCTCTGGGGTCCCTATAGCTCCTGTGGGTTCCTATGGGAGCCTTCAAAGGGCAATGGGGGAGGCCCCAGCTGGCTGTAGCTGTAGTTCCCTGCTGTGGCCGCCAGAGGGAGCCAGAGAACAATGGGAGCACAGCAGTGGGAAGGGAATGGGAAGGAATGGGAAGGGCTAGAGGGGAGGGGAAGGGCTAGAGGAGAAGGGGAGGGGGTGGGAGGGGCCTGACAGAAGCCACGCCCACTCTCATTTGCATATACCGGGGCGGGGATGCCGGAAGGTGAAGCAGGGCTGGGGAGCTGCCAGCTGGTGGTAGTTGTGCAGCCGAACCACGTAGGGCATCTCGAACTGGGCCTGGGGAAAGGGGGAGGGGGACAGGGACCCCCAGCTCAGACCCCCATGGACCCCCCCCCAAGTCCCCCATGGTTACCCCAAGGCCACCCCAAGACCCCCAAGTGACCCCCAAGACCCCCCCCAAGACCCCCAGGGTCACCCCAAGGCCCCCAAGTGACCCCCAGGGACCCCCCCCAAGCCCCACAGGGTCCCCCCAAGGCTGCCCCAAGACCCCCAAGGGACAGTCAGGGTCCCCCCAAGAACCCTCAGAGCCCCCCCAAGAGACCCTCCAAGCCCCTCAGGGTCACCCCAAGACCCCCAAGTGACCCCCAGCCCTGCCCCCAGGCCCACCTCGGGGTCTCTGTCGCGCTCCCTGCAGGCCCTGACCTCGTTGTAGAGCTTGGAGGAGGAGATTGGAGCCAGGAAGGAGGTGTAGGAGCAGGGGATACTCACCCCACCCTCTGGGGAGAGGGAGGAGGGGGGGGAGAGACCACTTTGGGATCAGCCCCAGCCCCTGGGGAGGCCTCAGAGCCCTCACCCAGAGCCCCCCAACCCAATTCCCATCTCCCAACCTCTGCTCCTCCCTCTCCTCCCCAGCCTCCCTCTCCCTCTCTCATCCACCCCCAGCTCCTCTCCCTCCTTTCCTCCCTACCTCCTCCCCCCTCCCCTCTTCCTCCTCCTCACCCTACTTCCTCCCCTCCACCCCCAACTCCTTCTCCTCCACTCCCTCCCCCCTCCCTATCTCCTCCCTCCCTCTTCTTCTTTCTCTCCTCTTCCTCACTTCCCATCCCCTCCCTCCCTCCCCTCTCCCCTTCACTCCCAGCCTGTTTTCCCTCCCTACCTCCTCCCTCCCTCTCCCCTCTTTCCTCCCCCTCCCTCTTCCCCCTCCCTTCCTCACCCCCTCCCCTCCAGCCCAGCTCCTTTTCCCCCACTCCCTCCCCCTCTCTCCCTCCCCCCCCAGCCCCTCTCCTCCCTCCCCCTCACCCTTCAGGCAGGCCTGGGCCCCGTCCAGGCACTCTGGGGCCAGCTCGTTGTCGCCGAAGGAGCCCAGCAGCTCGGACACCAGCAGGTCAGCAGCCTCGGGGGGGGTCCAGCCCCGCATGTCCCTGGCCACCACCTGCACCCCCGAGCCCCACTCCTCGTACTGCCAGCTCTGCAGCCTGGGGGGGGACAGCCAGAGGGGCTGGGGGGCGTTGGGAGGGGCTGTGGGGGGGGGGGATTGGGAGGGAGAGGGAGGGGACTGGGAGGAGACTGAGAGGGGTTCAGCTGCCTGCAGGTCCCTAGGTGGCCACCAGGGCAAGGAGGAGAGGCAACAGGAAGGGCATAGAGAAGGGCTGGGAGGTCTGGGGGTCACTTAGGGCCACTTGGGGGTCCCGTGGGGGTCAAGTAAAGTGATTTGGAGTCACTTGGGGTCAGTTAGTGCTACTTGAGGGTCACTTGGGGTCGCATGGGGGCACTTGGGGGTCACTTGGGGGCCACCTAGGACCCTTGGGGGTCACTTAAGGCCACTTGGGGGTCATTTAAGGCCATTTAGAAGCCCTTGGGGGGCACATGGGGCAACTTAAGGTTACGTAGGGGTCACTTAGAGACACTTGGGAGTCCCTTGGGTGTCACTTAGAGGCACTTGGGGGTCAATTAAGGTCACTTGGGGGTCTCAGGGTCAATTGGGGGGGACTTAGAGGCAGTTGGGGGTCGCTCAGGGGCGGATTGTGGTCGTTCAGGGGTCGCTCGGGGGCGGATTGGGGTCTCTCATGGGGTCGCCCCCAGGGAGGCTTGGGGGGGGGTCCCCAGGGGGTCTCACTCACGTCACCACGGCGTTGGGGTTCTTCTCCACGGCGTAGATCCGGAGCCTGCGGCCGGCCTGGCGCCCTGCCCGCAGCGCCGCGTTGACCAGCGGCCCCCTGCCGGCACCCAGCACCATCACCACCCTGGGGGGAGAGGGAGAGAGGGGCTGGGGGGGGCTGACAGAGGCTTTGGGGCTGCTGCAGTTCCCCTGCGCGGCCGCCTAGAGGGAGCCAGAGAGCAATGGGGAAGGGCCTGGGAGCCAGGCTGGGACTCCTCAGCAGTTATTCAAAGGGCAACGCCGGGTGGGGCCCACTGGGAGCCTTCAAAGGGCGATGGGGGAGGGGCCAGAAGGGGTGGGAGGGACCAGAAGGGGTGGGAGGGGCCTGGGGGGGTCACTCACTGGACGTTGGTTTCCTTTTCCTCCTCAGGGACTCTGTCCAGCAGGCATTGGTAGATGGCCTGGGGGGAGGGTGTGGAGAGGGTGGAGTTATGCAAATGAGCAAAGGGTTGCCCACTCCCTCCTCCTCGGCTGCCCCGCCCCCCGCTGGCCCCGCCCACCTGCTGGTACTGGGCGTATTTGATTGGGTCCTTCTCGAACACCTCGTAGGTCTGGGACTCCAAGTTGTCCATCAGGGGCTGGGGGAAGGGCAGCAGAGAGGCTCCCAGGGAGGTCCCAGGATGGACCTAGGGGGGCCCCAGGTCCTTCCCAGGAGACCCCGAGTCCCCCAAACCTCACTTCCGCTCTAAGCCCCGCCCCTTTCGGTCCAAACTCCTCCCATTCTCACCCACACCCAGCCACTTCCGGTCCTGTTCCCCCCACGCCCCGAGCCTCCCTCTACCCATTCCACCCCTTCTGCTCCCTCAAACCCCCTCCCAAACCCTCCGAGCACCCACTTGCGGCACAAGCCCCGCCCACTTCCATACCAAGCCACGCCCCCTCCCCCCCAAACACCAATCCCGGCCTCCCCTCAGCCTCCCTCTACCTCTTCCACCTTCTCCACACCCTCAACCCCCCTTTAAATGCCCACTTCCGGTGCAAGCCCCACCCCCTTTAATGCCAGGCCACGCCCCCTCCCCCCAAACACCAATCCCAGCCTCCCCTCAGCCTCCCCCTCCCCATTCCACCCCTTCTTCCACCCCCAAACCCCTTTCCGAACCCTCCGACCGCCCACTTCTGGTGCAAGCCCCGCCCACTTCCCCACCCCGCCCTCGCCCCGCCCCCTCCCGGCCGTGCCTGCAGGGGGGACTGCAGGTAGTCCTCGTAGCCGCGGGCGAAGAGCTCGTAGGCCGAAGGGGGGGGGCGGTGCTGCCCCAGGTGCTCCAAGTACTGCAGGTAGCAGCTCAGGGGCTTGGAGCCGTGCCGGGGGGGGCCCCACAGCACCACCTGCACCTCCAGCTGGGGGGAGAGGTAGAGCCCGGTCAGAAGGGTCAGGGTGGTGACCTTTGAGCCCCTAGGAGACCCCCAAGTCACCTTTGACCCCCCCTAAAAAAGTCCCCGATGCTCCCTCCCTGTTCCTTTCCCTATTGACTTCCCCATTGCTCTCTGTCTCCCTCCGGTGACCACAGCAGGAACTGCAGGTCAAAGCCTCTCCCATGCTCTTTCCCTATTCCCTTTCCCATTGCTCTCCCTCCAGTGGCCGCGCAGGGGAACTGCAGGAGGTCAAAGCTCCTCCCAGGCTCTTTCCTATTCCCTTTCCCATTGCTCTGTCTCCCTCCAGTGGCCACAGATGAAACTGCAGGGAGCCCAAACTCCTCCCAGGCTTTCCCTATCCCCTCCCAGTCCCTCCCCATCCCCTCCCACTCCCTCCCTATCCCCTCCCACCCCCTCCCAATCCCTCCCCATCCCCTCCAATCCCCTCCCAGTCCCTCCCCATCCCCTCCACTCCCCTCCCCTCTCCCCTCCCAGTGCCCCCCACTCACCCTCAGCAGCCTCCCCAGCAGCCTCTGGTGGGCCCTGGCCAGCACGGGGAAGCCTCTCTTGTTGGTGAGGAAGAGGCTGGTGGGGAGGAAGGCCGCGCGCCAGCGCTCCCCCAGCCACCGGTCCAGGGCCGGCCCCGAGGGCAGGTCAGGGCCCAGCTCCAGCGCTGGCAGCCAATGGCAGAGCAGAGAGGAAAGGCTTAGGGACCGCCCCCTCCCCTTTCCCCTGGCAGCCAATCCCCTCCCAGCCCCTCCCCTCCCAGCCCCTTCCCTCCCCTCCCAGCCTGGCTCCCAGGCCCTTCCCCATTGCTCTCTCGCTCCCTCCGGTGGCCATGCAGGGAACTGCAGCCGCCCCAAAGTCTCTCCCAGTCCCTCCCAGTCCCCTCCCAGCCCCTCCCAATTGCCTCCCAGCCCCTCCCAGTCCCCCCCAGCCCCTCCCAGTGCCACTCACCCACCCCCACCCTCTTGTTGTAGTCGCAGAGGGTGCGGAAGTTGTGCCACCTGCAGGGGGGAGGGAAGGAAAAGCAACTCCCAGTTCAAACCAGTAAGACCCAGCTTGGCCCCTCCCTCCCTCCCAGCTTGGCCCCTCCCTCCCTCCCATCTTGGCCCCTCCCTCCCAGCTTGGCCCCCTCCCTCCCTCCCAGCTTGGCCCCCTCCCTCCCTCCCAGCTTGGCCTCCTCACCACATCCAGGTCTTCTCATCGGGGTCTCCGTGCTCCTCCCAGCTGCTCCCAGTCCCTTCCTCGTTGGCCACCAGCTCCTCCCTGGTGTCCTCCGGGGCCAGCAGGGGGACCCTGACCCACACCTGCCCCCACCCCCAGTGAGGAACAGTAAGGAGCAGAGCACCTCCCCCCCTACAGTCCCTCCCTCTCCCCTCCCCTCCCTGGGGGGCTCCCAGCTGGGCCTCCCCCCATTGCCCTTTGAAGGCTCCCGGTGCCAAAGGAACCCATAAGAACCCATAGAGACCCATAGGACCCATAGGGACCCACAGGGACCCATAGGAGCCATAGGGACCCATAGGGACCCATAGGACCCATAGGGACCCATAGGGAGCCACAGGAGCCATTGGGACCCATAGGAGCCATAAGGACCCCTCCCAGCCCCTCCCAATCCCCTCCCAACCCTTCCCCACTCACGGCTGTGCTGTGGTGCGCCCCCTGCAGGTGGCTGAGCAGCAGCCTGGCCAGGTTGGGGCTGTGCAGCTGGGGCAGAGGCAGCAGCACCGCAGGGACCCCCAGGTAGGCCCCGAAGTCCAACTCCTGCAGCAGGGCCTGGGGGAGGAAGAGAGCAACTGGGAGGGGACTGGGACTCCAAATTGGGACCTAACTGAGGCCTAAATGGCTCAACCTGGGCCCTGACAGGGACCAAAGTGGGTCAAAGGGGGTCGTAATGGGACCAAACTGGGTCAAGCTTGGCTAAACCAGGCTCTAACTGGGCTAAACTGGGTCCTAACTGGGCCAAACTGGGTCTTAACTGGGCCAATCTTGGTTAAACTGGTTCCTAACTGGGCCAACCTTGGCTAAACTGGGTCCTAACTGGGCCAATCTTGGCTAAACTGGGTCCTAACTGGGCCAAACTGGGTCTTAACTGGGCCAATCTTGGTTAAACTGGTTCCTAACTGGGCCAACCTTGGCTAAACTGGGTCTTAACTGGGCCAACCTTGGCTAAACTGGGTCTTAACTGGGCCAAACTGGGTCTTAACTAGGCCAATCTTGGTTAAACTGGTTCCTAACCAGGCCAATCTTGGTTAAACTGGTTCCTAACTAGGCCAATCTTGGCTAAACTAGGTCTGAACTGGGCCAACCTTGGCTAAACTGGGTCTTAACTGGGCCAAACTGGGTCTTAACTAGGCCAATCTTGGTTAAACTGGTTCCTAACCAGGCCAATCTTGGTTAAACTGGTTCCTAACCGGGCCAACCTTGGCTAAACTGGGTCCTAACTGGGCCAATCTTGGCTAAACTGGGTCCTAACTGGGCCAACCTTGGCTAAACTGGGTCCTAACTGGGCCAACCTTGGCTAAACTGGGTCCTAACTGGGCCAATCTTGGCTAAACTGGGTCCTAACTGGGCCAACCTTGGCTAAACTGGGTCCTAACTGGGCCAACCTTGGCTAAACTGGGTCCTAACTGGGCCAAACTAAGCCAAAGTGAGACCTAACTAGGCCAAACTGGGATCTAACTAGGTCCTAACTGCATCAAACTGGACTAAACTGGGACCTCATTGGGTCTAAGTGGGTCCTAACTGAGCCAAACTGGGTCCTAACTGGGTCCTAAGTGGGTCAAACTGGGCTAAACTGGGACCTAACTGGGTCAAAGTGGGTCCTAACTGGGTCAAACAGAAGCCTAACTGGCCCAGACTGGTCCCCAGTGCCCCCTGCTGGCCGGTACCTGCTCGGAGTTGCGCCGGACGTGCTCCAGGGGGGAGTCAGGACGCAGCCAGGGGGAGACTGAACCCACGATGAGAGAGCTCCAGTCTGGGGTTGGGGGTGGGGAGACTCAGGTGAGCGCTGGGGGCAGGGGAGGGGCTGGGGGCACTGGGAGGGGGTTTGGGGCTGCTGCAGTTCCGCTGCGCGGCCACCGGAGGGAGGCAGAGAGCAATGGGGAAGGGAATTGGGAAGGGCCTGGGGGGGGGCAGAGTGAGGTCTATAGGAGTCTGTATGGGGGTCCATGGGGGGCGCACCATAGGGGTCTGTGGGGGTTCATGGGGGGTCTATGGGGGCCATGGGGTCAATAGGGGTCTATGGGGGTCCATGGGGGGCAATAGGGGGTCTATAGGGCTCCATAAGGGTCTGTGGGGGTCAGTAGGGGTCTGTGGGGGGTCTATAGGGGGTCAATAGGGGTCCATGGGGGCTGTGGGGGCCCATAGGGGTCTATGGGGGTGCATGGGGGTCTATGGAGGTCCATAGGGTCTATGGGGGGCCATGGGGGGGCCAATAGGGGTCTATGGGGGCTGTGGGGGTCCATAGAGGTCCATTGGGGGTCAATAGGGGTCCATAGGGGTCTGTGGGAGGTCAATAGGGGTCTATGGGGGGGGGGTGCATGGGGGTCTATGGAGGTCCATAGGGGTCTATGGGGGCCAATAGGGGGCTGTGGGGGTCCATAGTGGTCCATGGGGGGGGGGGGGGTCAATAGGGGTCTATGGGGGGGTCCATTAGGGGTCTATGGACGTGTTTAGGAGGGGCAATAGGGGTTCATGGGGGTCTATAGGGGCCCATAGGGGTCTATGGAGGTCCATAGGGATCTATGGGGTAATCAATAGGAGTCTCTGGGGGTCCATAAGGGTCCATAGAGATCCATAAGGGTCTGTGGGGGACCAATAGGGGTCTATGGGGGGGTGCATGGGGGGGCCAATGGGGGTCTATGGGGTGTCAATAGGGATCTATGGGGGTCAATAGGGGTTCATAAGGATCACTAGGGGCCCATGGGAGTCCATAGGAGTCTATGGGAGTCCATGGGGCTCCATAGGGGTTGCATGGGGGTCTATGGAAGTCCATAGGAGTCTATGGGGGTCTATAGGGGTCTGTGGAGGTCCATAGCAGACTATGGGGGTCCATGGGGGGGGTGCATGGGGGTCTATGGAGGTCCATAGGAGTCTATGGGGGGGTCCATAGGGATCCATAGGGGTCTATGGGGGTCCATAGGAGTCTATGGGAGTCCATGGGGCTCCATAGGGGTTGCATGGGGGTCTGTAGGGGTCTATGGAGGTCCACATGGGGGGTCCATCCATAGGAGTCTATGGGGAGTCCATAGGGATCCATAGGGGTCTATGGGGGTCCATAGGAGTCTATGGGGGTCTATAGTCCATGGGGCTCCATAGGGGGGTGTGCATGGGGGTCTATGGAAGTCCATAGGAGTCTATGGGGGTCTATAGGGGGTCTGTGGAGGTCCATAGCAGACTATGGGGGTCCATGGGGGTGCATGGGGGTCTATGGAGGTCCATAGGAGTCTATGGGGGGAGTCCATAGGGGTCCATAGGGGTCTATGGGGGTCCATAGGAGTCTATGGGAGTCCATGGGGCTCCATAGGGGTTGCATGGGGGTCTATGGAAGTCCATAGGAGTCTATGGGGGGAGTCCATAGGGGTCCATAGGGGGGTCCATAGGAGTCTATGGGGGTCAATAAGGGTCCATGGGGGTGTGCATGGGGGTCTATGGAGGTCCATAGGAGTCTATGGGGGTCCATAGGGGTCTATGGAGGTCCATAGTAGTCTATGGGGGTCCATGGGGGGGGTGCATGGGGGTCTATGGAAGTCCATAGGAGTCTATGGGGGGAGTCCATAGGGGTCCATAGGGGTCTATGGGGGTCCATAGGGGGGTCCATAGGAGTCTATGGAGGTCTATAGGAGTCCATGGGGGTCAATAAGGGTCCATGGGGGTGCATGGGGGTCTATGGAGGTCCATAGGAGTCTATGGGGGAGTCCATAGGGGTCCATAGGGGTCCATAGGAGTCTATGGAGGTCTATAGGAGTCCATGGGGGTCAATAAGGGTCCATGGGGGTGTGCATGGGGGTCTATGGAGGTCCATAGGAGTCTATGGGGGTCCATAGGGGTCTATGGAGGTCCATAGTAGTCTATGGGGGTCCATGGGGGGGGTGCATGGGGGTCTATGGAGGTCCATAGGAGTCTATGGGGGGAGTCCATAGGGGTCCATAGGGGTCTATGGAGATCTGTAGGGGTCCATGGGGGGTCAATAAGGGGGTCCATGGGGGGTGCATGGGGGTCTCATGGAGGTCCATAGGAGTCTATGGAGGGAGTCCATAGGGGTCCATAGGGGTCCATAGGAGTCTATGGAGATCTATAGGAGTCCATGGGGGTCAATAAGGGTCCATGGGGGGGTGCATGGGAGTCTATGGAGGTCCATAGGAGTCTATGGGGGGGTCCATAGGGGTCCATAGGGGTCTATGGAGGTCCATAGGAGTCTATGGGGATCCATAGGAGTCTATGGGGTCCATAGGGGTCTATGGGGGTCCATAGGAGTCTATGGAGGTCTATAGGAGTCCATGGGGGTCAATAAGGGTCCATGGGGGGGTGCATGGGAGTCTATGGAGGTCCATAGGAGTCTATGGGGGGAGTCCATAGGGGTCCATAAGAGGTCACCAGGGGTCCATGGGGGGGTCCATAGAGACCCATGGGGGTCCATGGAGGTCCATAGGAGTCTATGGGGGGGTCCATAGGGGTCTATGTGGGTCCATAGGGGGGTCCATAGGGGTCTATGGAGGTCTTTATCGGTCCATGGGGGTCAATAAGGGTCTATGGGGGGATCAATAGGAGCCCATGGGGAGTCCATAGGAGTCTATGGAGGTCCATAGGGATCTATGGGGGGTCTATAGGGGTCCATAAGGGTCACCAGGGTTCCATAGGGGACCATGGGGCTCCATAGGGGTCTATGGGGATCCATAGAGGGGTCAATAGGGGTCCATAGGGGCCCATGAGGGGGGGTGTCCATGGGGGGGGGGTCCGTGGTGGGCGTATCGTGTATGCCCCCCCCCCCCCAAGCCCCGCCCCCTCCACGTGCTCACCCCTCCCCGAGAGCACCAGGTCGGACCTGGTGCTGGGCCCGGGGCGGCTGCTGGCCGGCGCCAGGCAGAACTCTCGGCGCTGCCGGGGGTGGAAGAGAGGCAGGCACAGGAAGTCGAACCTGGGGAGACAACCCCCGGCCCGTCAGACCTCCCCCAGGGGCGCCCCCAGACCCATGCCCCCCTCCCCCGAGCCTCCCAGTGCCCCCCCAGCCTCCCCCCGCGCCCTGCCTCACCCCTGCCTGGCCACAGCCCCCAAGGCTCCGGCGACCTCCGGGACGCAGCTCAGCTCCCGGCCGCTGCTGACCCGGCCAGGCCCTGCCGCTGCCCCTGCCGCCGCTGCCGCCGCCATGGCTGAAGCTCCCCCTTTCCTCTTGCTTTCCCCTCACGACTTCCGCCCCAGCCTCCACCAATCAGCTCGCAGGCACCGCCCCGCTTCCGGTTAGCGGTCGCGGGGATCGGCCAATCAGCGCGCGTCCGCCTCAAGGCGAAGTCCCGCCCGCCCGCCGCGCGTGGTTGGCGCCAAGCGGCCACCAAAATGGCGGCGGCCGGGGAAAAGGGCAGCGGAGAAAGCCGCTCGGGGTGGGGAGGGAAGGAAACGGCGGCCGGGAGGGCTTCTGCGCTGCCTTCCCCCCACTCCCTCACCACACGACACTTCCCCCCTGCCCTCCTCCCCCTTCCGAGCTCCTCGCTCTGGGCCGCTCGGCCGAGGCAGAGAGTCCTCCTGTACGGCAGCCAAGATGGCGGCGCCCGCACGGCAGGCAGGCTCCGCCGCGGGGGGACGGAAGCGGCGAGCGGCGCCCGTACGCGGCAGCCACACGCGCGGAGGGCCCCGCAGCGGTCGGCGCCGGTACGGGCAGCCGAGATAGCAGCGCCCGAGCGGCGGTACCCTGACGGGGCGCGCAGCGGGCGGCGCCCGTACGGCGGGACCCTGACGGGGCGCGCAGCGGGCGGCGCCTGTACGGCAGCGGTAAACGCTGCCTCCTGTACGGCAGCCAAGATGGCGGCGCCCAGACCACTACCCTCCCTGCCGAAGCCTCCCATTGGCCTCTCCCGCGCACCGCTCCCGCCCCTGAGGCTGCTGCCAGCCAATCACCGACGAGGACTCCTTCCCACTTTCCCCTCTCCCTCTCCCTTCCTCCTCCTTCAACCTCCCTCCTCCTCCTCCCCCTCCCTTCCTCCTCTCCCTCCTCCTCCTCTCCTCCCCCTCCCACCCCAATATTAAAGAGGAGGCGTGGCCTAACTTGCAGGGGGAGATGTGAACAACGTTTTTATTGGCTGGCAGCCCGCAGGGGGGTGGGGGTGGGGGGGTGTGGGCGTGGTCAGGGCGGGGCGGGGCGGAGCTGGCTCAGGGCCCACCGGCGCTCCTGCAGGCGCCGCCGCAGGCTCTGGTACTGCTGGGCCAGCTGGGTGAAGGACGGCCCCAGCTCCTGATAGGCCGAGAGGCAGGCCCGCAGGTGCTCCGCCTCCGCGCGGATCTGGCCACGCCTCTCCTCCAGGGCCGACCTGTGGGGGGAGAGGGAGGCTGGGAGGGGGCTGGGTGGGGCAGGGAGGGGGCTGGGAGGAGCTGGGAGGGGTCTGGGTGGGGCAGGGAGGGGAGTGGGAGGGGCTGGGAAGGGTTGGGAGGGGACTGGGTGTGGTTGGGAGGGGTCTTGGAGGGGATGGGAGGGGCTGGGAGGGGACTGGGTGGGGCTGAAAAGGGTTGGGAGGGGGCTGGGAGAGGACTGGGCGGTGCGCCAGGGCCACGCCCCCTCACCTGATTCGCCGGTGAGCCTCCAGGGTCTGCGGGGGGTAGGTAGCCAATAGGAGATCGATCTCCTCCAGCCTAGGAGGAAAGGAAAGCAAGGAGGGGAGGGTTAGGCTCCGCCCCTTGCGGGCCAGGCCCCGCCCACCCACCTCCAACCCCCACCCCTGACCAACCGAATCTTCGCCAGCACCGCCTCGGCCTTGACCTCCAGGTAGTGGGCGTGGCCCTCGTCCTGCCCCGCATTCTCCTCGGCCACGCCCAGCAGGTCCACCAAGAGGGAGAGGGAAGAAGAGAGGACCTGCGGGGGGGGGGAGGGAAATGAGTGTGGAGGGGCTGGGAGGGAGTGGGAGTGGGAGGGGCTGGGAGGGAGTGGGGGGGAGTGGGAGTGGCTGGGAGGGGACTTGGGGGGACTGTGAAGGCATTGACTGCGTCTCAGCAACCTGCAGTACCAGGCTCGGCCACTGGGGGGCGACGGGAGTGGACTGGGAGGAACTAGGAGAGGGTTGGAAGGGACTGGGAGGGGGTTTGGGGCTGCTGCAGTTCCGCTGCGCGGCCACCGGAGGGAGGCAGAGAGCAATGGGGAAGGGAATAGGGAAGAGCCTGGGGAGAGGTCTTTGGGGCTGCTGCTGCAGTTCCCCTGCGCGGCCGCCTAGAGGGAGCCAGAGAGCAACGGGAGCCAGGCTGGGACTCCTCAGCAGCTCTTCAAAGGGCAACGCCGGGGGGGGGCCCACCGGGAGCCTTCAAAGGGCGATGGGGGAGGCGCAGCTGGGAGCCCCACTGGGAGGGGTCCCTATGGGTCCCTATGGCTCCCTATAGGTCCCTATGGGCTCCTATGGGCCCCCCCTGCCCCCCCTTACCTCCAGGTAGTTCTCCTTGACCCTCCCCAGGGCTCTCCTCAGCTCCCCCTGCCGGCGCCGGGCTTGGCTCAGCCGCAGCCGATCGGCGGCTAGGGCGTCGGCCACGCCCCCTCCTCCCGATTGGCTGCCAGGGGACTCCTCCTCTTCCTCCTTCTCCTTCTTCTCCTCCTCCTCCTCCTCCTCCCCTCCGTGGTACAGCTCCAGCTCTCTGACTTTCTGCCCCAAATGCTGCTCCAGGGCAGGGAGGAGCTGGGGGGGGAGGGGCCGTGGGGGGGGCTGGGACTGAGGTGGGGGAGGGGGAGGGGCGAGGGGAGAGAAACAGCCAATCAGAAGTGGGAGGGTGGGGATTTGGTTGGGAGGGGTCGTCCTAGGGATGGTCTCAAGTGGGGGGTTTGGGGGTCCCAGGGTGGGTCCCAAGGTAGCTTGGGGGTCCCAGGAGAGGTCACAAAGGGGGTTGGGGGTCTCAGGGGGGGTCCCAGAGGGTCCCAGGGGAGGTCTCAAGGGGGCTTGGGGGTCCCAGGTGGGGTCCTTGGTGGGGGTGAGGGTCCCAGGGGTGGTCCCAGGGAGGGGTTGGGGGTCCCAGAGGAGCTTGGGGTGGTCTCAAGGGGGGTTGGGGGTCTCGGGGGGGGTCTCAGGGAGGGCTTTGGGGTCCCAGGGGGGATTTGGGGGTCCCAGGGGGGTCCCAGGGGGGGTCAGGGTCTCACCTCAGCAGCCCCCAGCTTGGGGAAGTCCTTGGGGGGCTCCAGGCAGAGCTGCAGCTCCTGGGTGGGGAGGGAAGGGAGGTTGGAAGGGGAGGAGCCCAGTGAGGACCCTCCCCAACCCCTCCCCCAGCCCCCCCCAAGCCCCGCCCCCCAAACCCCTCCCCCTCACCTTGGCGTCCCCCAGGGGTCCCTGGCCGAGGCTCAGCTCCTGCAGCGCCCTCCAGAGGCACTCCCAGCCCAGCCACGCCTCCCGGCACGCCCCCCAGCGCGCCTGGGCCTATCAGAGGGGGAGGGGGGCGGGGTCAGGGGCGGGGGGGGGCGGAGTCACGGCTGGCCCCAAGCCACCTCCCAGCCCCTCCCAAGCCCTCCCAGCCCCTCCCAGCCCCCCCCAACCCCCTCCCAGCCCCCAGCCCCTCCCAACCCCCTCCCAGTCCCCCAACCCCCTCCCAGTCCCCCAAACCCCTCCCAGACCCCGCCCAGTCCCCCAACCCCTCCCAGTCCCTCCCAGCCCCCTCAATCCCATCCCAGCCCCCAACCCCCCCAGTCCCCCAACCCCTCCCAGTCCCCCAAACCCCTCCCAGCCCCTCCCAGCCCCTCCCAGTCCCCCAACCCCTCCCAGTCCCCCAAACCCCTCCCAGCCCCCAGCCCCTCCCAGCCCCCAGCCCCCAACCCCTCCCAGTCCCCCAAACCCCTCCCAGTCCCTCCCAGCCCCTCCAACCCCTCCCAGTCCCCCAAACCCCTCCCAGACCCCTCCCAGCCCCTCCCCCTCACCTCCCTCAGCTCCTCCTCCACCTCAGGCCTGGCTCCGCTCTTCCCCACCAGCAGCTCCAGCTTGGGGACCACCTGCAGCAGCTCAGGGGAGACCAAATCTGGGGGAGAGGAAGAGGAAGAGGAAGGAGGAAGAGGAAGGGGAGACCAGGAAGGATCTCCCCCCCCCCACCCCCACCCAGGGCCGTCCCAGCCCCGCCCAGCCCCCTCCCAGCTTACCCAGGTCTGGTTCCAGCAGCTGCTCCAGGTCCATCCTGGGAGGCTGAAGAGGAGGAGGAAGAGGAGGAGGAAGTCAGAAAGAGCTCAAAATGCTACTTTTGGCCCCAAAGTTCACCTTTCAGGCCCCCAAAATGAACTTTTTGGCCCCCAAAAATACAACTTTAGACCCCAAAGTCCACCTTTTTAGCCCCAAATTACTCCAAAACTCCACTTTCTGATCCCAAAATTCCACTTTTTATCCCCCAAAAAACCCAATTTTGACCCAAAATTCACCTTTTTATCCCCAAAACTCACTATTTTGCACCCCAAAATGCCACTTTCTGACCTCAAAATGCAACTTTAGGCCCCAAAATTCACCTTTTTAACCCCAAAAGTCACATTTTTGCTCCCAAACTCACCTTCCTGATCCCAAAATTCTCCTTTTAGACCCAAATTACCACTTTTGCACACCAAAATTCCACTTTCTGAGCCCAAAATGCCACTTTTGACCCCAAAATGCCTCTTTTTAGCTCCAAAATTCTACTTTCTGACCCCAAAATACCACATTAGACCCCAAAATTCACCTTTTTTTCCCCAAAATTCCACTTTTGGACCCCAAAATTCAGCTTTTTAGAACCAAATTACCACTTTTTGACCCCAAAATGCCTCTTTTTAACCCCAAAATTCTACTTTCTGACCTCAAAATACAACTTCAGGCCCCGAAGTTCACCTTTTTAACCCCAAACCCCCACTTCTTGACCCCAAAACTCCACTTCCTGACCCCAAAATACAACTTTAGACCCCAAAATTCACCTCTTTAACCCCAAAATGCTACTTTTGACCTCCAGAATCCTCTTTTTAACCCCAAAACCCACCTTTCTGACCCCAAAATTCTCCTTTTTAGACCCAAATTACCACTTCTTGACCCCAAAATTCCACTTTCTGCCCCTAAAATGCCACTTTTGACCCCAAAATGCCTCTTTTTAGCTCCAAAATTCTACCTTTTGACCCCAAAATATAACCTTAGACCCCAAAATTCACCTTTTTAACCCCAAAAGTCATCTTTTGGACCCCAAAATACCACCTTAGACCCCAAAGTTCACCTTTTTAACCCCAAAATTCCACTTTCTGACCCCAAAGCTCCGTTTTTCCACCCCAAAATTCCTCTCCCCCCCCCGCCCCCAAATCCCTCTCTTTTTCCTCCAAACCTTCCCTTTTTCACCCCAAACCTTTCCCCCTCCCTGCTCAGGGGACCCAAACCTTCCTCTTCTGAACCCCGGAACTCCGCTTCCCGACCCCAAAACTCCACTTTTTAGCCCCAAAATCCCTGTCCCCCTCCTCCCCCCCCCCCCTTCCCCTGCTTCACTTACCCCGAGCCGCGCTCCGGCTGCTGTCCCGCCGCCGCCGCTTCCCGCGCGTCTCAGCCAATCAGTGGCCGGGGCCCGGCGCACGCGCGCCAGCGGCGGCCAATCAGCGGAGCGAGGGGCGGGGAAGAGGAGGGGCTGAGCGGGAAGGCGGTGCGCGGGAGGAAGGGGAGGGCGCAAAGGCGGCGCTGGACCAATCAGCGGCGTGAGGGGCGGGGAAGAGGAGGGGCTGAGCGGGAAGGCGGTGCGCGAGAGGAAGGGGAGGGCGCAAAGGCGGCGCTGGACCAATCAGCGGCGTGAGGGGGCGGGGAAGGAAGGGGAAGGCGGTGCGCGAAAAAGGCGGCGCTGGACCAATCAGCGGCGTGAGGGGCGGGGAAGAGGAGGGGGCTGAGCGGGAAGGCGGTGCGCGGGAGTAAGGGGAAGGCGCAAAGGCGGCGCTGGACCAATCAGCGGCGCGAGGGGCGGGGAATAGGCGGGGCTGAGACGGCGCCGAGGGAGTAAGAGGCGGGCGTAAGGTGGGGTTGGGCCAATCAGCGCCGCGGCAGGGCGGCGCTGGCCAATCAGCGGCGAGGGGGCGGCGGTTTGGGGCTGAAAGCAGCGAATTTGGGGCTTGGGAGGGCGAAAAAGCGGCAATTTGGGGTTAAAAGTGACGGGTTTGGGTCTTTTGGGGGTGAAAAAGGGCAATTTAGGGTCCTTTTGGGGTGAAAAGTGGCAATTTGGGGGCTTTTTGAGGTGAAAAAGAGCAATTTTGTGTCCTTTTGGTGTAAAAAGTGGCAAATTTGGGTCCTTTGGGGGTGAAAAGTGGAGGTTTGAGGTTTTGGGGTCAGAAGTGAGGGTTTTGGGGCTCCCTGCTGGAGGAAATGACCACTCAGACACCAGAGCTGCACCGAAACCTTCGTCTTGTTAGGGCTGGAACCAATCAGAGCCGAGGAGAAAGCACCGGAGCCAATCGGAGCTGGCCAGGGCCAATCAGAAGCAAGCAAGGACTGGCTCGGAGCCAATCAGCAGAGCGAGCTGGAAGGGCTCAGAACCAATCGATCAGAACCAATCAGAAACGGCTACAACGGCTGAGAACCAATCAGATCGGCCCAGGACCAACTGGGACCAATCAGAACCAACCACAGCTGGGTGCAAGCACTCAGAACCAATCAGAACAGCTTGGAACAGCTCAGGATCAATCAGAACCAATCAGAACTGGTTGGAACCAATCCAAATAGCTCAGAACCAAGCAGAACAGCTCAGAACCAATCAGAAATGATCAGAACTGATCAGAACAAATCAGAACTGGCTGGAACAGATCAGAACCAATCAGAACCTGACCTGTTGGAGCAGCTCAGAACCAATCAGAACCAATCAGACCAGCTCAGAACCAATCAGAACTGCTCAGAACCAATCAGACTTGGTTGGAGCTGCTCAGAACCAATCAGAACTGCTCAGAACCAATCAGAACCAATCAGACCAGCTCAGAACCAATCAGAACTGCTCAGACCAGCTCAGAACCAATCAGAACTGCTCAGAACCAATCAGAACAGCTCAGAACCACTCAGAAATTGTTGGAACCCATCAGAATGGCTCAGAGCCAATCCGACTTGGTTGGAACAGCTCAGAACCAATCAGAACAGGCTGGAGCCACTCAGAACCAATCAGAACAGCGGAGAACCAATCAGACCCGGTTGGAGCTGCTCAGAACCAATCAGACCAGGCTGGAACAGCTCAGAACCAATCAGACCTGGCTGGAACAGCTCAGAACCAATCAGAACAGCTCAGAACAGCTCAGAACAGCTGAGAACCAATCAGAACAGCTCAGAACCAATCAGAACAGCTCAGAACCAATCAGAACAGCTCAGAACCAATCAGAACAGCTCAGAACCAATCAGAACAGCTCAGAACCAATCAGAACAGCTCAGAACCAATCAGAATAGCTCAGAACCAATCAGAACAGCTCAGAACAGCTCAGAACCAATCAGAACAGCTCAGAACCAAGAACAGCTCAGAACCAATCAGAACCAATCACCCCAGAACAGCCCAGCTCAGAACCAATTTTCCCCCCTCCCTCTCCCCAGAACCAATCAGAACCGCTCACCCCACCCCCTTTTCCCCCTCCTCTCCCCCTCAAGCGCTCCTTCCCCCTCCCCCTCCCCTTCCTCCTCCACCCCCCACTCCCCCTCCCCCTCCCCCCACTCCTCCTCCTCCTCCCCCCCCCCCCCCCCTCCCCCCTCCCCGTAGCGCCGCAGCAGCCGGGCGGCGTCGTGGCAGGAGACCAGGCGCCAGCCCCGGGGCCCCACCAGGTAGACGGCGACGCGGCCCCCCGAGTAGGCGTCGCGGCGGGCGGCCTGGGCGATGGCGCGGCGGGCCAGCTCGCAGGCGCCCTCCGCCGGCAGGTCCCAGCGGTAGCCCCGGTCCAGCACCCCGTAGGCGTAGGGCGCCCCCGAGCCCACCGCGAAGGCCTGGCCCGGCAGCCGGCTGCCCTCGCTGTCCACGTAGTACAGGCCTGGGGACGGGGAGGGGAGGAGGAGGAGGGAGGGGAGGGAGGAGGAGGAGGAGGAGGGGGAGGGGGGGGAGGGGGGGAGGGAGGGAGGGAGGGGGAGGGGGAGGAGGGGAGGAGGGAGGGGGGAGGGAGGGAGGGAGGGGAGGGGGAGGGAGGGGAGGGGAGGGAGGGAGGGAGGGAGGGGAGGGAGGGAGGAGGAGGGAGGGGGAGGGAGGAGGAGGGAGAGGGGGAGGGAGGGAGGGGGAGGGAGGAGGGAGGGGGAGGAGGGGGAGGGGGAGGGAGGAGGGGAGGGAGGAGGGAGGGGAGGGAGGAGGGAGGAGGAGGGAGGGGGGAGGGAGGAGGAGGGAGGGGGAGGGAGGAGGAGGGAGGGGGAGGGGAGGGGAGGGGAGGGAGGGGAGGGAGGGAGGGAGGAGGGAGGGAGGAGGGGAGGGGGAGGGAGGAGGAGGGGAGGGGGGGAGGGAGGAGGAGGGGAGAGGGGGAGGGAGGAGGAGGGGAGAGGGAGGAGGTTAGAAGGGAAAAGAGAGGCAGGAGGGAAGCAGGAAAGAGAGAAGGAGAAAGGAAGAAGAGAAGGAGAAGAGGAAGAAGGGAGAAGGAAAGGAGGGAGAGGGAAGAGGGAGAAAGGGGAAAGAGGAAGAGGAAGGGAAGGGGAGAAAGAGTGAGGGGAGAGGGAAGGCTCTCCCAGCCCCCTGAGCTCCTCCTCCCACTCCTCCCCTCCCCAGCTCCTTCCTCCTGCTCTTACTCCTCCTCCTCCTCCTCTCCCTCTCTTCTCCTCCTCCTCCCTTCCTCTTTCCTCCTCCCCTCCCTCTCCTCTTCCTCCTTCCTATTCTCTTTCCCTCTCCTTCTCCCTCTTTCCTCCTCCACCCCTTTATCCCCCTCCCCACCTCCCCTAACCCCTCCCCATCCCCCCAGCACCCCCTTGCCCCCTCCTCACCCCCTCCCCACCCCGAGCCCCCTCCCCACCCCTTTCAGGCCCTCCTATATCCTTTCCTTACCCCCTCCCCACCCTCCTATCTTTCATCCTCACCTCTCTATGCCCCTCCCCCCCCTTACCCTCTCCCCACCCCCAGGACCCCCTCAACCCCCCCACCTCCCCACCTCCCCACCCCCCCCCCCACCCCCTTATCCCCTATCCTCCCCACCTCCTCTTACCCCCCCCCCTCCCCTCCCCCCCCAGGACCCCCTCAACCCCCTCCCCACCTCCCCTATCCCCTCCCCACCTCCTATATCCCACTCCCCACCCCTCTTACCCTACTCCCCACCTCCCCTATCCCCCTCCCCACCTCCCTATCCCTCTCCCCATCCCCCTCAGCCCCCTCCCCACCCTTTTTACCCCACTCCCCACCCCTTTTACCCCCTCCCCACCCCCAGGACCCCCTTACCCCCTCCCCACCTCCCCTATCCCCCTCCTCACCTCCTATATCCCACTCCCCACCCCCTCAGCCCCCTCCCCACCCCTTTTACCCCCTCCCCACCCCCAGGACCCCCAACCCCTCCCCACCTCCCCTATCCCCCTCCCCACTCCCCTTATCCCACTCCCCACCCCTCTTACCCCCTCCCCACCGCCCCAGGACCCCCTCAACCCCCTCCCCACCTCCCTATCCCCCTCCCCACCTCCTATATCCCACTCCCCACCCCTCTTACCCTACTCCCCACCTCCCCTATCCCCCCCCCACCTCCCCTATCCCTCTCCCCATCCCCCTCAGCCCCCTCCCCACCCTTTTTACCCCACTTCCCACCCCCTTTACCCCCTCCCCACCCCCAGGACCCCCTCAACGCCCTCCCCCCCCTACCTCCTCCCTATCCCCTCCCCACCCCCTCCTCCCCACCTCCCCACCCCCAGGACCCCTCAACCCCCTCCCCATCCCCTATCCCCCTCCCCACTCCCCCCCCTCTTACCCTCCCCGCCTCAGCCCCCTCCCCCCCACCTCCCTTCCCCCTCCCCACCTCCTATATCCCCCACCCCTCTTACCCTACCCCCAGGACCCCCTCCCCCCCCCCTCTCCCCCCCCACCCCCAGGACCCCCCCCCACCTCCCCTCAACCCCCCCCCCCCTTATCCCACTCCCCACCCCTCTTATCCCACTCCCCACCGCCCCAGGACCCCCTCAACCCCCTCCCCACCTCCCCTATCCCACTCCCCACCCCCTTATCCCGCTCCCCACCCCCCAGGACCCCCAACCCCTCCCCACCTCCCCTCAACCCCCTCCCCACCTCCCCTCAACCCCTCCCCACCTCCCTTATCCCTCCCCCATCCCCTCAGCCCCTCCCCACCCTTTTTACCCCACTTCCCACCCCTCTTACCCCCTCCCCACCCCCAGGACCCCCTCAACCCCTCCCCACCCCCTTATCCCACTCCCCACCCCTTTCAGACCCTGCTATATCCTTTCCTTACCCCCTCCCACCCTCCTATCTTCCATCCCCACCTCCCCTATCCCCCCCCCCCCCACCCCCAGAACCCCTCAACCCCCCCCACCTCCCCTATCCCACTCCCCACCCCCTTATCCCGCTCCCCACCCCTCTTACCCCCTCCCCACCCCCAGGACCCCCTCAACCCCCTCCCCACCTCCCCTCAACCCCTCCCCACCTCCCCTCAACCCCTCCCCACCTCCCTTATCCCCCTCCCCATCCCCCTCAGCCCCCTCCCCACCCTTTTACCCCACTTCCCACCCCTCTTACCCCCTCCCCACCCCCAGGACCCCTCAACCCCCTCCCCACCCCCTTATCCCACTCCCCACCCCTTTCAGACCCTGCTATATCCTTTCCTTACCCCCTCCCCACCCTCCTATCTTCCATCCCCACCTCCCCTATCCCCCCCCACCCCCCAGAACCCCCTCAAACCCCTCCCCACCTCTCCTATCCCCCTCCCCACCTCCCTCTCCCTCTCCCCACCTCCCTATCCCTCTCCCCACCCCCAGGACCCCCTTACCCCCTCCCCACCTCCCCTATCCCCCTCCCCACCTCCCCTATCCCCCTCCCCACCTCCCCTATCCCCCTCCCCACCTCCCCTATCCTCCCCACCCCTTTCAGACTCTGCTATATCCTTTCCTTACCCTCCCCCCCCCTTCCCCCCCCCCCCCCCAGGACCCCCTATCCCCCTCCCCACCTCCCTCCCCATCCCCTATCCCCTCAACCCCCTCCCCTTGTCCCCTCACCAGCCGCAGATCATGGTGCCCATGCTGAGCCCCATGCCCTTGTAGCCGTAGACCATGTTGGCCAGCAGCTTGGAGGCGGCGGCCACGGAGCTGTGCTGCTTGTTGCGCAGCTGGTAGACGCGGCACTGCCGGGCCAGCAGCCGCTGCCAGAAGCCGCAGTCGGCCGCCCCGCCGGCCATGGTGGCCAGCAGCCGCCGGTCCAGGGCCAGCACCTTGCGCACCGACTGCGAGGCCACGTAGGCCCCGGCCGTGGCGCGGGAGTCCACCGCCACCGCCACGCCGCCCGAGAACTGGGGGGGGGGGAGGGGGGGGTTAGGGGAGGCTGAGCCCCCACCCCCACAGAGACCGCCCCCAGAGCTGGAGCCTGCCTTAGGCACCGCCCTGATCTCCTTAGGCCCCACCCCCAGCCCCCAGAGCCCCCCCTCAGATCCCCTGAGCCCCCCCAGGACCCCTCCAGACCCCCTTAGCCCCCAGGACCCCTCCAGACCCCCTTAGCCCCCACCCCTGACCACCTTAGCCCCCAGGACCCCTCCAGACCTCCTTAGCCCCCACCCCAGACCCCTTAGCCCCCAGGACCCCTCCAGACCCCCTTAGCCCCCACCCCAGACCCCCTTAGCCCCCAGGACCCCCCAGACCCCCTTAGCCCCCACCCTGACCCCCTAGCCCCCAGGACCCCTTAGCCCCCAGGACCCCTCCAGACCCCCTTAGCCCCCACCCCAGACCCCTTAGCCCCCCAGGACCCTCCAGACCCCCTTAGCCCCCACCCCAGACCACCTTAGCCCCCAGGACCCCTCCAGACCCCCTTAGCCCCCACCCCAGACCCCCTTAGCCCCCAGGACCCCTCCAGACCCCCTTAGCCCCACCCCTGACCCCCTTAGCCCCTCCTAGATCAACCCCAGACCCCCTTAGCCCCCACCCCTGACCCCCTTAGCCCCCCAGGACCCCTCCAGACCTCCTTAGCCCCCACCCCAGACCCCCTTAGCCCCCACCCCAGACCCCCTTAGCCCCCAGGACCCCTCCAGACCCCTTAGCCCCACCCCTGACCACCTTAGCCCCCAGGACCCCTCCAGACCCCCTTAGCCCCCACCCCTGACCACCTTAGCCCCCAGGACCCCTTCAGACCCCCTTAGCCCCCACCCCAGACCCCTTAGCCCCCAGGACCCCTCCAGACCCCCTTAGCCCCCCCCAGACCCCCTTAGCCCCCAGGACCCCTCCAGACCCCTTAGCCCCCACCCCAGACCACCTTAGCCCCCCAGGACCCCTCCAGACCCCTTAGCCCCCACCCCTGACCCCCTTAGCCCCCCTACCCCAGAGACCCCTTAGCCCCCAGGACCCCTCCAGACCCCTTAGCCCCACCCCAGACCCCCTTAGCCCCCCAGGACCCCTCCAGACCCCTTTAGCCCCCACCCCAGACCCCTGAGCCCCCAGGACCCCAGACCCCCTTAGCCCCCACCCCAGCCCCCCCCCAGGACCCCTCCAGACCCCCTTAGCCCCCACCCCAGACCCCTTAGCCCCACCAGGACCCCTCCAGACCCCCTTAGCCCCCACCCCAGACCCCCTTAGCCCCTCCTAGATCAACCCAGACCCCTTAGCCCCCAGGACCCCTCCAGACCCCCTTAGCCCCCACCCCAGACCCCTTAGCCCCCAGGACCCCTCCAGACCCCCTTAGCCCCACCCCTGACCACCTTAGCCCCCCAGGACCCCTCCAGACCCCCTTAGCCCCCACCCTGACCACCTTAGACCCCCTTAGCCCCCCCAGGACCCCTTAGCCCCCAGGACCCTCAGACCCCCTTAGCCCCCACCCCTGACCCCTTAGCCCCCAGGACCCCTCCAGACCCCCTTAGCCCCCACCCCTGACCCCCTTAGCCCCTCCTAGATCAACCCAGACCCCCTTAGCCCCCATCCTTCACCCCTTTAGCTCCCCATCAGACGCTCTTAGGCTCCCCTAGGACCCCTCCAGACCCACTTAGCCTCCACCCCAGACCACCTTAGCCCCCAGATCCACCCTGACCCCTGAGCCCCCATCCTCCACCCCTTAGCTCCCCCTAGACCCCCTCAGACCATCTTAGCCCCCAGATCCACCCTGACCCCTGAGCCCCCATCCTCCACCCCTTAGCTCCCCCTAGACCCCCCCAGACCACCTTAGCCCCCTAGCCTCCCCCACCTGACCCCCTGAGCCCCCATCCTTCACCCCTGAGCCCCCAGCCCCCCTCAGACCACCTTAGCCCCCAGATGCCCCCAACCCCTTAGCCCCCACCCTGACCCCTTAGCCCCCATCCTTTACCCCCTTAGCCGCACCCCAGGCCACCTTACCCCCATCTAAGACCCCTCCAAACCCTCTTAGCCCCCCCAGGATCCCCTTAACCCCCACCCTGACCACCTTAGCCCCCCTTGCTAGCCCCCTTCAGACACCCTTAAGCCCCCAATACCCTCCAGACCTCCTTAGCCCCCACCCCAGACACCCTTAGCCCCTCCTAGATCCACCCCAACCCCCTTAGCCCCCATCCTTGATCCCCTTAGCCCTTCCTCAGACACCCTTAGGCTCCCTAGGACCCCCAGACCCTTTTAAATCCCCTAGCACCCCCAGACCCCCTTAGCCCCTCCTAACCGGCCCCAAGCAGCCCCCAGACCCTCTAAGCCCCCAGGACCCCTCCAGACCCGCTCCAAGCATCATCAACCACCCCTAAGACTTTCCCAGACCCCCTAGCCTCCCCAGGGACATCCCCAGACCCCCTCAGCCCCCTCCAGACCCTCTAAGCCCCCTTTAAACCCCCAGCCCCCAGCCCCCTTTAAACCACCCCCAGGACCCCTCCAGACCCCTCAGCCCCCTCCCCTCCAGACCCACTCCAAACGCCATCAGCCACCCCTAGCCCCTCCCTAGACCCCTTAGCACCCCCTAGCACCCCCTCGACCCCTTTAAATCCCCCATGGACCCCCAAACCCCCTTAGCCCCCAGGGACCCCCAGATCCCCTAGCCCTCCCTAGCCGGCTCCTAGCCCCCTCCAGACCCCCTCAGCACCCCCGGACCCCACCAGACTCCTTAGCCCCCCAGGACCCTCTGAGCCCCCACTTAGCCCCCCCCAGACTCCTTTAAACCCCCAGGACCCCCAGACCCACTTAGACCCCTCAGGGACCCTTCAGACCCCCTTAGCCCCCAGGACCCACCCAGCCCCTTTAAATCCCCTAGGACCCCCAGACCCCCTTAGCCCCTCCTAGCCGACCCCTAGCAGCCTCCCAGACCCTCTAAGCCCCCAGGACCCCTCCAGACCCGAAGCCATCAACCATCCTAGGACCTTCCCAGACACCCTTAGCCCCCAGACACCCCTCCACACCCTCTTAACCCCCTTTAAGCCCCTAGGACCCCCAAGACCCCCTTAGCCCCCCTAGGCCCCAAGCAGCCCCCAGACCCTCTAAGCCCCCTCAGGACCCCCAGACCCACTCCAAGCATCACCAACCACCCCTAGGACCTTCCCTGACCCCCTTAGCCCCCTCAGCCCCCTCCAGACCCTCTAAGCCCCCTAGCCCCCCACCCCTTTAAACCCCCTCCAGACCCTCCAAACGCCATCAACCCACCTAGGACCTCCCAAACCTCTTTAGGCCCCCTAGGACCCCCAGCCCCTTTAAATGCCCCTAGGACCCCCAGACCCCCTTAGCCCCTCCTAACCAGCCCCTAGCAGCCCCCAGACCCCCTCAGTCCCCCAGACCCTCTAAGCCCCCAGGACCCCTCCAGACCCCCTCCAAGCATCACCAACCACCCTAGGACCTTCCCAGACCCCCTTTCCAGACCCTCCCCCCATAGCCCCCAGCCCCCTTTAAACCCCGCAGGACCCCTCCAGACCCCCTTTAAATGCCCCTAGGACCCCCAGACCCCCTTAGCCCCTCCTAACCGGCCCCTAGCAGCCCCCAGACCCCTTAGCCCCCCAGGAACCCACCAGCCCCTCTGAGCCCCCTTATCCCCTCCCCCAGACCCTTTAAACCCCTCTAGAACCCCCAGACCCCTCAGCCCCGCCTAGCTGGCCCCTAGCCCCCTCCCAGACCCCTTTAAACCCCCAGGACCCCTCCAGACCCCCTCCAAACGCCATCAACCACACCTCCCCAAACCTCTTTACCCCCTAGGACCCCCCAGCCCCTTTAAATGCCCCTAGGACCCCCAGACCCCCTTAGCCCCTCCTAACCAGCCCCTAGCAGCCCCCAGACCCCCTCAGTCCCCCAGCCCCTCTAAGCCCCCCTAGGACCCCTCCAGACCCCTCCAAGCATCACCAACCACCCTAGGACCTTCCCAGACCCCTTTAGCCCCCAGGGACCCCCAGACCCCCTTAGCCCCCAGCCCCTCTAAGCCCCCTAGCCCCCAGACCCCTTTAGCCCCCCAGGAACCCCCAGACCCCTTAGCCCCCAGCCCCTCTAAGCCCCCTAGCCCCCAGACCCCTTTAGCCCCCAGGGACCCCCAGACCCCTCAGCTTCCCCTAGCTGGCCCCTAGCCCCCTCCCACACTCTCTAAGCCCCCAGCCCCCTTTAAACCCCCAGGACCCCCTCAGACCCCCTTTAGCCCCCAGCAGCCCCCTCCCCGACCCCATTATCCCCCCGCACCGTGACGTCACCGCCAGCCCCTCCTCACCCCTCCCCCACCTCATACCTTGAAGGCCAAGGTGGTGGTGCCGTGCAGCATGTGGATGCCGGGGCCGGGCAGGGCCTCGTCGCAGCCCCACAGCGGGGGGCGAAGCCTTCCAGCGCCTCGCGGGGGGCTTTGAGGAGGGGGAAATAGGACGGGGAGGAGGAGGAGAGAACTCTGGGGGCTCGGAGGAGCGGAGGACGCTGGCGAGGGCCATGACGAAGCGAGCGCCGCGGCCAAGATGGCGCCGGCGCCTCAGGAGGGGAACACTTCCGGCCGCTTCCGCCGCCCGCCCGCCCGCCTCCAAGATGGCCGCCGAGGCGTCGCGGCCCCTTATAAACGGCGCGGAGGCGCCCGCTTCCAAGATGGCGGTAAGAAGCTCGCGGCCAATCAGGGCGCGGAGAAAGAGCGGAAGTGGCTTCCGTTGGCGGCGAGGTGACGCCGTCGCCTGGCCAAAGCGGCTCCCCCGCCTCCCGCCCCAGCCCTTACCCTTCCGCGTTGCCAGGCGACGGCGTCACGCTGAACGCCGCGCCGCCATCTTGGTTGAGGGCAGCAGCCAGTTTCCAGCCCTCCAATTATACCACATGACCCCACCCTCACCCACCCCGCCCCCCGGTGCTCTTTAGCGGCGCTGCGGGGGGGGAGTGGCCCAAGGGGGGAGCCAGAGCGGGGTGGGCGTGGTCCTGGGCGTGGTCCTGAAAGAGGGAGAATGGGGGGGCGTGGCTCAGGCAAAGGGCTCTCTCCTGATTGGTCGGTGCCCCCCGCTCCCTCCCCCTTCCCCACTCGCTCCCCCCAATCCCTCTGGGCGATGCTCACCTGAAGGGCGGGGTTTGGGTGGAGCCTGCAGAGGAAAGGGGCGTGGCTTATAAGCATGGGGCGGGCTAGAACACAGGGGAAGGAGTTGGGGTCACGGGGGTGGGGTTAGGGGAGGGGTCTGGACTAAGGGGTGGGGTCAGGAAGCCAGGGGGTGGGGACAGAATGCAGGGGGGTGGAGCCAGGCAGCGAGGGGGCGGGGTTAGGAGGCTAGGGGGCGGTGTCTCACCCAGGCTGGCGGCCAATGGGGTCACCACCCCCGTCCGGGCGCCGCCCACCTGCAAAGGGCAGCTGCGTAGGAAGGGCCACGCCCAAAACAGCGGCCATGTTGGATGGGATGAGGGGCTGGGGGGGGTGTGGGGTGGGGCTGAGGTCTTACCGGCCACAGGGGGGAGGAGGAGTCGGCCAGGGAGGAGCGGCTTGGGGGGGGGAGAGAAGAAAGCAGCAGAATCGACCTCAAATTCCCTCAGATTCCATCTCAAATTATCAAAATTTTATCTAAATTCTTAAAACTTTCCAAAATTTTTCAAATCTTCTCCAAATTTTCAAAAATTTTCATAAATTTTCCTAAATTTTCTCCAAATTTTCATACATTGTTGTAAATTTTCTCAAATTTCCCCAAATCCATCAAAAAAATTCAAAATGTTCCAAATTTCCATAAAATTTCTCAAAAATTTCCTAAATTTCCCCAAATTTTCCAAAATTTTAAAAATTTTCTCCAACTTTTTGCAAATTTATCGAAATTATCTAAATGTTCCAAAATATTCATAAGTTTCTCCCAAAGTTGCAAAATTTCACAACAAATTCTTCAAAAATTTCCAAAACTTTCCAAAATTTTTCAACATTTTCATAAAATTTTTCAAAATTTTACCAAATTTCCTGAATTTATCAGAATTTTCTAAGTCTTCCAAATTTTCATAAAACTTCTCCTAAAGTTCCAGAATTTCTCAACAATTTCGCAAAAATTTTGAAAAATTTCCAAAATTTTTTCAAGATTTTCATAAAATTTCTCAAATTGTTCCAAATTTCCCCAAATTCATCAAAATTTTCCCCCAATTCCCCAAATTCCTCCTCCAATTCTCCCAACCTCCTCAAATTCCCCCCCAAATCCCACAAAGCTCCCCAAATTTCCTCCAAATTTCCTCCAAATTTCCTCCAAATTTCAAATTCTCCCCAAAATCTCTCTGCCCAAACTCCCTCTGATTCCCCCCCAGCTTGAAGCCCCCTCCCCCCTCCTTCCCCCTCCCACCCCCCCGTTCCACTGGGAGTCTCCCTCACCTCACCACTTGGCCACTCAGCTGCCTCCGAGGCTGGGGGGTACCTGGGGGGGGGGGGGAACAAAATGGGTCAGGGGTCACATGGGGGGAGGGATGCGGGGGATAAACCCCCCCAAAATTCGGAGGGGGGAGGGGACTTACCTGATTGGCTGGGGGAGGTGATTCCGATAGGCCTGGGGGTGCCATTCCTGCTGCCTCCCCACCAATGAGAGAAGACCTGAGGAAGGGGGAGGGGAAGGGGAGAGAGTGAGGGGGTCAGTGGGGGAGAAGGGGAGAGGAGGAGGGGGGAGGGGTTTTGGGGGTCACCTGAGCTCGGCGCAGCTCTGAGTTCTCCTGCTTGAGGCTCTCCAGTTCCCTGGGGGAGGGAGGGAGGGAGGGGGCGTTAGGGGGAGCCAAGATGGCTGCCAGGGGGTTGCCTCCCTCTCCCCAGCCTCACAAAGAGATTGCTTTTGGGGGGGGGGGGGGATGGTGGAGTCAGACCTCCCCAAGATGGCCCTCACAATATGGCTTCTATGGGGGGGGGTTTAGACCTCCCCAAGATGGCCGCCACAGAGTAAGCCTTTCCCCAGATGGACGGCCGCCACGCCGCACCCCACCCAAGATGGCCGCCAGGCCGGGGTCCCCCACACCCCCCCCCATGATGGCCTCCCCTCACCTCTCCCTGGCCTCCAGCAGCTTTTGAGCCTCCTCCAGTGCCGCCCCGGCCCGGCGGGCGGCCTCCCGGTGCCGCAGCAGCTGCAGCTCCACCTGGGCCCGCTGGAAGCGCCAAACCTGGGGGGGGAAGGGGAGAGGGGGAGGAGTGGAGGGGAGGGAGGGGGTGGCAGGGGGCCTCCTCCTCCTCCTCCTCCTCTTCCTCACCTGGGAGACGTGGGTGAGGTGCTTGGCGGCCAGGGAGGTCGGGGACTTGAAGAAGAGCTTCTCCTGGGGCTGCATCTGGGGGGAGGGAGAGGGAGAGGGAGAGGAACACAAGATGGCTGATGGGGGAGGATGGGAGGGGAGGAGATGGAGGAGGAGGGAGGAGGGAGGGAGAGGAGGAGGGAGGGAGAGGGAGGGAGGAGGGAGGGAGGGAGAGGGAGGAGGGAGAGGGAGGAGGGAGAGGGAGGAGGGAGGGGAGGAGGGAGAGGGAGGAGGGAGGGAGGAGGGAGGGGAGGAGGGGAGGGGGAGGGGGAGGGAGGGAGGGAGGAGGGAGGGAGGAGGGAGGGAGAGGAGGAGGGAGAGGGAGGAGGGAGGGAGAGGAGAAGGGAGAGGGAGGAGGAAGGAGAAGGAGATAGGGAAGGAGGAAGGGAAGGAAGAGGAGGGAGAGGGAGGAAGGCTGCACCTGGTCACAGATTGGGAGGCGCCTGCAGGGGGCGGAACAGACAGCACAGGGCCCTGGGAGGGGGGAAGGAGAGAGGGTCAGGACGGCTGCCCCCTCTCAGCCTCCATCCCTCCCTCCCTCTCCTCCACTTTGCCCTCCCTCCCTTAGCCTCCACGTGGTGGCTGGACCCTCTTGGGAGGGGCTGGAGGAGTCCACTTCCGGTCTCCATCTTGTGTGTGGACCCCAGGGCAGAGGGCTGAGGAAGGTCCACTTCCGGTCGCCATCTTGTGTGTGGCCCCCCCACAGCTGCGGAGGGAGGCTCCGCTTCCGGCCGCCAACCAATCAGGGGCGAGGTAGCGGTTCCCGCGCGGCCGCCATCTTGCGGCTCGTCCCGGGACGACCTTCCCTTGATGCTTTCCCTCAGCAGCCGCCCCCCCCCCCCTCCTCCTCTCAGGACCCCACACACGCACAGCCCGGGGTCCCCTACCGGCCCCGCCGCCGCCGCAGCCCGAGCAGAGGATGTGGCCGCAGCTGGTGACCGAGAACTGAGCTCCCTCCTGCCGGAAGCAGACGTTGCAGTGGAACCAGTCCATAGGGCTGCCTCCTTCCCTGCGCCCCTCCTGCTGCCCGGACCCCTGCCTCCGCTCCTGCCCCTCCCCACCCCGGGCTCCTTCCCCTCTGGGTCCTTTCCCTCAGGCTCCTTCCTTCCCCTCCGGCTCTTTCCCCTCAAGGCTTCGGCGCCGACGAAAAAAGGCGGGAAACGGCCAGCGCCGCCCGGCCGAGCCCGAGCCGAAGGGAACCGAGCGGAGCCGAAGCCGCCCGAGGGTGAGCTCGGAGGGAGGTGGGCGGAGCCGAAGCTGCTTGAGGGGAGCCGAAGGGAACTGGGCGGAGCCGAAGGCAGGTGGGCGGAGCCGAAGGGATCCGAGCGGAGCCTAAGCCGCCCGAGTGGACCAGAAGGGAGGGGGCGGAGCCGAAGCTGCTTGAGGGGAGCCGAAGCGAGGTGGGCGGAGCTGAGGGGAGCTGGGCGGAGCCGAAGCGGCTTGAGGGGCACCTAAGCGAGGTGGGCGGAGCCGAAGGGAGGCGGGCGGAGCTGAGGGGAGCTGGGCGGAGCCGAAGCGGCTTGAGGGGAGCCGAAGGGAGGTGGGCGGAGCCGAAGGGAGCTGGGCGGAGCCGAAGCGGCTTGAGGGGCACCTAAGCGAGGTGGGCGGAGCCGAAGGGAGGCGGGCGGAGCGGAGGGGAGCTGGGCGGAGCCGAAGCGGCTTGAGGGGAGCCGAAGGGAGGTGGGCGGAGCCGAAGGGAGCTGGGCGGAGCCGAAGCCTCCCGGGAAGAGCCGAAGGGAGCCGAAAGGTCCCGAGAGGAGCCGAGCGCAGCCTGCCAGGAGCCTCCAGCACCTCCCAGTAGGTCCCCAGGACCCCCTAGCACCCTCCCAGCGCTCCCCAGTCCCTCCCAGTAACCTTTAGCACACTCCCAGTCCCATCCAGTGCCTCCCAGTACCCCCTAGCACCCACTCAGTCCCTCCCAGTGCCATCCAGTCCCTCCCAGTAACCCTTAGCACCCTCCCAGTCCCTCCCAGCCCCTCCCAGTAACCCATAGCACCCTCCCAGTCCCTCCCAGTCCCTCCCAGTAACCCTTAGCACCCTCCCAGTCCCTCCCAGTCCCTCCCAGTAACCCTTAGCACCCTCCCAGTCCCTCCCAGTCCCTCCCAGTAACCCTTTGCACCCTCCCAGTCCCTCCCAGTCCCTCCCAGTAACCCTTAGCACCCTCCCAGTCCCTCCCAGTAACCCTTAGCACCCTCCCAGTCCCACCCAGTCCCTCCCAGTAACCCTTAGCACCCTCCCAGTCCCTCCCAGTCCCTCCCAGTAACCCTTAGCACCCTCCCAGTCCCTCCCAGTAACCCTTAGCACCCTCCCAGTCCCTCCCAGTCCCTCCCAGTAACCCTTAGCACCCTCCCAGTCCCTCCCAGCCCCTCCCAGTAACCCTTAGCACCCTCCCAGTCCCTCCCAGTCCCTCCCAGTGGGGCTCCCAGCTGCGCCTCCCCCATCGCCCTTTGAAGGCTCCCGGTGGGCCCCCCCCGGCGTTGCCCTTTGAAGAGCTGCTGAGGAGTCCCAGCCTGGCTCCCGTTGCTCTCTGGCTCCCTCTAGGCGGCCGCGCAGGGGAACTGCAGCAGCAGCCCCAAAGACCTCTGCCAAGGCTCTTCCCTATTGCCTTTCCCCATTGCTCTCTGCCTCCCTCCTGTGGCCGCGCAGCGGAACTGCAGCAGCCCCGAAGCTCCTCCCAGCGCCCTCCTGGCTCCGCAGGGCAAGGTCCGGACCGGCTCAAGATGGCGCCCGGGGGAGGGTCCCTGGTCGGCAAAGTCGCTCTGGTGACAGCAGCCACAGCGGGGTGAGGCCTGCCCCACACCCTCCCTGCCCCACACCTCCCTGCACCCTAGGTACTGCTCTGCCCCATAGGGACCCATAGAGTCCCCATGGAGTCCTGTAGGTGAACCATAGGGACCCACGAAGACCCATAGGGACCCATAGCTGCCCCATAGGGACCCATAGATGCCCCATAGCTACACTCTAGGGACCCATAGCTGCCCCGCAGGGACCCATAGCTGCCCCATAGAGCCCTATTTGTTCCCATAGCTGCCCCATAGCTGCCCTATAAAGCCACACAGGGACCCCTAGATACTCCTTAGAGCCCCATAGATCCTCATAGCTGCCCCATGGAGCCCCATAGGGACCCCCAAGGACCTATAGCTGCCCAATAGCTACACCCTAGGGACCCGTAGCTGCCCCATAGAGCCTTATAGATCACCATAGCTGCCCCATAGGATCCTATAGATCCCCATAGCTATCCCATCGAGCCCCATAGGGACCCATAGCTGCCCCATAGAGCCCCACAGGTACCCATAGCTGCCCCATAGCTACCCCATAGAGCCCCACAAGAACCCATAGCTGCCCCATAGCTACCCCATAGAGCCACACAGGGACCCATAGCTGCCCCATAGAGCCCTATTTGTTCCCATAGCTGCCCCATAGCTGCCCCATAGAGCCCCACAGGAACCCATAGCTGCCCCATAGAGCCCCACAGGGACCCATAGCTGCCCCATAGAGCCCTATTTGTTCCCATAGCTGCCCCATAGCTGCCCTATAGAGCCCCACAGGGACCCACATCTGCCCTTCTCCTGCTGCCCAGGATTGGGCTGGCAGTGGCTGAGGCCCTGGCCCAGGCTGGGGCCAAGGTGGTGCTGAGCTCTCGCCGTGCCCCACACGTGGAGGCCGCCGTGGGGCAGCTGCGGGGCCGGGGGCTGGAGGTCAGCGGAGTGGTTTGCCACGTGGGGCAGCCCCAGGGCAGGGAGGCCTTGGTGCAGAAGGTGAGAGAGGGGGGTGGGGGGGTGGGGAGGGGGCTGTGGGGGCTCTATGGGGCTCTGTGGGGCGATGGTATGGATCTATGATGGGGCTTTATGGGGCACTTGGGAGGCTCTATGGGGCACTAGGATGGATCTATAGGGCTCTATGGGGCACTGGGAGGTCTCTATGGGGCTGTATGGGGCACTGGGAAGGCTCTGTCGGGCTATATGGGGTTCTATGGGGCTCAATGGGGCACTGGGAGGGCTCTATGGGGCAATGGGATAGATCTATGAGTCCCTATGGGGCTCTGTGGGGCTCTGGGATGGATCTATGTGGCACTGGGAGGGCTCTGTGGGGCACTGGAGAGGTTCTATGGGGCTCTCTGGTCCAGCTGTGGGGCACTGGGGGGGGGGTTCTATGGGGTCCCTGTGGCTGCTATGGGTCACTGTGGGGCTGACTTGTGGAGCTGCCCTCCCTCCCTCCCAGGCCCTGGACGCCTATGGGGCAGTCGACATCTTGGTGTCCAACGCCGCGGTGAACCCCGCCTTCGGCCCCACCCTGGAGGCCGACCAATCGGTGTGGGACAAGGTGGGACACGCCCCCGCAGGCCCCTCCCCTCCCTCCAGCCACGCTGTGGGAGTCACAAAATGGCCCAAGATGGCTGTCGGGGCCACCCAAGATGGCCGCTTCCAGGGTGCCATCCAAGATGGCCGCCCCCACTGGAGGCCTCCATCTTGCTGCCTACTTCCCTGGGAGCTCCAAACTGGGCTGAGCTGGTCCGGCCTGGCCTAAAGTGCTCTTCCCCTCCCTCCTTTCCCCTCCCCTCCTCTCCCCCTCCCCCCCCTCAGCTCTTCGAGATCAACGTGACGGCGGCGGCCATGTTGATCAAGCTGGTGGTGCCCCACATGCAGAAGAGAGAGTGAGGAAGGGGCGGGGCTCGGAAGAGTGGGCGTGGCTGCAACGGAGGAGGGGTGTGGTCGATGAGGCCACGCCCGTTACGTGACCACCCCCTCAACTTCTGACCCTCCTAGGGGCGGGTCCATCGTCGTGGTGTCCTCGTTGGCTGGGTACAGACCCTTCCCGGTATGGGGGATTGGGGGGGACTTAGGGGGCAGAGGGAGGGGCTGGGAGGCACTGGGAGGAGGTTTGGTCTCCTGCAGTTCCGCGGCGCGGCCACCGGAGGGAGGCAGAGAGCAATGGGGAAAGGCAATAGGGAAGAGCCTGGGGAGAGGTCTTTGGGGCTGCTGCTGCAGTTCCCCTGCGCGGCCGCCTAGAGGGAGCCAGAGAGCAACGGGAGCCAGGCTGGGACTCCTCAGCAGCTCTTCAAAGGGCAACGCCGGGGGGGGCCCACCGGGAGCCTTCAAAGGGCGATGGGGGAGGCGCAGCCGGGAGCCCCACTGGGAGGGGTCCCTATGGCTCCTATGGGCTCCGACGAGCTCCTATGGGTCCATATGGGTCCTATAGGTCCCTATGGGCTCCTAGCCCCTGTGGGTCTCTATGGCTCCTGTGAGTCTTTTGGGCTACTATGGGTCCTATGACTCCTATAGGCCCCTATGGGCTCCTAGGGGTATCTATAGGTTCCTATGGCTCTTATAGGTCCCTATGGGCCCCTATGGGTCCTATGGATCCCTATGGGCCCCTATGGGTCTCTATGGGTCCCTATGGGCTCCTATGGGTTCCTATGGCTCCTATGGGTCTCTATGGTTCCTATGGGCTCCTATGGGTCTCTATGGGTCCCTATGGGTCTTATGGGTCTCTATGGGCTCTTATGGGTCCTATGGCTCCTATGGGTTCCTATGAGTCTCTATAGGTCCCTATGGGTCCCTATGGGCTGCTATGGGTCCCTATGGCACCAGGAGCCTCCAAAGGGCGACGTGGGAGGTCCCCATCCGGGAGAGGGAGGGGCATGGGGCTGGGAGGATCCCTTCCCTCCCCAGCCAACCAGGTTGCTCTGTGTGTGGGGGGCGGTGGGGCAGGGTCTGGGCCCTTACAGCGTCTCCAAGAGCGCCCTGCTGGGGCTGGTGCAGGCCCTGGCCCCCGAGCTGCGGCCCCTCGGCATCCGGCTCAACGCCGTGGCCCCGGGGCTCATCCGGACTCGCTTCAGCGCCGCCGTGAGCAGCACTTCCGGGAGGGGCAGGGAGGGGGCGGGGCCAAGGGAGCAGCCACTTTCGAGGTGGGGCGTGGGAGGGGGAAGGGTTCTGCGTGGCTTGGGGGGAGGGAGTTCTGGTCCTGGGGGAGGCATTGGGGAGGCTGGGGGTGGGACTTCCGGCCGTGGGGGTGGGACTTCCGGTTTTGGAGAGGCACCTGGGGCACTGGGGAAGGGGTTTGGGAGGCACTTTCAGCGCTGGGAGTGGCACTTCCGGTGCTGGGGGTGGGACTTCCGGTCTGGGGGGGTAGGGGGTGGGACTCCTGGTCTTGGGGGAGGGACTTCCGGTCTGGGGGGAGGCGCTGCTGGTCCTGGGGAAGGGATCTGTGGGGTGTGGGAGGCGCTTCCGGTGCTTGGGGGAGGCTGTGCCGGAAGTGGGCGTGGCCGGGAATCACACGCTGCTGTTCCCTCCCCCCACCCCCCCCCTCTGCCTCTTTGGCGCCCCCCAGCTGTGGCAGGATGAAGCTACCTGCAGGAAGATCATGGAGCACATGGGGATAGACAGGTGGGGAGGTGAGGGGGAGGGGAGGGAGAGGGGCTGGGAGGGGACTGGGAGGCACTGGGAGGGGAGTGAGAGGCACTGGGAGGGAAGGGAGAGGGACTGGGGGAGATTGGGAGGGCCTGGGAGGGACTGGGGGAGACTGGGAGGGACTGGGAGGCACTGGGAGGGGAGTGAGAGGGACTGGAAGGCACTGGGAGGGGACTGGGGAAGATTGGGAGGGGATTGGGAGGCACTGGGAGGGGAGTGAGAGGGACTGGGAGGGGATTGGGGGAGACTGGGAGGGGACTGGGAGGCACTGGGAGGGGATTGGGGGAGACTGGGAGGGGACTGGGAGGCACTGGGAGGGAAGAGAGAGGGACTGGGAGGGAAGAGAGAGGGACTGGGAGGGAAGAGAGAGGGACTGGGAGGGAAGAGAGAGGGACTGGGAGGCACTGTGGGAGGAGTGGGAGAGACTGGGAGGCACTGAGCGGGGAGTGAGAGGGACTGGGAAGGGCTTTGGCCTCCTGCAGTTCCCAGCGTGGCCACAAGAGGGAGATAGAGAACAACGGGGAATAGATAGGGAAGGGTCTGGGAGGGACAGGGGGAGACTGGGAAGGGATTGGGAGGGAGTGAGAGGGTCTGGGAGGGAAGGGAGAGGGACAGGGAGGGACTAGGAAGAGCTTTGGTCTCCTGCAGTTCCCAGCGTGGCCACAAGAGGGAGACAGAGAACAACAGAGAACAGACAGGGAAGGGCCTGGGAGGCACTGGGGGAGACTGGGAGGCACTGGGGGAGACTGGGAGGCAGTGGGTGGGGAGTGAGAGGCACTGGGAGGCACTGGGAGGGAAGTGAGAGGGACTAGGAAGGGCTTTGGCCTCCTGCAGTTCCCTGCGTGGCCACAAGAGGGAGACAGAGAACAACAGGGAATAGATAGGGAAGGGCCTGGGAGTCTCCAGGGGATGAAGGCACTGGGTGGGACCTGGAGCCCCTAGGGGGCATTGGGGGGCACTGGGGGTGACCCCTGGTGCCTCCCCTCTCCCCCCACTCCAGGCTGGGCACCCCCCAGGACGTGGCCCAGGCCGTGACCTTCCTCTGCTCCCCGGCTGCCTCCTACATCACCGGCGAGAGCCTGGTGGTGGCCGGGGGGGCGCCCTCCCGCCTCTAGGGGGCGCTCCTGAAGGCACACAGAGGGCCCTAGGGGACCCACCCCCCTGCACCCCTATAGGCCTCTATGGTACCCTATGGACCCCTATGGAACTCCTCTGGACCCCCACAGTCTGCTATGGGCCCCTATGGACCCCCATAGACTCCTATGGGCCCCCATAGGCTGCTATGGATCCCTATGGGCCCCCATAGGCTCCTATGGGCCCCTATGGACCCCCATAGACTCCTATGGGCCCCCATAGGCTGCTATGGATCCCTATGGGCCCCCATAGACTCCTATGGACCCCTATGGACCCCCATAGGCTGCTATGGACTCCCATAGGCTGCTATGGACTCCTATGGACCCCCATAGGCTGCTATGGACTCCTATGGACCCCCATAGACTGCTATGGACCCCCATAGGCTGCTATGGACTCCTATGGACCCCCATAGGCTGCTATGGACCCCCATAGGCTGCTATGGACTCCTATGGACCCCCATAGGCTGCTATGGACTCCCATAGGCTGCTATGGACTCCTATGGGCCCCCATAGGCTCCTATGGACCCCCATAGGCTGCTATGGACTCCTATGGACCCCCATAGACTGCTATGGACCCCTATGGACCCCCATAGGCTGCTATGGACTCCCATAGGCTGCTATGGACTCCTATGGGCCCCCATAGGCTCCTATGGGCCCCCATAGGCTCCTATGGACTCCTATGGACCCCCATAGGCTGCTATAGACTCCTATGGACCCCCATAGACTCCTATGGGACCCTATGGACCCCCATGGATCCCTATAGCCCCTTAGGGACTCCTATGGACCCCCATAGCCTCCTATGGACCCCCCTATGGACCCCCATGGACTGCTATGGGCCCCCATAGATCCCTATGGACCCGTGTGGACCCCTATGGGCCCTTAGGGACCCCCATAGCCTTCTATGGACCCCTGTGGACCCCCCTGTGGACCCCCATAAACTGCTGTGGACCCTTATGGATCTTTGTGGACTCCTATAGGTCTCTATGGACCCCTATGGACCCCCATTGATGTTTATAGACCCCTAGGGACCCCCCCTAGGGACCCTCCTAGGGTCTTATAGATCCCTATGGACCCTTAGGCACCCCTGTGGACCCCCATAGACCCCTATGGACCCCTATGGTCCCCATGGATCCCTATGGGCCCCCATAGAACCCTGTGGATCCCCATAGGCTCCTATGGGCCCCCATAGACCTCTATGGACCCCCATAGACCCCTATGGACCCCCATGGACGCCTATGGAACTCTATGGGCCCTATGGACCCCTGTGGACCCCTGTGGCCCCCCGTAGAACCCTATGGCCCCCATGGACCCCCATAGACCCCTATGGACCCCCATGGACGCCTATCAAACCCTATGGGCCCTATGGACCGCTATAGAACCCTATGGAACCCTATGGCCCCCATGGACCCCCATAGACCCCTATGGACCCCCATGGACGCCTATCAAACCCTATGGGCCCTATGGACCGCTATAGAACCCTATGGCCCCCAACCCCATGGCCCCTATCAAACCCTGGGCCCCCATAGAACCCTATGGCCCCCATGGACCCCCATAGACCCCTATGCCTGTGGACCCCATGGACGCCTATGGAACCCTATGGGCCCTATAGAACCCCATAGAACCCTATGGAACCCTATGGCCCCCCATGGACGCCTATCAAACCCTATGGGCCCTATGGACCGCTATAGAACCCTATGGAACCCTATGGCCCCCATGGACCCCCATGGACCCCCATGGACCCCCATGGATGCCTGTGGACCCCATGGACGCCTATGGAACCCTATGGACCCCTATGGACCCCCGTGGACCCCTATGGGCCCCCATAGAACCCTATGGACCCCCATGGCTGCCTGTGGACCCCATGGACCCCTATGGGCCCAATGGACCCCTATGGACCCCCACAGTCTCCTATGGACCCCCATAGACCCCTATGGAGCCCTGTGGCCCCTATGGGCCCCCATAGACCCTCATGGGCCCCTATGAACCCCATAGACCCCTATGCACCCCCATGGCCCCCATGGACCCCCTATGGGCCCCTCCCTGATACCCTATCTGTGGGTCCCAGTAAAGGGCACCCAGGAGAGGCAGGAAGATGGCTGCCAGCAGCAGGGAGGGGAGGGGGAAGCCATGATGGAGGGCGGCCATCTTGGATCTGCTCTTGAAAGCCAGCTGGGGGCACTGGGAGGGGACTGGGAGGGACTGGGGGGTACTGGGGGGTACTGGGAGGGACTGGGGGGTACTGGGAGGGACTTGGGAGGGGGCATAGGGGGTACTGGATGCAAACAGAGCCTCTTACTGGTTTGTACTGGTTCATACTGGTTTGTAATTGGTTGGGCCTGGGTTAGGCCTGTTCAGACCGGGCTCTACCGGCCCTGACTGGTCTGAACTGGTTCTTGGCCTTAAGCACCGGTCCAGACTGCTCCTCGCTGGGACCCTGCCTCTGGGCAGCCTCCTCCAGGGCCTGGCTCAGCTTCACCACTCTGCGCTGCAAGGGGGACGGGGGTTGGGGGTGAGGAACAGTGAGGATCAGTGACCACCCCTCCCAGGAAGCCCCCAGACCCCTCCCAGTCTCCCCCAGCCCCTCCCAGTCCCCCCTAGCCCCCTCCCAGTGGGGCTCCCAGCTGCGCCTCCCCGATCGCCCTTTGAAGGCTCCCGGTGGGCCCCACCCGGCGTTGCCCTTTGAAGAGCTCTTCAGGAGTCCCAGCCTGGCTCCTATTGCTCTCTGGCTCCCTCTAGGCGGCCGCGCAGGGGAACTGCAGCAGCAGCCCCAAAGACCTCTCCCCAGGCTCTTCCCTATTCCCTTTCCCCATTGCTCTCTGCCTCCCTCCGGTGGCCGCGCAGCGGAAACTGCAGCAGCCCCAAATCCCCTCCCAGTGCCTCCCAATCCCCTCCCAGTGCCTCCCAGTTACCACCAGTTCCAGGTTCTCCCTCTCCCTCCGTTGCTGTCCCTTCCAGGGTGGTGCAGGACGACCATCTTGGGGGGGGAGGGAGGGGGAGAGGGTCAAGACCAGTAGCTCCCAGTAAGGAGCAGTAAGCCCCCAGTAAACTCCTGACCCCCTCCCAGTGCCTCCCAATCCCCTCCCAATCCCCTCCCCTGTCACTCACCCACAAAGGACCAATCAGGGAGGTCCCTCAGGGGGCCGTACCCGGAGGTGCTGGCAGCCAATCCCTGCCTGGAAGGGTTTTGGGACCAATCAGGGTGGGAGAAGCAAAGGAAAGGGAGGAGGGGGAACGGGGGAGGGGGAACGGGGGAGGGGCTTAGCTACTTACGCCTCTCGCCATTGGCCGATGCGCTGCGCTGGGGGGTCGGAGAGGGGGAGGAGGGGGAGAAGGAGACCCAGTTGGGGTCTCAGGGCTCCCAGTTCCCACTCCCCACTGCCTCCCAGTAACCCCAGACCCCCTCCCAATCCCCCCCCCAGTGCCTCCCAGTCTCCCCAAGTCCCCCCCAGTGCCTCCCAGTCCCCCTAGTGCCTCCCAGTCCCCCAGACCCCCTCCCAGTCCCCCAGTGCCTCCCAGTAACCCCAGACCCCCTCCCAGTCTCCCCAGTGCCTCCCAGTCCCCCCAGTAACCCCAGACCCCCTCCCAGTCCCCCCAGTGCCTCCCAGTAACCCCAGACCCCCTCCCAGTCCCATCCAGTGCCTCCCAGTCCCTTCCCAGTGCCTCCCAGTAACCCCAGACCCCCTCCCAGACCTTCTCAGTCCCCCCCAGACCTTCCCAGTCTCCCCCAAACCCTCTCCCAGTTCCCTCCCCACCTCGCCGCAGCGCCCAGCGCGCTGCCATCGCCGCCGCGGCCGGAAGCGACGCTGCCGCGGTGGGAGCCACGTGACGTCCTCTGCCTGCCCCTATTGGTTCGCCAGGCGGCGGCCGCCGCCATCTTGTACGGCTAAAAGGTTTTACACACGCCCACCCCACGCGGCTGCCGCCATGTTGTACGGCAAAACCTCAGACCAGCTGCCGCCCCCTACGGCGGCCGCGCCGGGCCAAAAAGACCTCCGCGAAGCGGTTTTCAAGCTCCGAATCGCCTCCCGGAGCCTCCCAAAGCCAGCCCCCAGCCCCAAATCCACCCCCAGGACCCTCCCAGCCTGAGCCCCCAGCCCCAAATCCCCCCCAGGACCCTCCCCAACCTAAGACCCCAGCCCCAAATGCCCCCCAGGACTCCCCCCAGGGTAATACCACAGCCCCCAGTCCCCCCCAGGCCTCCCCTAGCCTAAGACCCCAGCCCCAAATCCCGCCCAGGACCCCCCCCAGACTCAGTCCTCACCCCCAGGCCCCCCCCCAGCCTAAGACCCCAGCCCCAAATCCCCCAGGACCTCCCCCAGCCTAAGCCCCCAGCCCCACATCCCCCAGGACCCCGCCCCAGACTCAGTCCTCACCCCCAGGCTCCCCCAGCCTAAGACCCCAGCCCCAAATCCCCCAGCCCCTCCCCCACCCCACCCCCAAGCCTCTTCCAAGGGGAGGTCGATTCCTAAAGGCCTTTATTTGAGGAGGGGTCTCCTCCCCCCCTTCATCTTCACCCCAAAGTCTCCTTCCAGGGCCTCTTGGGGGTCTGGGGGAGTTTTGGGGGGTGGTCTTGAGCCCCTCGAGGCAGGGGGAGGGGCCAAGGGGTTGTGTGCAAAGGTTTGCCTCAGAGGACCTGCAGGGGGTGAAAGAAGGGGGGGGGGGAGTAAATAAAGGGGGGGGGGTCAGGCGGGGGTCAAAAGGCTTTTGGGGGTCAAGTTGGGGGTGGGGGAGGTCGAGGAGGGGTGGGGTGGGATTCTGAGACCCCTCCCCACCTCCCCCCCCCCCGAGGGACCCCCACCTTTGGCTGCCAGCTCCAGGTGGTGGCGCTGCCTCCAGCTCCTCTCCTCCCCCCTCTGGGTGGCCTGAGCCTCTCTCCACTCTGGGGGGGGGAAGGGGGGAGGGGTGAAGGAGGGGAAGGGGAGACCCCCCCCCAGACCCCTCCCTCCCACCCCTCAGCCCCACCCACCCCCTTAAGCCCCGCCCCAAACCCCCCTCTCCCCCCCCCCTCCTTCCTTACCTTGCTTCAGCTTGGCCCAGATCCCTCCTCCCCCCCCCCCGCCTGGGCTGGCGGCGGAGGGGGCGGGGCCGGGGGCGGGGCCGGGGGCGGAGCCTGGGCTGGGGGCGGGGCTGATGCCCAGGCGGCTGCGGAGGGCGGGCAGCCGCAGCAGCCCTGTGTGCAAGATGCTGAAGCTGTTGGAGGTCAGCCAATAGGTGAAGACGGCCTAGGGGGAGGGAGCCAATCGCAGCGAGGGGAGGGGACGGGGAGAGCCAATCAGGTGCTGGAAGAGCTGTAGGGACCTAGAGGAGCTCCATAGAGCCCCACAGGGAACCAGAGCTGCCCCATAGAGCCCTATAGGGACCCATAAGGACCCAGAGCTGCCCCATAGGGACCCATAGCTGCCCCATAGAGAGCCATAGCTGCCCCATAGAGCCCCAGAGGGACCCATAGCTGCCCCATAGAGCCCCATAGAGAGCCACAGCTGCCCCATAGAGCCCCATAGAGAGCCACAGCTGCCCCATAGAGCCCTATAGGGACCCATAAGGACCCAGAGCTGCCCCATATGGACCCATAGCTGCCCCATAGAGAGCCACAGCTGCCCCATAGAGCCCCAGAGGGACCCATAGCTGCCCCATAGAGCCCCATAGAGAGCCATAGCTGCCCCATAGAGCCCCATAGAGAGCCATAGCTGCCCCATAGAGCCCCAGAGGGACCCATAGCTGCCCCAGAGGGACCCACAGAGAGCAATAGCTGCCCCATAGACCGCCATAGGGACACACAGCTGTCCTATAGGGACCCATAGCTGCCCCATAGGTGCCCTATAGGGACCCATAAGGACCCAGAGCTGCCCCATAGGGATCCATAGCTGCCCTATAAGTATCCATAGGGACCCATAGCTGCCCCATAGAGCCCCATAGAGAGCCACAGCTGCCCCATAGAGCCCCATAGAGAGCCATAGCTGCCCCATAGAGCCCCGGAGGGACACACAGCTGTCCTATAGGGACCCATAGCTGCCCCATAGGTGCCCTATAGGGACCCACAGCGACTCAGAGCTGCCCCATAGGGACCCATAGCTGGCCCATAGAGCCCCATAGAGAGCCATAGCTGCCCCATAGAGCCCCAGAGGGACCCATAGCTGCCCCGGAGGGACCCACAGAGAGCAATAGCTGCCCCATAGACCGCCATAGGGACACACAGCTGTCCTATAGGGACCCATAGCTGCCCCATAGGTGCCCTATAGGGACCCATAAGGACCCAGAGCTGCCCCATAGGGATCCATAGCTGCCCTATAAGTATCCATAGGGACCCATAGCTGGCCCATAGAGCCCCATAGAGAGCCATAGCTGCCCCATAGAGCCCCAGAGGGACCCATAGCTGCCCCATAGGGCCCCATAGAGAGCCATAGCTGCCCCATAGGGCCCCAGAGGGACCCATAGCTGCCCCATAGGGACCCACAGAGAGCAATAGCTGCCCCATAGACCGCCATAGGGACACACAGCTGTCCTATAGGGACCCATAGCTGCCCCATAGGTGCCCTATAGGGACCCATAAGGACCCAGAGCTGCCCCATAGGGACCCATAGCTGCCCTATAAGTATCCATAGGGACCCATAGCTGGCCCATAGAGCCCCATAGAGAGCCATAGCTGCCCCATAGAGCCCCAGAGGGACCCATAGCTGCCCCGGAGGGACCCACAGAGAGCAATAGCTGCCCCATAGACCGCCATAGGGACACACAGCTGTCCTATAGGGACCCATAGCTGCCCCATAGGTGCCCTATAGGGACCCATAAGGACCCAGAGCTGCCCCATAGGGATCCATAGCTGCCCTATAAGTATCCATAGGGACCCATAGCTGGCCCATAGAGCCCCATAGAGAGCCATAGCTGCCCCATAGAGCCCCAGAGGGACCCATAGCTGCCCCATAGGTGCCCTATAGGAACCCATAGGGACTCAGAGCTGCCCATAGGGACCCATAGGAACCCATAGCCGCTCTACAAGTATTCATAGGGACCCATAGCTGCCCCATAGAGCCCCAGAGGGACCCATAGGTGCCCCATAGGGACACATAAAGAGCAATAGCTGCCCCACAGAGCCCCATAGGGACCCACAGGGACCCACAGCTGCCCTGTAGAGACACATAGAGACCTCGAGCTGCCCCATAGGCACCCATAACAGGCCACCCAACCCCACCCTGGCCTCTCCGCCCCCCCCAAGTCCCGCCCACTCCCGGCCCCACCCTCACCGTGGGGAAGTGGATGATGAAGGGGAGGAAGAAGAGGGGCAGGACCCTCAGGATCTGCCTCATGGTCCGAGAGCCCGGGGTGGCCACACCCGTCTCCGCCCCGAGCTGCGATTGGAGGGGAGAAGGAGATGTCAACGGGCCACGCCCTCCCGCCCCCCAGGTCCCAAAGTGCTCAAAACAGACCCAAAAATGTCCATTCCAGGCCCAAAATTGGCTAATTTTGACCCAAAGTGACTACTTCTGACCCAAAATTGACCAATTTGACCCCAAAGTGACCAATTTAGACCTAAAAATGACCATTTCTGACCCCAAAGTGACCAATTTGGCCCCAAAGTGACCATTTCTGACCCCAAAGGGACCATCTCAGGCTCAAAGCGGAGTCATTTAGACCCAAAATGACAATTACTGAACTAAAATGGCTGATTTTGACCCCAAACTTGACCTTTGACCCCAAAATGGCCACTTTTGACCCCAAAAACCGCTCCCAGACCCCCAAACTGCCCAATTTCAACCCAAAACGGCCTGAAGTGACCCCAAAAGGACCAACACCGCCCCCCACAAATCACACCCAGGGCCCCAAACCTGACCCTTTCCCATCCAGCCTCCCAGACCCTCTCCCTTTCCCCTCCCTCGCAGGCTCCCATTGGCTCCCTGCAGAGGAAGTCCCACCCCCCCCTCGCCTCCAGGCCACACCTCCAGGACCAGGAAGGTGGAGGCCGTGACCAGCAGGGGCAGGACGTAGAAGGGGTCAGGGGAGCTGAGGTCTGGGAACCAGCCCAGGCCTCCGTCCTTGAAGCTGGGCACCGGCGCCGCCGCCATCTTCTGCAGCGCCAGGAAGAAGGAGATGAAGAGAGGGGTCTGGAGGAAGAGGAGGGGGAGAGAGCTCTGGGTTAGGAGCTGCAGTTAGGGGAGGCAAGGGGGGCTGGAGCTCCCCCTTGCTCCTGGGGTAAGGCTCAGCTGCTTCTAGTGTAGCTGATTGACCCACTTCCGGTGTAGGGTTGCTTCCCCCTGCTGGTGTTGACCTCACCCACTCCTGCCACAAGATTGACCCACTTCCGGTGTTGACCTCACCTAGTAGTGCTCCAAGATTGACCTACTTCCGGTGTAACATTGACCCACTTCCGGTGTAGCATTGCATTCACTTCTGCTATAAGATTGACCTACTTCCGGTGTAGCATTGCATTCACTTCTGCTATAACATTGACCTACTTCCGGTGTAATATTGACCCACTTCCGGTGTAGCGTTACATTCACTTCTGCTATAAGATTGACCTACTTCCGGTGTAACATTGACCCACTTCCGGTGTAGCATTGCATTCACTTCTGCTATAAGATTGACCTACTTCCGGTGTAACATTGACCCACTTCCGGTGTAGCATTGCATTCACTTCTGCTATAACATTGACCTACTTCCGGTGTGGCATTGACCTACTCATTGACCTACTTCCGCTGTATCATTGCATTACTTCGACTGTAAGATTGACCCACTTCCGGTGTGGCATTGCACTTACTTCAGCTGTAACATTGACCCACTTCCGGTGTAGCATTGACCCACTTCCGGTGTGGCATTGCACTTACTTCAGCTGTAACATTGACCTACTTCCGGTGTAGCACTGACCCACTTCCGCTGTAGCATTGCATACGCTTATTCCCTAGAATTGACTCACTTCCGGCGTAGGGTTGCCCCCCACTTCCGGTGTTGACCTTACCGACTTCTGCTATAGAATTGACTCACCGCTGCTGTCAGGACGACCCACTTCCGGTCTAGCCCCCACCCACTTCCGGTGTACACCTCGCTTACCTTCAATATGTACCTCACTCACTCCCACCTTTTGCCACACTTACTACCAGCGCAGGCTGCGCTTCTGGTATAGGCCCAAACCCCCTCCCATTTCCTCCCAGTCTCCCCTAGTGCCTCCCAGTCCCACCCAATCCCCCCCAAATCCCCTCCCAGTGCCCCCCAACCCCCCCCAGTCCCCTCCCCACCTGCACCAACGGGATGAGGAAGCCTCGCAGGGGGTTCACGTCGTGCTTCTTCTGATAGGCTGCCAGCTCCGAGTAGGCTCGAGCCACTGCCACGGGATTGGCTGCAGCTCAGCTGGGGGCCCAGAGCCTCCCAGTCCCCTCCTAATCCCCTCCCAGTCCCCCCCCCAGTGCCTCCCAATCCCCTCCCAGCCCCCTCCCAACTCCCTTACCTTGGTATTGGTCGCTGCCCCGGCGAGCCTCGGCCAATCGCTGCGAGAGCTGCTGGAGCTGGGGCATGTGATTGGCCAGCCGGGCGGCCTCCCGCTGCCCCTTGATCAAGAGGGGCAGGAGGGCCAGGCGGGCTCCCAGCGTGCCTGCAATGGGGAGAGTGGGGAGGGGGTGGGAGGGGATTGGGGGGGGCTGGGAGGGGGCTGGGAGGGGATTGGGAGGGACTGGGAGGCACTGGGGGGGACTGGGAGGGACTGGGAGGCACTGGGAGGGGATTGGGGGGGGCTGGGAGGGGGCTGGGAGGGGATTGGGAGGGGATTGGGAGGGGATTGGGAGGGGATTGGGAGGGGATTGGGAGGGGATTGGGAGGGGATTGGGAGGGGATTGGGAGGGACTGGGAGGCACTGGGGGGGACTGGGAGGCACTGGGAGGGCGTTTGGGCTGCTGCAGATCCGCTGCGTGATCACCAGAGGGAGGCAGAGAGCAATGGGGAAAGGCAATAGGGAAGAGCCTGGGGAGAGGGCTTTGGGGCTGCTGCTGCAGTTCCCCTGCGCGGCCGCCTAGAGGGAGCCAGAGAGCAACGGGAGCCAGGCTGGGACTCCTCAGCAGCTCTTCAAAGGGCAACGCCGGGTGGGGCCCACCGGGAGCCTTCAAAGGGCGATGGGGGAGGCGCAGCTGGGAGCCTCACTGGGAGGGGCTGGGAGGGAATGGGAGGGACTGGGGGCACTGGGGGGCAGTGGGAGCGCTGGGGGGACTGGGAGGACCCCAGGCGCCATCCCCCACCCACCCCAGGTCCCTCCCAGTGCATCCCAGCAGCCCCCAGACCCCCACCCAGTGCCCCCCCCCAGTACCAACCAGTATAGCCCAGGAGACCCCAGACCCCCTCCCAGTGCCCCCCAGTGCCCTCCCAGTGCCCCCCAGTGCCCCCCAACCCCCTCCCAGTGCCCCCAGCCCCCTCCCAGTGCCCCCAGTGCCCCCCAGTGCCCCCAGCCCCCTCCCAGTCCCCCCAGTGCCCCCAGCCCCCTCCCAGTGCCCCCCAGTGCCCCCCAGCCCCCTCCCAGTGCCCCCCAGCCCCCTCCCAGCGCCCCCCAGTGCCCCCCCAGTCCATACCAGCAGCGATGGCTCCCCACCAGGGCAGCCCCACCTGGAGGTGCAGGAACTGCAGCAGCCCCTGGACCAGCCCCACCGGCGTCATCCCCCCCAGCCCCAGCTCCTCCAGCCCCAGCTCCAGGCTGGGAGCCTCCTGCCCCACGGCTGGGGGGTCGCCAGCCCCGTCTGGGGGGTGCCCAGGCAGGGCTGGGGGCGCTGCTGGGAGCTGCTGGGGCAAAGAAGGGGCCTGGGGGGGGGAAGGGGAGGAAAGAGGTAAGCTGGGAGGTGCTGGCAGATAGGTGCTGCCCCATAGCGACCCATAGGGGGCATAGGGATCCATAGGAGCCAATGGGAGCCATAGGGACCCATAGGGACCCATAGGAGCCACAGGGACCCATAGGGACCCATAGGGACCCACAAGAGCCATAGGGACCCATAGGGGCCATAGGGACCCATAGGAGCCATAGGAGCCATAGGGACCCATAGGAGCCATAGGGACCCATAGGGACCCATAGGGCCATAGGGACCCATAGGAGCCATAGGGACCCATAGGGACCCATAGGGACCCATAGGAGCCATAGGGACCCATAGGGACCCATAGGGACCCATAGGGACCCATAGCCATAGGGACCCATAGGAGCCATAGGAGCCATAGGGACCCATAGGGACCCATAGGAGCCATAGGGACCCATAGGGACCCATAGGGACCCATAGGGACCCATAGGGACCCATAGGGACCCATAGGGACCCATAGGCCATAGGGACCCATAGGGACCCATAGGGACCATAGGGACCATAGGGACCCATAGGGACCCATAGGAGCCATAGGGACCCATAGGGACCCAGGGGACCCATAGGAGGGGACCCATAGGGAGCCATAGGGACCCATAGGAGCCATAGGGACCCATAGAGGAGCCATAGGAGCCATAGGGACCCATAGGGACCCAGAGGAGCCATAGGGACCCATAGGGACCCATAGGGAGCCATAGGGACCCATAGGGACCATAGGGACCCATAGGAGCCATAGGAGCCATAGGGACCCATAGGGACCCATAGGAGCCATAGGGACCCATAGGGACCCATAGGGACCCAGAGGAGCCATAGGGACCCATAGGAGCCATAGGGACCCAGAGGAGCCATAGGGACCCATAGGGACCCCCCCAGCCCCCCCCAAACTACCCTATAGAGACCCCAGCCCCCCCCAAAGTGCCCCACAGAGACCCCAGCTGCCCCCAAACTGCCCCACAGAGACCCCAGCTGCCCCAAACTGCCCCACAGAGACCCCAGCTGCCCCCAAACTGCCCCACAGAGACCCCAGCTGCCCCCAAACTGCCCCACAGAGACCCCAGCTGCCCCACAGCAGCCCCACAGAGACCCTAGCTGCCCCCAAACTGCCCCATAGAGACCCCAGCTGCCCCCAACCGCCCCACAGAGACCCCAGCTGCCCCCAAACTGCCCCACAGAGACCCCAGCTGCCCCACAGCAGCCCCACAGAGACCCCAGCTGCCCCCAAACTGCCCCATAGAGACCCCAGCTGCCCCCAAACTGCCCCATAGGGACCCCAGATGCCCCCAAACTGCCCCATAGGGACCCCAGCTGCCCCCAACTGCCCCACAGAGACCCCAGATGCCCCCAAACTGCCCCACAGAGACCCCAGCTGCCCCCAAAGTGCCCCACAGAGACCCCAGCTGCCCCCAAACTGCCCCACAGAGACCCCAGCTGCCCCCAAAGTGCCCCACAGGGACCCCAGCTGCCCCCAAACTGCCCCACAGAGACCCCAGCTGCCCCCAAACTGCCCCACAGAGACCCTAGCTGCCCCCAAACTGCCCCATAGAGACCCCAGCTGCCCCCCAACCGCCCCACAGAGACCCCAGCTGCCCCCAAACTGCCCCACAGAGACCCCACCTGCCCCACAGCAGCCCCACAGAGACCCTAGCTGCCCCCAAACTGCCCCACAGGGACCCCAGGTGCCCCCAAACTGCCCCATAGAGACCCCAGCTGCCCCCAAACTGCCCCATAGAGACCCCAGCTGCCCCCAAACTGCCCCACAGAGACCCCAGCTGCCCCCAACTGCCCCACAGAGACCCCAGCTGCCCCCAAACTGCCCCACAGAGACCCCACCTGCCCCACAGCAGCCCCACAGAGACCCCAGCTGCCCCCAAACCGCCCCATAGGGACCCCAGATGCCCCCAAACTGCCCCATAGGGGACCCCACCTGCCCCCAAACTGCCCCACAGAGACCCCAGATGCCCCCAAACTGCCCCATAGAGACCCCACCTGCCCCCAAACTGCCCCATAGGGACCCCAGATGCCCCCAACTGCCCCCCCAGAGACCCCAGCTGCCCCCAAACTGCCCCACAGAGACCCCACCTGCCCCACAGCAGCCCCACAGAGACCCCACCTGCCCCACAGCAGCCCCACAGAGACCCCAGCTGCCCCCAAACTGCCCCACAGAGACCCCAGCTGCCCCCAACCGCACCACAGAGACCCCAGCTGCCCCCAAACTGCCCCATAGAGACCCCACCTGCCCCCAACTGCCCCCCAGAGACCCCAGCTGCCCCCAAACTGCCCCATAGTGACCCCAACTGCCCCCAAACTGCCCCATAGTGACCCCAGATGCCCCCAAACTGCCCCCCAGAGACCCCATGTGCCCCCAAACCGCCCCATAGAGACCCCAGCTGCCCCCAAACTGCCCCACAGAGACCCCACCTGCCCCACAGCAGCCCCACTGAGACCCCAGCTGCCCCCAAACTGCCCCACAGAGACCCCAGCTACCCCCAAACTGCCCCATAGTGACCCCAACTGCCCCCAAACTGCCCCATAGTGACCCCAGATGCCCCCAAACTGCCCCACAGAGACCCCAGCTGCCCCCAAACTGCCCCACAGAGACCCCAGCTGCCCCCCAACTGCCCCACAGAGACCCCAGCTGCCCCCCAACTGCCCCATAGGGACCCCAGCTGCCCCCAAACTGCCCCACAGAGACCCCTCCTCACCTGCCCGCTGGCCGTGGCCAAGCTCCGGGCCGCTGGGACCAGCCCCAGGGGAGGGCTCCGGGCCCAGAGGGGTCCCCGCTGGCTCTGTAGGCGGGGGGGGTGTGAAGGGGCGAGCTTGACGTCATTATCGCCCCCTGCTGACGTCACCCCCCACCCCGTCCGGCTGAGGGGGGGCGAGACGTCATCAGCCAGGCCCTTTTTCAGGCCTTTCCGTGCCCTTTACCTGAAGCTGCAGGGCCCTCAGGAGCGGCCGGAGCCGGCGGGACGCGGCGGCCGCCATCATGGTCGGAGCCCCCCTGACAGGGCTGAGGAGGAAGGGCAAAGGGAAAGGCGGGAACGGCGCAGCGCCGCTCCCCATTGGCTGCCGCTGGCGGAAGCGGGGCGGCGCGCAAGCGCAGACCCCGGCGTTGACGTCGTCGCCGCGCCGCCATCTTAAGGGCGGGCGCCTCCCGCGGGCCGCGCATGCGCCCTAAGCGCCGGCTTGCCCATACCTGGGCGTGGCTTTCCCCTTGGCGCATGCGCGCCGAGGGAGAGCGAAGCCGCCCCGCCGCCATTTTGTGTGACGTCCTGCCCGACCCCAAGTCCTCTGGGCTCTGCTTCTTCCCTTTCCCGCCGCCGCCATTTTGGAGCCGCCGCCGCCGCCGCCGCCTCCGGCCGCCGCTTGGCTCCTTCCTCGTCCTCCTCTTCCTCCTCCGCCGCCACCTCCGCCTCGGGAGGTAGGCCCGGGGTTCCCCGGTGTGGTGTAGAGGGGGAGGGACCCCCCGAAAGGTTTTCTTGGGGCGTTTAAAAGCGACTCCATGACCCCCCCCCCCTTTCCCGCCCTGAGCCCTGACAGGAACTGCCCTGAGGGGACCCCCGGACCCCCCCTGAAAGCGGCCTGGGACCCCCTGAAAGGGACTCAGAACCCCCGAAAAGAGATCCTCGACCCCCCCAAAGGGATCTTTGGAGCTCCCCAAAGGATCAACCCTGAGAGGAACCTCTCGGGAAGGGGCCTGGGAGGCTCGGGAGGGGACCCTGGGCCCTCAGAGGTGGAGCTGAGGGCCCCCAAAGGGGTTCAGGACCCCACAAAGGAGGACCTGGGACCCCTAAAGAGGGCCTGGGACCCCCAAAAGCAATCCTGGGCCCCTCAAAGGGGGACCTGGGGCCCTCAGAAGGGGTCTGGGACCCCCCAAAAGGAGGGTCTGGGACCCTTTAAAGGGGTCCTGGACCCCCAAAAGGACTCCAGATCCCCCCAAAAGTGGACCTGGGACCCCCTATAGAGGCCTTGGGACCCCGAGAAGGGGTCTGGGAGCCCCAAAAGGAGACCTGGGACCCCCAAAAGAGACCTGGGACCCCTCAGAAGTGGACCTAGGTCCCCCAGAAGGGCTCTGGGACCCCCCAAAAGGGGACCTGGGACCCCCCAAAGGGGACCTGGGACAGCCAGAGGGGTCTAGGACCCCCAAAAGGAGACCTGGGACCCCCAGAAGGGGACCTGGGACCCCCAAAAGGGATCCAGGACCACCCAAAGTGGAGCTAGGACCCCCCAGAGGGGTCTAGGACCCCCAAAAGGAGACCTGGGACCCCTCAAAAGTGTACCTGGGACCCCTAAAAGAGACTCTGGGACCCCCAAAGGGGACCTGGGACCCCCAAAAGGGATCCAGGACCACCCAAAAGGGGACCTGGGAACCCCAGAAGGGGACCTGGGACCCTTAGAAGTGGTCTTGGACCCCCAAAAGGGCTCCAAGCCCCCCCAAAGGGGAGCTGGGAACCCCTAAAAGGGACCCTGGACCCCCCAAAAGGGCTCCAGGACCACCCAAAAGGGACCTGGGACCCCTAAAAGGGACCCTGGACCCCCCAAAAGGGCTCCAGGACCACCCAAAAGGGGGCCTGGGACCCCAAAAGAGACCCTGGACTCCCCAAAAGGGCTCCAGGACCACCCGAAGTGGACCTGGGACCCCCAGAAGGGGTCTGGGACCCCCAAAAGTCCACCTGAGACCCCTAAAAGACACCCTGGACCCCCCAGAAGGGACCCAGGACCCCCCAAAAGGGGACCTGGGAGCCCCCAAAGGGGACCTGGGAACCCCTAAAGAGGGTCTGGGACCCCCAGAAGTGGTCTGGGACCCCTCAAAAGAGACCCTGGACCCCCCAAAGGGGACCTGGGAACCCCTAAAGAGGGTCTGGGAGCCCCAAAAGGGGACCTGGGACCCCCAGAAGGGGACCTGGGAGCCCCAAAGGGGACCTGAGACCCCCCAAAAGAGACCCTGGGGCCCCCAGAAGTGACCCAGGACCACCCAAAAAGAGACCTGGGACCCCTAAAATGAGGTCTGGGACCCCAGAAGGGAACCTGGGACCCCCAAAAGGGATCCAGGACCACCCAAAGTGGAGCTAGGACCCCCCAGAAGGGGTCTGGGACCCCCCAAAAGGGGACCTGGGAACCCCTAAAGAGGGTCTGGGACCCCCAAAAGGGACCTGGGAGCCCCAAAGTGGACCTGGGACCCCCAGAAGAGACCCTGGACCCCCCAAAAGGGCACCAGGACCACCCGAAGTGGACCTGGGACCCCCCAGAAGGGGTCTGGGACCCCCAAAAGTCCACCTGAGACCTCTAAAAGAGACCCTGGACCCCCCCAGAAGGGACCCAGGACCCCCCAAAGGGGGACCTGGGACCCCCAAAGGGGACCTGGGAGCCCCAAAGGGGACCTGGGAACCCCTAAAGAGGGTCTGGGAGCCCCAAAAGGGGACCTGGGACCCCCAGAAGGGGACCTGGGAGCCCCAAAGGGGACCTGGGACCCCCAGAAGGGACCCAGGACCCCCCAAAAGGGGACCTGGGAGCCCCAAAGGGGACCTGGGAATCCCTAAAGAGGGTCTGGGACCCCCAAAAGTCCACCTGAGACCCCTAAAAGAGACCCTGGACCCCCCAGAAGGGACCCAGGACCCCCCAAAGGGGGACCTGGGAGCCCCAAAGGGGACCTGGGAACCCCTAAAGAGGGTCTGGGACCCCCAGAAGGGGACCTGGGAGCCCCAAAGGGGACCTGGGAGCCCCAAATAGGGACCTGGGACCCCCAAAAGGGCTCCAGGACCCCTCCCCCCCCCAACCCTCTCCCCCCCCCCTCTCTCTCTCTCTCCTCCCTTGCAGGGCCATGGCTGAGCCCCCAGCCCCCCAACCCCCTGCCCCCCCTTCCCCCCCCCCAGCAGAGCCTTACCCGGGCTTTGGGCTGCTGAGGGGGGCCCTGGAGGAAGCCCTGAGGAGGGACCCCGGGGCTGGGACCCCCCCCCGGGAGCTGCAGCCCCTCCTGGGGCTCCCCCTGCCCCCACCCAGGAAGTGCCTGAGGGTGGATGGGGAGAGGCTGCTGAGGGACAACCTCGGCCTGGTATGGGGGGGGGCCCCCAAATGGGGCTGGGGGGGGTCTGAGAGGGGGAGATGGGGGTGAGGGGACCCCAAATTTGGGCTGGGGGTCTGAGAGGGGGAGATGGGGTCAGGGGACCCCAAATGAGTCTGGGGGTCTGGGGATGCTGGGGGACTCTAAGATGGGGCTGGGGAGGGCTGGAAGGGGCTTAAAGGGGGCTGGGGGCCCCTAAATGAGTCTGGGGGTCTGGAGTGGGTCTGGGGGTCTGGAGGGGGAGACGGGGTCAGGGGACCCCAAATTGGGTCTGGGAGGGGCTGAGGGATGCCAAAGTGGGTCTGGGGGCTGGGGGACTCTAAGATGGGGTTGGGGAGGGCTGGAAGGGGCTTAGGGGGCTGGGGACCCCAAATTGGGTCTGGGGGTCTGGAATGGGGCTGGGGGTCTGAGAGGGGGAGATGGGGTCAGGGGACCCCAAAATGGGGCTGGGGGTCTGGAGTGGGTCTGGGGGACTTGGGGGTCTGGAATGGGGCTGGGGGGGTCTGAGAGGGGGAGATGGGGGTCAGGGGGACCCCAAAATGGGGCTGGGGAGGGGGCTGAGAGGGGGAAATGGGGGTGAGTGGGATCCCAAATGGGGCTGGGGGGGTCTGGGAGGGGTTTAGTGGGGGCTGGGGGACCCCAAATTGGGTCTGGGGTCGTCGGGGGGGGGGCTGGGGTCAGCTTGGGGGTGGAGAAGGCTGAGAGGGATCCATGGGGGGACCCCAGCCTGGACCTTGTGGGGGGTGAGGGTGTCAGGATTGGGTCTGGGGGCGCTGTGGGTCTGGGGTCTCCCCGCGGGGCGGGGGGGGGGTCTCTGACGTTGGGGACCCCTCCCCCCTTCCTCCCCCTCCGCAGACCCCCAGCGGCGCCCCCCAGGGGCTGCTGTGGCTGCGGCGCGCCCTGAGCGTGCTGGAGAAGTACGGCAGGAACCTGCTGAGGCCCCGGCCCCCCCGCGCCTGGAGGAGGCTCTGCTGCTCCAACCCGGCCTGGGGGGGCGCCCTGGGGGGGTGCAGGGTGAGGGGACCCCCAAACCCCACCCCTGGGACCCCCAAAAGACCCCCACGGGGACCCCCAAAACCGACACCCCACCCCCCGATCCGATCCAACCTGACCTGACCACCGCAGCCCTGGGGGCTCCACAGCCAGCCCCTGGGACCCCCCCCAAACGTAACCCTGGGACCCCCAAACTGAGCCCTGTGACCCCTGGGGGGGTGAGGGGTGGGGACCCCCAAATCAGCCCCCTGGGACCCCCAGAGCCCACCCCCAGGGACCCCCAAACCCGACCCCCCCCCCCGATCCGATCCAATACAACCCGACCTGGGAGCCGCAGCCCTGGGGGCTCCACCTCCACAGCCCCCAGGACCCCCTCTAAACGCATCCCTGGGACCCCCAAACTGAGCCCTGAGACCCTGGGGGTGAGCCCCAAAATCAGCCCCCTGGGACCCCCAGAACCCACCCCCAGGGACCCCCAAAACCGACCACCTCCCGATCCAATCCAACCCAGCCTAGAGTCAGCCCTGGGGGCTCCACCTCCACAGCCCCCCCAGGACCCCCCCCAAACGTAACCCTGGGACCCCAAAACTGAGCCCTGTGACCCCTGGAGGGGGTGAGGGGAGGGGAGCCCCAAAATCAGCCCCCTGGGACCCCCAAAACCCGACCCAGAGACCCCCAAAATCCACCCCTTGGGAGCTCCTATTCCTTCGCTATTGCGTTTGGCTCCCTCTGGTGGCCACGCAGGGAACTGCAGCAGCCCCAAAGCCTCTCCCAGTCCCCCCCAATCCCTCCCAACCCCCTCCCAGTCCCCCCCAACCCCCTCCCAGTCCCCCCCACCCCCTCCCAATCCCTCCCCACCCCCTCCCACTCCCCCCCCCCAGTCACTCCCAGTCTCTCCCAGTAGGGAGCCAGGGAGGTGCTGGCCCTGCTGGGCTACGTCCAGCAGTCCCCCGAGGTGCTGAGCTTCCCCCCCTGGGTGCTGGCCCCGGACCTCCCCCAGGTGGCCTCGGTGACTGCTGACCTCCTGCTGCTGGGGGGGGAGCTGGAGCTGCTGCTGAGGGTACTGGGGGGGGACTGGGAGGGGACTGGGAGGGGGTTGGGAGGCACTGGGGGGTGACTGGGAGGGACTGGGGGGGAACTGGGAGGGGAATTGCGGGGGGGGGGGGGGGTTCCATCTTGGTCCTTACTGATGTTTGTCCTCCTCTCTCTCGTCCCCTTCCTCCTCTTCCTCTTCCTCCCCAGGACCAGCATCCCAACCCTCACTTCTTCACTGAGCTGCTGCAGGTGGGGCCCTGGGAAGGGACTGGGAGAGGTCTTTGGGGCTGCTGCTGCAGTTCCCCTGCGCGGCCGCCTAGAGGGAGCCAGAGAGCAATGGGGAAGGGCCTGGGAGCCAGGCTGGGACTCCCTATGGGTCCCTATGGGCTCCTATGAGTCTCTATGGGCTTCTGTGGGTCCCTATGGCTCCTATGGGTCCCTGTGGGTTCCTATGGGCCCTGTGGGTCCTTATGGCTCCTATGTGTTCCTATGGGTCCCTATGGAGCCCTATGGCTTCTGTGGCTTCTATGAGTCCCTATGGGTCCTATGGGTCCCTATGGGCTGCTATGGGTCTCAATGGTCTTCTATGAGTCCCTATGAGTCTCTAGGGACCCCTATGGGTTCCTATGAGTTCTTATGGCTTCTATGGGTCCCTATGGCTTTTATGGGTCCCTATGGGCTCCTGTGGGTCCCTATGGCTCCTATGGATTCCTATGGCTCCTATGGGTCCCTATGAGTCTCTGGGGGCCTCTATGGGCTCCTATGGGTCCGTATGGGACTCTATGGGTAGCTATGGGCTCCTGTGTGTCCCTATGGCTCCTATGGGTCCCTTTGAGTCTCTGGGGGCCTCTATGGGCTCCTATGGGTCCGTATGGGACCCTATGGGTCCCTATGGCTCCTATGGGTCTCAGCTCCCTGCTGCTCTCCCCCCAGGGGTCGCTGGCTTCCGACTCGCTGCCGGTGGCGGCCGGGGACAGGCCTGGAGGTGATCTGGGAGGGATCCCTGGGGGGGGAGGGGGGCAGTGGTGCTTGGGAGGGATCCACTGGGATCTGGGAGGGATATGGGAGGATCCATAGCAGCTAAGAGGGGTCCAGAGGGGGGTGGGAGGGAGCTGGGAAGGATCCACTGGGATCTGGGAGAGGCTTGGCAGGGACACAGAGGAGCTGGGAGAGAGAGGGAAGGGATCCACTGGGATCTGGGAGGGATCTAGAGAGGGAGGGAGGGATCTAGAAGGGGTCTGTTGGCTGCTGGGTGAGACCTGGAAGGAATCCAGGAGGATTGAGGGAGGGATCTGCAAAGGGTCCCAAAAGGTTGGGAGGGAGCCTGGGAGGGATCTAGGAGGGATCCATTGCGCTGTGTCCCCTCCCACAGGGCAGGCCCCGCCCAGCCAGCCCCGCCCCGGCCACGCCCAGACAGAGGAGGCCTCCAGGTGAGCACCAGGTGCAAGGGGATCCCCTGGGGATCTTGCCTGGCACTCCCCCAGGGCCCTGCAGGGCATTCATGGGGGATCTAGAAGAGATCCACAGGGGGATCCATGAGAGAATCTATTTGGGATCTGTGACAGATCCACAGCAGGAACCATGGGGGGTCCAGGGGGATCTGGAGGGGATCCATAAGGGAGCCAAAGCAACTCCAAGGGGGGGATCCATAGGAGATCCAAGAGGGATCTATTTGGGACCTCGGGGAGAGCCAGAAGACATCCAGGGAGGACCCATAGGAGATCTGAAGGGGATCTGTGAGAGATCCACAAGGGATTTGAAAGGGATCCATGAGGGATGCATAGAGACTCTATAGGGGATCCAGAGTAGCTCCAAGGGGGATCCATGGGGGAAGTGGAGGGAGATCCATGAGGGATCCATAGGGGATCTGGAGGGGATCTACCAGGGATCCAGAGCAGCCTTGGGTGGGATCCATGAGTGATCCACAGAGGATCCAGGGAGGACCCACAGCAGCCTCCAGGAGGGATCCATCAGAGATCCATTGGGGATCCACAGGGGATCCCTCAGGGGCCCTGCAGTGGATCCCTGCGGTGGGATCCCTGGGGCTGATCCTGTCTCCCCCCCTTTCCCCCCCCTCAGTGGGCGTGGCTGGAGCTGCTCCTCCTGCACCTTCCTGAACCCCGCCCCCAGCGTCCTCTGCGGAGCCTGTGATAGGCCCAGGCTGGCCCACAGGCCACGCCCACCCGGCACGGTGATTGGGTGGGGGAGTGGGAGGAGCTGGGAGGGGATTGGGCAGGGCTGGGAGGCAGTGGGCGGGGCTGGGAGGGGATTGGGAGGGGATTGGGCGGGGCTGGGAGGCAGTGGGAGGGGCTGGGAGAGGATTGGGCAGGGCTGGGAGGCAGTGGGAGGGGATTGGGTGGGGCTGGGAGGGGATTGGGTGGGGCTGGGAGGTCCTTACTGGTCTCTCCTCCCCCCCCCAGGGCTGGCCCTGCCCTCACTGCACCTATCAGAACGAGGGGCGGGACCAGGTCTGCGCCGTCTGCCTCCGCCCCCCGGGCTCCCCCCAGGAGCCTGGCCCCGCCCCTGCCCGGCCCCAGCCGCCCCAGGTCCCGCCCACACCCTGCCGGGAGGTCGAGAGGCAGAGGAGGCTGCGGGAGGAGGGCAGGAAGGTGGTGACCCTGGTGAGGGTGAGTGCTGGCCCCACCCCCCCACACTTCAAGCCCCGCCCCCCAATCCCCTTCCTCCCAGCCCCTCCCAGCTGTGCCTCCCCCATCGCCCTTTGAAGGCTCCCGGTGGGCCCCACCTGGTGTTGCCCTTTGAAGAGCTGCTGAGGAGTTCCAGCCTGGCTCCCGTTGCTCTCTGGCTCCCTCTAGGCGGCCGCGCAGGGGAACTGCAGCAGCAGCCCCAAAGACCTCTCCCAAGGCTCTTCCCTATTCCCTTTCCCCATTGCTCTCTGGCTCCCTCTAGGCGGCCACGCACGGAACTGCAGCTGCCCAAACCCCCTCCCACTCCCCTCCTAGCCCCTCCCACTCCCCTCCCACTTCTCTCTCTCTCTCCCCCCAGGCAGCAGAGGCTCAGGGCCTCCCCCCGGAGGTCGTTCTGCCCTCGGCCCTGCGGGGCGCGGCCAAGGCCCCGGCGCCGGAAGGGGGCGGGGCAGCCTGGGCCTGGGCGGCCGTGAGGGCGGCCCGGGCGGGGCTGGGGGCGGAGCTGCGGCGCCTGGCCGGGGCCGGGGAGGCCTCCCTGGGGCCCTTCTCTGCCTCCGAGGCCGCCAGGGCCTGGGGCAGGGCCCAGGGGGACCCCCGGAGGGCGAAGGTGGAGCTGGAGGGCTGCAGGAGGAGGAAGGTGAGAGGGGGGAGGGGCTGGGGAGGGGGACTGGGGGGACTGGGAGGGGCTGGGAGGGGAGTGGGAGGGGCTTGGAAAGGAGTGGGAGGGGTTTGGAGGGAGCTTGGAGTGGAGTGGGCAGGGCTGGGAGGGGAGTGGGCGGGGCTGGGAGGGGAGTGGGAGCCTCTTTAGTCCCTATTGGTCCTCACTGGGTGCTGCTTTTTCCCCCCTGGGGGCCAGCTGGGGGCGCTGCTGGCGCTGGGCTTCGGGCCGGGGCCGGCGGCCGAGGCCCTGGGAGCTCGCTGGGGCCAGCTGGGAGCCGCCCTGGGGGAGCTGCAGGGGGCGCTGGTGAGGCCCTTCCTGGGCAGGCTGTGGGAGCCTGAGCCCCCCCTGGACTTCGACTGCCAGGACCAGCAGGTGGCTGGGGGAATGGGAGGGGGCTGGGAGGGGGTTTGGGGCTGCTGCAGTTCTGCTGCGCGGCCACCGGAGGGAGGCAGAGAGCAATGGGGAAGGGAATAGGGAAGAGCCTTGGCAGAGGCTTTGGGGCTGCTGCAGTTCCCCTGCAGGGAGGGGCTGGGAGGGGTCCCTATGGCTCCTATGGGTCCCTATGAGTGTCTATGGGTTCCTATGGGTCCCTATGGGCTCTTATGGTTCTCTATGGGCTGCTATGGCCACTATTGGTTCCTATGGCTCCCTATGGGCTTCTATGACTCCCTATGAGTGTCTATGGGTTCCTATGGGTCCCTATGGGCTCCTATGGTCCTCTATGGGCTGCTATGGCCACTATTGGTTCCTATGGCTCCCTATGGGCTTCTATGACTCCCTATGAGTGTCTATGGGTCCCTATGGGCTCCTATGGTCCCTGTGGCTCCTATGGTCCTCTATGGGCTCCTATGGCCACTATGAGTTCTCTATGAGTCTCTATGGGTCCCTATGGCTCCAATGGTTCTCTATGGGCTCCTATGGCCACTATTGGTTCTTATGGCTCCCTATGGGCTCCTATGACTCCCTATGACTCCCTATGAGTCTCTATGGGTTCCTATGGCTCTAATGGTTCTCTATGGGCTCCTATGGCCTCCTATGGCCACTGTTGGTCCCTATGGCTCCTATGGGTCCCTATGAGTCTCTATGGGCTCCTATGATCCCTGGGGGCTCCTATGGTTCTCTATGGGCTCCTATGGCCACTATTGGTCCCTATGGCTCCTATGGGCTTCTATGGGTCCCTATGGGCTCCTATTGGCTCCTATGGGTCCCTATGAGTCCCTATGGTTCCTATGGGTCCCTATGGGTCCCTATGGTTCCTATGGGCTCCTATTGCTCCTATGAGTCCCTATGGGTCCCTATGGCTCCTATGGGCTCCTATGGCACCGGGAGCCTTCAAAGGGCGATGGGGGAGGCCCAGCCGGGAGCCCCATTGGGAGGGGTTGGTGGTCTGGGGGAGACTGGGAGGGATTGGGAGGCACTGGGAGGGGACTGTGAGGGGATTGGGAGCCCCTGGGAGGTCCTCACTGCCTCTTCCCCCTCCCCTTTTCCCCCTCCCTTTCCCCCCTCCCCTTTCCGCCCTCCCCTTTCCCCCCTGCATTTTCTCCCCTCCCCCTCCCCTCTCCCCCTCTCCCTCCCCCTCCCCTCTCCCCCCCTCCCTCCCCCCAGGCTCTGTGCCGCCGGGTGCTGGCCAGGCTGGGCGTGGCCAGCTGGGGGCGGGCCCTGCTGGTGACGTCGCTGGGCCGGGAGCTGGGATTGGGCCAGGCCCAGCCCGGGGCCCGCCCCCTGCAGGAGCTGCTGGAGGCGGTGGCGAGGTGCCCGGAGCGCCCCCTGCTGCTGCGCCTCCTGCGCTGCGAGTGCAGGGTCTGCGGCCTGGCCCTGCCCCGCCACCAGGTGACGGGGGGGGGGCCCTGGGATTGGGGTGAAAAGTGCCAGGATTGGGCAAAGAGAGGAGGGGGAAAAGGAGTGGAAGGGGGAAAAGGGTCAAAAAGGGCCAAAAATGGCCAAGTTTGGGTGGAATCGGAGCGGAATTGGCGCTGGAGGTTTACAGGGTTCAGGGTGGAGCTTGGAGGAGGATTTTGGGTTGTGAGGGCTCAGAATGGGGTGAAAAGGGTCAGAATTGGGTAAAAGGGGGGGAAAGAGTGAAAATGAGGCGAAAATGGCCAAGTTTGGGCAAATTTGGGTGGAATTGGAGCAAAGTTGGGTTCTGAGTGGCCACAAAGGTCTAAAGGGTCCAGGGCGGGGCCTGGGGGTGGTTTTGGGATGTGAGGGCTCAGAATGGGGTGAAAAGGGTGAGAATTGGGCAAAAATGGGGAGAGTAGAGCAAAAATGAGGCAAAAAAGGCCCAAATTGGCCAAGCTTGATCAAAGTTGGCCTTAAAACGCCTCTAAATGGCTCCTGGTGGCCTCTAGGTGGTGCCAAAAGGCCTCAAGATGGCTTCCAGGACCCAATCTGAGCCAACCTGCCCCCTTCTGACCCTCCCTCCCCCTCCCCACTGCAGGCCCTCTCCCTGACCAGCTGCCAGTGCTGGCTGTGCCCCGAGTGCTTCAAGCTCCACTTCACCCTGGGGGTCAGGGAGAGGAGGGTCCTGGCCCTGGGCTGCCCCTCCTGCGGCCGCCCCGACATGGCCGACGAGGCCCAGAGGCTCAGCTACTTCTCCACCCTCGATGTGCAGGTCGGGGGGGGGGGCTGGGGGAGACCAGGAGGGGAGTGGGAGGGGGTTGGGAGGGGATGGGGAGGGAGTGGGAGGGGATTGGGAGGGCGTGAGGGAGACCAAGAGGGGATTGGGAAGCATTGGAAAAGGCTTTGGGGCTGCTGCAGTTCCGCTGCGTGGCCACTGGAGGGAGGCAGAGAGCAATAGGGAAGGGAATAGGAAAGAGCCTATGGGAAGCTTTGGGGGTGCTGCAGTTCCGCTGCTTGACCACTGGAGGGAGGCAGAGAGCAATAGGAAAGGGAATAGGAAAGAGCCTATGGGAAGCTTTGGTGGTGCTGCAGTTCCACTGCGTGGCCACAGGAGGGAGACAAAGAGCAATGGGAAAGGGAATAGGGAAAAGCCTTGGGAGAGGCTTTGGGGCTGCTGCTGCAGTTCCCCTGCGCGGCCGCCTAGAGGGAGCCAGAGAGCAACGTGGAGGCGCAGCTGGGAGCCACACTGAGGCCCAGAGCCCCACTGAGGCCATTTTGGGGCTAATTTGGGGCATTTTGGGTCGGGTTTTCAGCGGTTTGGGGTCGGCTTTGGTCTCCCTGGGGTGATTTTGAGCTCATTTTGGGGCTGTTTTGGCTCATTTTAGGGGTGGGGTCTGGTTTCTTCCAGCTGAGGCAGTGCCTGGACCCTGACACCTACCAGCTCTTCACCCAAAAATTGACGGAATTGGAGCTCCTCAAAGACCCCAAATTTGTCTGGTGCATCCAGGTAGGAGCTTTGGGGCCATTTCAGGGGATTTTGGGGCATTTGGGGGCGTTTTGAGGTCATTTTAGGCTCATTTGGGTCCTCCTTGGCAGCCATCTGAGAGCCATTTTGGAACCATCTTGAGGGCTTTTTGGGTCACTCTTGGACCATTTTTAGGTCACTTTGGGTCCAATTTAGGTCATTTTGGCTCATTTTGGGTTACTTTGGGTCTATTTTAGGTCATTTTAGGTCATTTTTGTTTTGGTCACTTTTGAGACACTCTGAGCTCATTTTGGGGTCACTTTTGGCCACTCTGACCACCTGTAGGGCAAGGCTGGGCTCTATGGGTCTGGGCTTGGGCTCTGTGGGTCTGGGCTTGGGCTCTGTGGGGCTGACCCTCATCTCCTCTGCCCCCCAAGTGCTCCTTTGGCTTCATCTTCGAGGCTGAGCAGGGCCCTGCCCAATGCCCTCAGTGCCACCAAAGCTTCTGCCCCCGCTGCCAGCGCCAGGTGTGGGGCAGGGGAGGGCTCTGTGGGGCTGGGGAGCTAATCTGTGGGGCTGGGGTTGGGCTCTATGGCATTGGGGAGGGCTATATGGGGCTGGGGTTGGGCTCTATGGGGCTGGGGAGGGCTCTGTGTGGCTGGGGTTGGGCTCTATGGGGCTGGGGTTGGGCTCTATGGGGCTGGGGAGAGCTCTATGGGGCTGGGGTTGGGAACTATGTGGCTGGGGTTGGGCTCTGTGGGGCTGTGGAGGGAATCTATGGGGCTGGGGTTGGGCTCTGTGGGGCTGGGGAGGGAATCTATGGGGCTGGGGTTGGGATCTATGGGGCTGGGGAGAGCTCTATGGGGCTGGGGTTGGGAACTATCTGGCTGGGGTTGGGCTCTGTGGGGCTGTGGAGAGGAATCTATGGGGCTGGGGTTGGGCTCTGTGGGGCTGGGGAGGGAATCTATGGGGCTGGGGTTGGGCTCTGTGGGGCTGGGGAGGGAATCTATGGGGCTGGGGTTGGGATCTATGGGGCTGGGGAGAGCTCTATGGGGCTGGGGTTGGGAACTATGTGGCTGGGGTTGGGCTCTGTGGGGCTGTGGAGGGAATCTATGGGGCTGGGGTTGGGCTCTGTGGGGCTGGGGAGGGAATCTATGGGGCTGGGGTTGGGCTCTATGGGGCTGGGGAGGGCTCTATGGGGCTGGGGTTGGGCTCTGTGGGGCAGGGCTCGGTGAGGCAGCTATGGGGCAGTGACCCCCCTCTTCCCCTTTCCTGCCGCGCAGTGGGACCCACACCACTCCTCCCTCTCCTGCGCCGAGTTCGGGGCCTGGCTGGGGGCCTGCGACCCCCAAGTGGAAGCCGTGGGGCTGGAGGCCTTCCTCAGGGAGCACAGCATCGGTGGGGAGTGCTGGGGGGCAGCTGGGGGTCCCTATGGCTTCTATGGGCTCCTATGGGTCCTTATGGCTCCTATGGGGCTCCTATGGATCCCTATGAGTCCCAGCCCCACACTTGGGGGTCCTGACCCTCCCCTCCCCCCCCCAGCCTGCCCCCTCTGCGGCCTGCGCTTCGCCCTGGCCCGGGGGGGCTGCCTGCACCTGCAGTGCTCCCAGTGCCAGCATCAGTTCTGCTGCTGCTGCCTGCAGCCCTTCCACCCCCGGGGGGTGAGTCTGGGGGGCACCTATGGGGCACTATGGGGCTCTATGGGGCAGCAATAGGTTGCTATGGGGCTCTGGGGGTCACAATGGGGCTCTATGGTTCACTGTGGGGCACTGGGGCAGCTGTGGGGCTCTGTGAGTCGCTATAGAGCAGCTATGAATCAATGTGGGGCTCTATGGGGCAGCTATGGGTCACTACAGGGCTCTATGGGGTACCTATGGGTAACTATGGGGTAGCAATGGGTCTCTATCGGTCACTATGGAGCAGCTATGGGTCACCATGGGGCTCTATTGGGTTGCTATGGGGCTCTGTGGGGCAGCTATGGGGCTCTGTGGGGTGCTGTGGGTCTCTATGGGGCAGCTATGGGTCACTATGGGGCAGCCATGGATCACTATGGGGCACTATGGGTCTGCTATGGGGCTCTATGGGGCAGCTATGGGTCACTATGGGGCAGCCATGGGTCACTATGCGTTCCTATGGGGCAGCTATGGGTCACTCTGGGTCTCTATGGGTTGCTGTGTGGCTCTATGGGGCTTCTATGGGTCCCTATGGGGCAGCTATGGGGCGCGGTGGGGCAGCCCTGGCTCTCCCCCCAGCGCTGCCCGGAGCCTGGCTGCCCCCTCTGGGGGGCGCTGCACAGTCACCACCCCAGGGACTGCCTCTTCTACCTCCGCGACTGGGAGCCGCCCCGGCTGCAGGCCCTGCTCAGGGTGAGGCGGGGGGCACGGGGGGGCAGCTATGGGGGCCCTATGGGGCTTTATGGGGCAGCTATGGGTCCTTAGGGGGCACTAGAGGGCAGCTAGGGGTCCCTATGGGGCTCTTTGGGTCCCTATGGGGCAGCTATGTGGCTCTGTGGGGCAGCTGTGAGTCCCGATGGGGCAAGTATGGGTCCCTATGGGGCTCTGTGGGGCAGCTGTGGGTCCCTATGGGGTTCCATGGGGCATCTATGAGTCCGTATGGGGCATCTGTGGGTCATTATGGGGCAGCTATGGGGCTCTAAGGGTCCCTATGGGACTCTGTGGGGCAACTATGGGTCCCTATGGGGCTCTGTATGGCAGCTATGGGTCACTATGAGGCTCTATGGGGTCACTGTGGTGCCCTATGGGGTTATCTGTGGGTTTATATGGTGCAGCTATGGGGCCTTATGGGTCTCTATGGGTTCCTATGGGGCAGCTATGGGTCCCTATAGGACTCTATGGGGTGGTTATGCTTCCCTATGGGGCTCCATGGGTCTCTGTGGGTCACTATGGTCCCCTATGGGGCAGCCATGGGGCTCTATGGGTCCCTATGGGGCACCTATGGGGCTCTGTGGGGCAGCTATGGGTCCTTATGGGTCACTATGGGTCCTTATGGGGTAGCTATGGGTCCCTATGGCTCCCTATGGGGCACTATGGGTCCCTATGGGTCGCAGGACGCCGGAGTCCCCTTCGAGACGGAGCCCCCAGCAGGGATCCCTGCGGACGGAGGTGAAGGGGGCGGGGCCTGGAAGGGAGGGGGCGGGGCCGGAAGGGAGGGGGCGGGGCCTGGAAGGGAGGGGGCGGGGCTCGGAAGGCAGTGGGAGGGGCTCGGAAGGCAGCGGGAGGGGCTCGGAAGGAATGGGAGGGGATGGGGAGTGGGAGAGACTGGAAGGGGGGAAGGGGGCGGGGCCTGGAGGGGAGAAGTGGGAGGGGCTTAGGAGCACTTCCTGGCCCTGATTGGTGCGTGCTTGGGGGTGGGCTGGGGCAGGCTGCCCTGTGCTGGAGCAGAAGGAGGCAGGGGCAGGGCTGAAGGATGAGGCCTGCGGGAGGGAGACCGAGCCCGGGATGGCCGGAGTGTGCCGGTGAGACTGGGGGGGACTGGGGGGACTGGGGGGGACTGGGGGGACTGGGGGCCATTGGGGAGGACTGGGAGCCACTGGGGGGGACTGGGAGGGGACTGGGGGGGACTGGGAGCCACTGGGAGAGGCTTTGGGGCTGCTGCAGTTCCCTGCGTGGCCACCAGAGGGAACCAAAAGGGGAACTGGGAGGCATTGGGGGGAACTGGGAGGCACTAAGATGGAATCAACTGGCTGCAGTTCCGCTGCGCGGCCACCGGAGGGAGGCAGAGAGCAATGGGGAAAGGCAATAGGGAAGAGCCTGGGCAGAGGTCTTTGGGGCTGCTGCTGCAGTTCCCCTGCGCGGCGGCCTAGAGGGAGCCAGAGAGCAATTGGGATAGGACGGGTCCCTATGAGTCCCTATGGGTCCCTATTGGTTCCTATGTGTCCCTATGAGTCCCTATGGGTCCCCATTGGTTCCTATGTGTCCCTATGAGTCCCTATGGGTCCCTATTGGTCCCTATGTGTCCCTATTGGTTCCTATGTGTTCCTATGAGTCCCTATGGGTCCCTATTGGTTCCTATGGGTCCCTATTGGTTCCTATGTGTCCCTATTGGTTCCTATGTGTCCCTATTGGTCCCTATGGGTCCCTATTGGTCCCTATGAGTCCCTATGGGTCCCTATTGGTTCCTATGTGTCCCTATGAGTCCCTATGGGTCCCTATTGGTTCCTATGTGTCCCTATGAGTCCCTATGGGTCCCTATGAGTCTCTATGGGTCCCTATTGGTTCCTATGTGTCCCTATTGGTTCCTATGTGTCCCTATGAGTCCCTATGGGTCCCTATTGGTTCCTATGTGTCCCTATGAGCCCCTATGGGTCCCTATTGGTTCCTATGTGTCCCTATGAGTCCCTATGGGTCCCTATGAGTCCCTATGGGTCCCTATTGGTTCCCTATGGGTCCCTAAGGGTTCCTATGGCACCGGGAGCCTTCAAAGGGCAATGGGGAAGGCCCCAAGCCTGGACGAGTCTGGGATGAATGGGAGGGGCCAGAGGGAGTGGGAGGGGCTGGGAGGGAGTGGGAGGAGCCTGGGAGGGAGTGGGAGGAGCCTGGGAGGGGCTGGGGGGGAGTGGGGAGGGACTGGGAGGCAGGGGTCAGGGACTGGCCTCAAGCCGCAGTCCCTGTCGCGGCCGCCAGGGGTCACTACAAGGAGTATTTGGTGGCACTGCTGAACGAGCGGGGCCTGGACCCCGCCCCCCTCTACTCCCCGGCCGAGCTGCGGGCGGCGGCCGAGCGCCACCTGCCGGCCGGGAGGGCTCAGCGCGGCCCCGGCGAGAGCCAGAGAGCCTATGAGGAGCGGCTGAGGGAGGAGCTCCAGCGCCACGCCCCCGTCCGGCCCCGCCCCCGCCTGCGCCCCGCCCCCGGGCCCGCCCCCTGCTAGTCACGTGGCTCAATAAAAATGGCGGGAAACCCCAAGCTGCCTCCGATCTGCTCCCCCTAGGGACCCCAACTGCCCTCCCCTGTGACCCCCAAGTGCCCCACAGGGACCCCCACAGACCCCAATCGCCCTCCAGGGACCCCCAACTGCACCCCCCCGAGTACCCCCAGCCCCCTAAGCCACCAATTTTCCCCCCCCCAGACCCCCTAACTGCCTCCCCACCCCCTATATGGCACACTCCAAAAGGGAAGGGGGGGAGGGGGAGGAGCTACAAACTCCAGGTGGCTTTTTATTGGTTGTTTTTGGGGGGGGGGAGGGGAGAGGGAGGAGTCAGAGGAGGAGGGAGGGGAGGAGGGAAGAAAAAGGAGAAAGGGGAGGGGGAGGGAGGGGCAAAGGGGGCTCAGCGCCTCCCCCCCCTGTCCCTGACGGGGGGGCTGCGGCTGCGGCTCCGCCTCTTGTCCCCTCCTCCTCCCCCTCCCCGCCGCTGATTGGAGGAGGAGGAGGAGGAGGAGAGGGAGGGAGGGAGCGGGGCCGGCTGGGAAGCCGAGGCCGACGAGGAAGAGGAGGTCGGGGGGGGGTGGGGGGCGGAGCCCCGCTCGCGCCCCGCCCCTTTGGTGGGGGGGCGGTCGCGGGGGGCGGAGCCGCGGCTGGGGCGGCCTCGCAGCTCCTCCTCCTCCTGCTCCTTCCGGCGCCGCTCCCTCTCCCGGGCCCGGGCGGCTCGCTCGGCCTGCTTCTGGGTGAACTATGGGGTGGGGGGGGGGGGGAGGGGATTGGGGGTCAGTGGGGAGCAGTGGGGGAGACTGGGGGGAGCTAGGAGGGGAGTGGGAGGGGATTGGGAGGGGTTTGGGGCTGCTGCAGTTCCCTTGGTGGCCACAGGAGGGAGGCAGAGAGCAATGGGGAAAGGCAATAGGGAAGAGCCTTGGGGAGAGGGCTTTGGGGCTGCTGCTGCAGTTCCCCTGCGCGGCCGCCTAGAGGGAGCCAGAGAGCAACGGGAGCCAGGCTGGGACTCCTCAGCAGCTCTTCAAAGGGCAACGCCGGGGGGGGGCCCACCGGGAGCCTTCAAAGGGCGATGGGGAGGCGCAGCTGGGAGGGGCCAGAGGGAGTGGGGAGGGGCTGGGGGAGGGGGCTGGACCCACCTGGGAGTCGGTCAGGGGCAGCCAATAGATGCAGGGCGCGGCCTTGGTCTTCCGGAAGAGGTCGTCCAGGAGCTTGGCAGGAGGCTCCTCGGGAGGCTTCTCTATTGGCCAACAACCCCTCAGGCACCGCCCCCACTGCCAGGACTCCTCCCCCACTCCCCTCCCACTCCCCCTCCCTACCTCTCCTCTCTGGCCTGGCCTCCCTGGAGCCCCTCCCTCTCTCCTTCTCCATCGGCCGATGCCGAGGCCTGGGCTCGCGGTTGGCCGAGGAGGGGTGGGAGGCAGGGGTGGGGCCGGGGGCGGGGCCGGAGCCGCGGTGGGGGGCGGGGCCGGGGGCGGGGCTGGGACCCTTCTCCCGCTCCCACTGGCCCCCGGCCCGGCCCCGCCTCTCGTCACGCTCCGCCCAGGGCCATGCCCCCCCGGCCGCGCCCTGCCCGGGCTCCTCCCCCGACTCGGCCCTGGGGCCTCCCTGGCCTCGGTGGAAGTCCAGCTGCAGAGCAGGAGAGAGCAGTTAAGGACCAATCAGGTCCCAGCCCTGCCCCCAAGCCCCTCCCTCCCAGTGTGGGGCTCCCCTTGCCATAGGAACCCATAGGGACCCATAGGAGCCCATAGGAGCCCATAGGGACCCATAGAGACTCATAGGGAACTATAGGGACTCATAGGGACCCATAGGAGCCCATAGGAGCCCATAGGGACCCATAGGGACTCATAGGGACCCATAGGGGCCCATAGAGACCCATAAGGACCCATAGAGACTCAGAAGCACCCATAGGAGCCCATAGGGACCCATAGAGACTCATAGGGACCTATAGGGACTCACAGGGACCCATAGGAGCCATAGGGGCCCATAGGGACTCATAGGGACCCATAGGAGCCCATAGGAGCCATAGGGACCTATAGGGACTCATAGGGACCCATAGGAGCCATAGGGGCCCATAGAGACTCATAGGGACCCATAGGAGCCCATAGGAGCCATAGGGACCCATAGAGACTCATAGGGACCCATAGGAGCCATAGGGGCCCATAGAGACCCATAAGGGCCCATAGAGACTCAGAAGCACCCATAAGAGCCATAGGGACCCATAGAGACCCATAGGAGCCATAGGGACCAATAGGGACTCATAGGGACCCATAGGAGCCATAGGGGCCCATAGAGACCCATAGGAGCCATAGGGACCTATAGGGACCCATAGGAGCCATAGGGACCCATAGAGACTCATAGGGACCCATAGGAGCCCATAGGAGCCATAGGGACCCATAGAGACTCATAGGGACCCATAGGAGCCCATAGGAGCCATAGGGACCCATAGAGACTCATAGGGACCCATAGGAGCCATAGGGGCCCATAGAGACCCATAAGGGCCCATAGAGACTCAGAAGCACCCATAAGAGCCATAGGGACCCATAGAGACCCATAGGAGCCATAGGGACCAATAGGGACTCATAGGGACCCATAGGAGCCATAGGGGCCCATAGAGACCCATAGGAGCCATAGGGACCTATAGGGACCCATAGGAGCCATAGGGACCCATAGAGACCCATAGGAGCCATAGGGACCTATAGGGACCCATAGGAGCCATAGGGGCCCATAGAGACCCATAGAAGCCCATAGGGACCCATAGGAGCTATAAGGACCCAAAGGAGCCCATAGGGATTCACTGGGACCCATAGGAGCCATAGCGACTCATAGAGACTCATAGGGACCCATAGGAGCTCTCTGTCTCCCTCCGGTGGCCGTGCAGCGGAACTGCAGCAGCCCCAATCCCCTCCCAGTCTCTCCCAGTGCCCTCCCGGTCCCCCCCCCGTCCCCCCGTCCCCCAGGGCCTGACCTCCTCCTGCTGGGCGAAGTCAGCTGCCAGCACCTTGGGGTTGGACTGAGGCCACTTGACCCCATGCAGAGCGTTGCGAGTGGCCACTGCCTCCTCCACCGACATGTACTGGGGTGGGGTGGAGGGGAGAGGAGAGAGAGAGAGAGAGGGGAATAAGGGGGGTTGGGACCCTATAGAGAGCCTTAGGGACCCATAGGAGCCATAGGGACCCATAAAGACCCATAGCGGTCACGAGGACCCCCATAGGATTCATAAGGACCCATAGGAGCCATAGATACCCATTGGAGTCCATAGGACCCATAGGGACCCATAGGACCCCCATAGGATTCATAAGGACCCATAGGAGCCATAGATACCCATTGGAGTCCATAGGAGCCATAGGGATCCATAGGGACCCATAGCAGTCATAAGGACCCATAGGATTCATAAGGACCCATAGGAGCCATAGATACCCATTGGAGTCCATAGGGACCCATAGGGACCCATAGCGGTCACGAGGCCCCATAGGATTCATAAGGACCCATAGGAGCCATAGATACCCATTGGAGTCCATAGGAGCCATAGGGACCCATAGGGACCCATAGCGGTCATAAGGACCCACAGGATTCATAAGGACCCATAGGAGCTATAGATACCCATTGGAGTCCATAGGAGCCATAGGGATCCATAGGGACCCATAGCAGTCATAAGGACCCATAGGATTCATAAGGACCCATAGGAGCCATAGATACCCATTGGAGTCCATAGGAGCCATAGGGACCCATAGCACTCATAAGGACCCATAGGATTCATAAGGACCCATAGGAGCTATAGATACCCATTGAAATCCATAGGGACCCATAGGGACCCATAGGATTCATAAGGACCCATAGGAGCTATAGAGACCCATAGGAGCCACAGGGAACCACAAGGGACCCATAGGAGCCATAGATACCCATTGGAGTCCATAGGAGCCATAGGAACCCGTAGGGAACCACAGGGGCCCACAGTGACCCATAGCAGCCATAGGGACCTATAGCAGCCACAAGGACCCATAGGAGCCCATTGGTGCCATAGAGACTCATAGGGACCCCTAGGGACCCCTAGGAGCCGTAAGGACCCATAGAGGCCATAGGGAGGCCATAGGGACCTATAGGAGCCATAGGGACCCATAGAGACCTACAGGAGCCGTAGGGACCCATAGGATCCACAGGGGCCCACAGGAGCCATATAGACCCATAGAATCCCATAGGGACCCACAGAGACCTATAGGAGCCATAGGAACCCCTAGGAACCACATTGGCCCACAGGAGCTATTGGGACCCAGAGAAACCTATAGGGACCCATAGAGACCCATAGGAGCCCATATGACTCACAGGAACCCATAGGGACCCATAGAGACCCCTAAGAGCCATAGGGAACCACAAGGACCCATAGGGACCCAGGGCAGCCACAGGGACCCATAGCAGCCATAGAGACCCCTAAGAGCCATAGGGAACCACAAGGACCCATAGGGACCCACAGAAGCCATAGGAGCCCACAGGAAGCTATAGCAGCCATAGGGACCCATAGCAGGCATAGGCACCCACTGGAGGCCATAGGAGCCATAGGGACCCATAGGAGCCATAGCAGCCACAAGGACCCATAGGACTCGACCTATAGGAAGCATAGGGAGCCATAGAGACCCACTGGAGCCCATAGGAACCCATGGCAGCCATAGGAACCCATAGGAACCATAGGAACCCATTGGAGCCCATAGGAGCCATAGGAACCCATAGAGACCCATAGGGACCCATAGCATCCCCAAAGACCTATAGGACTCATAGGGACCCATAGGAGCTATAGAGACCCATAGGAGCCATAGGGAACCACAAGGGACCCATAGGAGCCATAGATACCCATTGGAGTCCATAGGAACCCATAGGGAACCACAGGGGCCCACAGTGACCCATAGCAGCCGTTAGGGCCCAATGGTGCCATAGAGACTCAAAGGGACCCATAGGGACCCCTAGGAGCCATAAGGACCCATAGAGACCTATAGGACCCATAGGGACTCATAGGAACCACAGGGGCCCACAGCAGCCATATGGACCCATAGGAACCCATAGTGACCCAGGCAGACCTATAGGGCCCATAGGAACCAATAGGAGCCCATAGCAGTCATAGGGAACCATAGAGACCCATAGCAGCCATAGGGACCCACAGGAGCCACAAGGACCCACAGAACTCATAGGGACCCATAGAGACCCATAGGACTCATAAGGACCCAAAGGAGCCATAGAGACCCATAGCAGCCATAGGGGTCCATAGGAACCATAGGGACCCATTGGAGTCCATAGTAACCCATATGGACCCATAGCAGCCACAAGGACCCATAGGACTCATAGGGACCCATAGGGCCCATAGCAGTCACAAGGACCCACAGGACCCCATAGGAGCCATAGGGACCCACAGAGAGCCATAGGGGCCATAGAGACCCATAGCAGCCATAGTGGTCCATAGGAACCATAGGAACCAATCGGCGTCCATAGTAACCCATATAGACCCATAGCAGCCACAAAGACCCATAGGACTCATAGGCACCCATAGGGACCCACAGAGACCCACAGCAGCCCCAGGGCCCCCTCCCCAGCCCCCTGCCCCTCTCACCGTCACGAAGCAGTGCGACTTGATGCGGTCGATCCAGAAGCCTCCTTCCCGCAGCCTCCCCGAGCGCCCCAGCAGCTCCTTCAGCTGCCCCAGCGTGAAAGGCCTCACCTGCAACCCGTGGGGAACGGTTTGGACCCCCAGACCCCTCCTACACTCCCCCAGAACCCCCCAGGCCCCTCCCAGCCCCCTCCCAGTAGGGCTCCCGGCTGCGCCTCCCCCATCGCCCTTTGAAGGCTCCCGGTGGGCCCCCCCCCGGCGTTGCCCTTTGAAGAGCTGCTGAGGAGTCCCAGCCTGGCTCCCGTTGCTCTCTGGCTCCCTCTAGGCGGCCGCGCAGGGGAACTGCAGCAGCAGCCCCAAAGCCTCTCCCAGGCTCTTCCCTATTCCCTTTCCCCATTGCTCTCTGCCTCCCTCCGGTGGCCGGCCAGCGGAACTGCAGCAGCCCCAAAGCCTCTCCCAGGCTCTTCCCCAGTCCCACCCAGTGCCACCCAAGCCCCTCCCAGCCCCTCCCACTTCCCTCCTGGCCTCCCCCAGCCCCTCCCAGCCCCACCCAATCCTCTCCCAGCCCCTCCCACTTCCCACCTGGCCTCCCCCAGCCCCTCCCAGACCCCTCCCAGTCGCTCACCAGGTTGCAGATGTGGACGATGGGGGAGGGAGGAGCGCGGGGCGGGGATGGGCGTGTCCCGGCCCGGACAGGATCGTCCACGGGGAGGGGGAAGGGGCCCGGGCGGGGCCGGGGGGGGTCCCCTGCACCAGTACAAGAGGAGTATGGACCAGCACAGGCCAAGGTGGACCCCTACCAGCCCCTCCCAATATGGCTTCCAACCCCCACTCTGCCCCGTCACCCCCCAGTACCTCTCTTCCCCTCAGGCAGGGCAGGGCCGACGGGCGGAGCTCCGTCGCTGGCGGGCGGGGCGGAAGGCAGGGCCTGCGTCAGGGGGCGTGGCCCGGCCTTGGGCTCCTCCCCCTGGGGCCCCGCCCCTTCCGGCTGCTGCCCATCCTCCGCTGGGACCACCTGGGGGAAGGGAGACCGGCATGGGGGGCACTGGGTGGGGACCGGGCGGAGGGCGGGGCGGAGCCTGGGCGGGGTCCCCCACCTGCGTCACCGTCCTGCAGATCTTCAAGGGGGGGTGGGCGGAGCCTGCCGCGCCCGGGCCCCGCCCCTCGCCGCCCATTGGCTGCTCCTCCTCGTCCTCCTCCTCCCCCATTGGCCCTTCCTCGGGGTGCAGCTCCACCACCGCCTCGGCCCCGCCCCCTGAGGACTTCATTTCCGGGATCAGGCTCTGGCGGGAAAAAGATTGGGGGGGGGGGCGTGGTCATGGTGGGATGTGGGCGGGGCCAGAACAGGAAGTGAGGCTCCCAACCCCTCCCAGGAGCCTGCAGACTGCTCTCAGCCCTCCCCCTCTAGACAGAGGCGGACCAGAAGTGGCCTTGGGCTGCACCGGAAGTGAGTGAGGTAAAAACCGGAAGTGAGTGGTATAAAACGCGCACGTGTGTGCATTGTAAACCGGAAGTGAGTGGGCTATGAACCGGAAGTGGGCGTGTTTGGGACCGGAAGTGAGTGCAAGCGGCGCGGGGAGCGCGACACCGGAAGTGGGTCCATCCCTGGCCGGAAGTGAGTACAGATTTTCAAACCGGAAGTGAGTGCATTTCAAACCGGAAGTGAGTGCATTTCAAACCGGAAGTGAGTGCAATCCAGCCGGGGGGACGGACCACCGGAAGTGGGGGCTGCCCCAGACCGGAAGTGAGTACGTTCAACACCGGAAGCGAGTGCATTTCAAACCGGAAGTGGGCGTGTTTCAGCCCAAAAGTGAGCGCCATGTGCAGGGGGCGGGCCCGGTGCAGGCCCGCAGGCCAGGGGAGGGGAGGGGGGGAGGGAGGGGAGGGGGCGTGGCTCCTCACCCGCAGGCTCTCGGTGGTGATGCTGATCGAAGGCCTCTTGGGGGCGGTGCTGGAGCCCCAGCGCCGCTTGCGCCCCCCCGTGGATGACGTCAGCGATGACGTCACCGGCCCCGCCTCCGCCTCCCCGGCGCCCGGCGACGCCCCCTTGGCTGCTGCTGGGGTTGGGGGAGTGGGGAAGGGAGACACAAAAGGGGGCGGGGCCAAGCGTTAGCCACGCCCACTCACCCTCTCGACCAATCAGAATCTTCCTTTCCCTTCCTCTTCCTCCCCCAGCGATTGGACCACGCCCCCTCCGCTAGGCCACGCCCCCCTCCTCCTCCTCCTCCTCCCAGCCCTTCCTGCTGCGGATTGCTCGCCCAGGCCACGCCCCCAACCCCCCTGCTGCCTAAGCCACGCCCCCAGACCCCTCCCCACCCCCTCTGTGTCTCACTCCCTGCCCAAGCCCCGCCCCTTCTGCCCTAACCCCACCCCCCCACACACCCCCTCAGCCTCTTCCCCTCTGCCCTCCCTTTGGCCCCGCCCCCTCTCTCCCCGGCCCCGCCCCCCGCCCCCCCAGGCCACGCCCACTCACAGAGCACGGCGATTTTCCTCTTGAAGGCCTTGGGCTGGGCGGGGCTCTGGGGGAAGAGACGAGGGGGCGGGGCCAAGAGGCACCCCACCAATGGGGCGGGGGCGGGGCCGGACGTCAGCGCGGCCGGGCGGGGCGCCGGGGGAAGGGTGGGGCGAGGGCGTGCCACGCCCACCTCCCTCCCCCCCCTCATCAAAAGAGGCGGGGGGGGCAGGGGAGCTGTGGGGCTGCCCCACAAGTGGGGGAGGGGAGAGCTGTGGGGCTGCCCCATAGGTGCCATGGGGTGGAAGGGAAGGGGGGAGGGAGCCCCACAAGTGGCACTAAGGGCTGGGATGGGGCGGGGGGAAGGGAAGGGGGCTGAGAATCTATGGGGCTGCCCCACAAGTGTGGGGGATGTGGAGCTGGAGGGGTTGCCCCACAAGTAGGGGGCAGGGGGTGGGGGGTTAGAGGGGGAGAGGGGGAGGGGGTCCCCAAAAGCTGCTGGGTCACCTCCACCGTGGGCCTGGGGTGAAGCTTCTGCCCCACAAGTGAGGCTGTGGGGCCCAGGTGTCTGTGGGGGCTGCCCCATAAGTAGAGCTGGTGTGGGGAGGGGGGGGGCTGGTAGCTGTGTGGCTGGGCCCCATAAGTAGGCTCGAGGAGGATGGGGTTAGGGTGGAACGGGGTCAGAGGTCCGTGGGGCTGCCCCACAAGTAGAGCTGTGGGGCCCAGGCGTCCGTGGGGCTGCCCCCTAAGCGGCTTGGGAGGGGGTCCCCAGAAGTCCTTTAGGTGCTGCTGAGGTGGTTCAGGAAGGGTCCGTGGGGCTGCCCCACAAGGGAGCTGTGGGGCTGGGATCCGGTGGGGCTGCCCCATAAGTAGGCTTGGGGGTGGGTGGAGGGGGTCAGAGGTCCATGGGGCTGCCCCACGACTCGGTGCTGGAGTCTTTTTTTGCCCCATAAGTAGCAACTTGGAGGGGGTCTCAGGGCTCTTCTCTGCCCCACAAGTAACAGCTTAGGGGTCCCCAGAGTCTCTTCTGCCCCACAAGTCGTAGGTCCTGAATGGCTTTAAGGGCATCCTCTGCCCCATGAGAGAGCACGGGGGTCTCAAGGCTTCCTCTGCCCCACCAGTTGGGGGTCCCAGCAGTGCTGGAGCTCTTCTCTGCCCCATAAGTAGCAGCTTGGGGGTCCCAGGGCTCTTCTCTGCCCCATAAGTAACAACTTGGAGATCTCAACAGTCCTTTCTGCCCCATAAGTAGCAGCTTGGGGGTCTCAGAGCTTCCTCTGCCCCATAAGGTGTGGGTCCCAGAGGTCCTTGATAGCTTTCTCTGCCCCATAAGTTAGCTTACGGCTCCCAACAGTCCTTTCTGCCCCACAAGTAAACACTTGGGGGTCTCAAGACCTCCTCTGCCCCATAAGTTGTGGGTCCTAAAGGTCCTTTATATCTTCTCTGCCCCATAAGTAGAAACTTGGGGGGGCCCAGGGCTTTTCTCTGCCCCATAAGTGAGCACTTGGGGGTCTCAAGGCTTCCTCTGCCCCATAAGTTGTGGGTCCCAGCAGTGCGGGAGCTCTTCTCTGCCCCATAAGTAGCACCTCAGTGGTCCAAAGAGTCTCTTTTGCCCCACAAGTTGTGGGCCCCAGAAGTGCTGGATCTCTTCTCTGCCCCACAAGTAGCAGCTTGGGGGTCTCAAGGCTTCCTCTGCCCCATAAGTAGCGACTTGGGGGTCTCAAAGGTCTTCTCTGCCCCATAAGTGAGCACTTTGGGGTCTCAAGGCTTCCTCTGCCCCTTAAGTTTTGGGTCCCAGAGGCATTTAGTTCTTCTCTGCCCCACAAGTAGCAGCTTGGGGGTCTCAAAGCTTCCTCTGCCCCACATTTGGGGGTCCCAGAGCTCTTCTTTGCCCCATAAGTAACAGCTCAGGGGTCCCAGGGCTCCTCTCTGCCCCACAAGTAACAGCTTAGGGGTCCCAAGAGTCTCTTTTGCCTCACAAGTTATGGGTCCCAGCAGTGCTGGAGCTCTTCTCTGCCCCACAAGTAGCAACTTGGGTGTCCCAGGGCTCTTCTCTGCCCCATAAGTAGCAGCTTAGGGGTCTCAGAGCTTCCTTTGCCCCATAAGTTGTGGGTCCCACAGATCCTTGATAGCTTCCTCTGCCCCATAAGTAACAGCTTAGGGGTCCCAGGGCTCCTCTCTGCCCCATAAGTGAGCACTTGGGGGTCTCAAGACTTCCTCTGCCCCCTAAGTTGTGGGTCCCAGCAGTGCTGGAGGTCTTCTCTGCCCCACAAGTAGCAGCTTGGGGGTCCCAGGGCTCTTCTCTGCCCCATAAGTAACAACTTGGAGGTCTCAAGGCTTCCTCTGCCCCATAAGTTGTGGGTCCCAGAGGTCCTTCAGGTCTTCTCTGCCCCATAAGTAGCAGCTTAGGGGTCTCAAGGCTTCTTCTGCCCCACAGGTTGTGGGTCCCAGCAGTGCTGGAGGTCTTCTCTGCCCCACAAGTAGCAGCTTGGGGGTCCCAGGGCTCTTCTCTGCCCCATAAGTAACAACTTGGAGGTCTCAAGGCTTCCTCTGCCCCATAAGTTGTGGGTCCCAGAGGTCCTTCAGGTTTTTTCTGCCCCATAAGTAACAGCTTAGGGGTCGCAGGGCTCCTCTCTGCCCCATAAGTAGCAGCTTAGGGGTCCCAACAGTCCTTTCTGCCCCATAAGTGAGCACTTGGGGTCTCAAGGCTTCCTCTGCCCCACAAGTTGGGGGTCCCAGCAGTGCTGCAGCTCTTCTCTGCCCCATAAGTAGAAGCTTAGGGGTCTCAAAGCTTCCTCTGCCCCACAAGTTGGGGGTCCCAGAGCTCTTCTCTGCCCCATAGGTAGCAGCTTAGGGGTCCCAGGGCTCCTCTCCGCCCCACAAGTAGCAGCTTGGGGGTCCCATGAGTCTCTTCCGCCCCACAAGTTGGGGGCCCCAGCAGTGCTGGAGCTCTTCTCTGCCCCACAAGTAGCAGCTTGGGGGTCTCAAGGCTTTCTCTGCCCCATAAGTGAGAGCCTGGGGGGGGGTTGGTGCTTGGGGGGGGAAGCAGCTTCCTGCCCCCTAAGTTGGGGGAGTTCCCAAAGGTTCCTGGCGGGTTGGAGGCTGCCCCCCAAGTTGGGGGTCCGGGAGAGGCTCCGTGGGGCCACAGGCGCTGGGTGCCCAAAAGAGAGACGTTTGGGGGGTCTGGGGCCGTGGGGCTGCCCCACAAGTGTGGGGCTGGGGGAGCAGGGAAGGGGGGAAGGGGGAAGGGAGGGGTGGAAGGGGTCAGGGCTGCCCCATAAGTGGAGCTATGGGGCTGGGGGTGCCCCATAAGTACCTCTATGGGGCCCAGCCCGCCCCATAAGTGGAGCTATGGGGCTGGGGCTGCCCCATAAGTAGCTCTATGGGGCCCAGCCTGCCCCACAAGTGGGGCTATTAGGCTGGGCCTGCCCCATAAGTGGAGCTATGGGGCCCAGCCTGCCCCATAAGTAACTCTATAGAGGCCAGCCTGCCCCATAAGTGAATCTGTGGGGCCCATCCTGCCCCATAAGTGGAGCTATGAGGCTGGGGCTGCCCCATAGCTGAAGCTATAGGGCCCAGCCTGCCCCACAAGTGACCCTATGAAGCTGGGGCTGCCCCATAGATGGAGCTACACAACCCAGCCTGCCCCCTAAGTGAATCTGTGGGGCCCAGCTGCCCCACAAGTAACTCCACAGGGCCCAGCCTGCCCCATAAGTGGAGCTATGGGGCTGGGCCTGCCCCGTAAGTGGAGCTAGGGGGCCCAGCCTGCCCCACAAGTAGCTCCCAGGGGCCGTGGGGCAGAGCTTAGGGGTCCCACCCTCCCTCCCCCCCTTCCTTCCCCCCTCCCCCCTCCCCCAAGCTGCCCCACACTTATGGGGCAGCCCCACCCCCACCCCCCTCTGCCCCCCAAGTGGTACCTGTGGGTCCGGGGGGCGCTGGGCCGGGGCTGGCCCCACGGCAGGGGCAGGTCCCTGCTCCATGGGCACGGCTGGCTCCGAGCTGTGGGGCAGGCTCAGTGGGGCTGCCCCATAGGTCCTGCCCCATAGATCCCTCCCAGCCCCACAGACCCCAATCCCAGCCCCCCAGATCCCAACCCCAGCCCCACAGAGCCCTCCCCAGAGCCAGGATCTATGGGGCAGGGCTCTATGGGGCAGAGGGCTCCAGAGAAGATCTCTATGGGGCAGGAGCTCTATGGGTCCTGGCTCTATGGGGCAGGAGGTTCAGGGTCAGGGCTCTATAGGGCAAGGAGCTATGGGTCCTGGCTCTATGGGCCAGGAGCTCTATGGGGCAGGGGCTCTATGGGTTCCAACTCTATGGGGCAAAGAGTCTATGGAGCAGGGAGCTATGGGTCCCAGCTCTATGGGGCAGGAGCTCTATGGGGCAGGGGGCTCCAGGGAGGGAATCTATGGGTCCCAGTTCTATGGGTGCTGGCTCTATAGGGCAGGACTTCTATGGGGCAGGGGACTCCAGAGAAGATCTCTATGGGGCAGGGGCTCTATGGGGCAGGGAGCTATGGGTCCCAGCTCTATGGGGCAGGGGCTCTAGGGGCTGGGAGCTATGGGTCCCAGCTCTATGGGGCAGGGGCTCTATGGGGCAAGGAGCTATGGGTCCCAGCTCTATGGAGCAGGGGCTCTATGGGGCAGGGAGCTATGGGTCCCAGCTCTATGGGGCAGGGGCTCTATGGGGCAAGGAGCTATGGGTCCCAGATCTATGGGGCAGGGGCTCTATGGGGCAAGGAGTTATGGGTCCCAGCTCTATGGGGCAGGGGCTCTATGGGGCAAGGGCTCTATGGGGCAGGGAGCTATGGGTCCCAGCTCTATGGGGCAGGGGCTCTATGGGGCAAGGAGCTATGGGTCCCAGATCTATGGGGCAGGGGCTCTATGGGGCAAGGAGTTATGGGTCCCAGCTCTATGGAGCAGGGGCTCTATGGGGCAGGAGCTATGGGTCCCAGATCTATGGGGCAGGGGCTCTATGGGGCAGGGAGCTATGGGTCCCAGCTCTATGGGGCAGGGGCTCTATGGGGCAGGAGCTATGGGTCCCAGATCTATGGGGCAGGGGCTCTGGGTCCCAGATCTATGGAGCAGGGGCTCTATGGGGCAGGGAGCTATGGGTCCCAGATCTATGGGGCAGGGGCTCTATGGGGCAGGGAGCTATGGGTCCCAGATCTATGGGGCAGGGGCTCTTTGGGGCAGGGTGCTCAGGGTCAGGGCTCTATAGGGCAAGGAGCTATGGGGCAGAGGCTCTATGAGGCAGGGCTCTATAGGTCCCAACTCTATAGGGCAGGGGCTCTATGGGGCAAGGGATCTATGGGGCAGGGAGCCATGGGTCCCAGCTCTATGGGGCAGGGGCTCTATGGGGCAAAGGGTCTATGGGGCAGGGAGCTATGGGGCAGGGAGCTATGGGGCAGGGAGCTCCAGAGAGAATCTCTATGGGTCAAGGCTCTATGGGGCAGGAGGCTCAGAGTCAGGGCTCTACGGGTCCCTACTCTATGGGGCAAGGAGCTATGGGGCAGGGGCTCTATAGGGCAAAGGGTCTATGGGGCAGGGCCTCTATAGGTCCCAACTCTATGGGGCAGGGTGCTCAGGGTCAGGGCTCTATGGGGCAAGGAGCTATTGGGGCAGGGGCTCTATGGGGCAGGGCTCTATGGGGAAGGAGCTCTATGGGTCCCAGCTCTATGGGGCAGGGCTCTATGGGTCGCAATTCTATGGGGCAGAGGCTCTATGGGGCAGAGACCTCCAGAGAGGATCTCTATGGGGCACAGCTCTATGGGTCCTGGCTCTATGGGTCAGGGGCCTCTGGGGCAGGGTTCTATGGGGCTGGGCTCTATGGGTCCCGGTTCTATGGGGCAAGGAGCTATGGGGCAGAAGCTCTATGGGTCCCAACTCTATAGGGCAGGGGCTCTATGGGGCAAGGGGTCTATGGGGCAGGGAGCTATGGGTCCCGGCTCTATGGGGCAGGGCTCTATGGGGCAGAAGCTCTATGGGGCAGAGACCTCCAGAGAGGATCTCTATGGGGCAGAGGCTCTATAGGGCCAGGAGCTATGGGGCAGAGGCTCTATGGGGCAAGGGGTCTATGGGGCAGGGAGCTATGGGTCCCGGCTCTATGGGGCAGGGGCTCTATGGGGAAGGCCTCTATGGATCCCAGCTCTATGGGGCAGGAGCTCTATGGGGCAGGAGCTCTATGGGGCAGAGACCTCCAGAGAGGATCTCTATGGGGCAGAGGCTCTATAGGGCCAGGAGCTATGGGGCAGAGGCTCTATGGGTCCCGGCTCTATGGGGCAGGGCTCTATGGGGCAGGGCTCTATGGGGCAAGGGGTCTATGGGGCAGGGAGCTATGGGTCCCGGCTCTATGGGGCAGGAGGCTCAGGGGCAGGGCTCTATGGGGCAAGGGGTCTATGGGGCAGGGAGCTATGAGTCCCAGCTCTATGGGGCAGGAGCTCTATGGGGCCCGGCTCTATGGGGCAGGGCTCTATGGGGCAGGGCTCTATGGGTCCCGGCTCTATGGGTCCCGGCTCTATGGGGCAGGGCTCTATGGGGCAGGGCTCTATGGGTCCCGGCTCTATGGGGCAGGAGGCTCAGGGGCAGGGCTCTATGGGGCAGGGCTCTATGGGTCCCGGCTCTATGGGTCCCGGCTCTATGGGGCAGGGCTCTACGGGTCCCGGCTCTATGGGGCAGGGCTCTATGGGTCCCAGCTCTATGGGGCAGGAGGCTCAGGGGCAGGGCTCTATGGGGCAGGGCTCTACGGGTCCCAGCTCTATGGGGCAGGGCTCTACGGGTCCCAGCTCTATGGGGCAGGGCTCTATGGGTCCCGGCTCTATGGGTCCCAGCTCTATGGGGCAGGAGCTCTATGGGGCAGGGCTCTATGGGTCCCAGCTCTATGGGGCAGAAGCTCTATGGGTCCCGGCTCTACGGGTCCCGGCTCTATGGGGCAGGAGCTCTATGGGGCAGGGCTCTATGGGTCCCAGCTCTATGGGGCAGGGCTCTACGGGTCCCGGCTCCCCCGGGGAAGGCCTCTCTGGGTCGCGGCTCGACGGGGCAGGGTCTGCGGGGCCGGGACCTAGGGGGCCGGGCGCACGCGGGGCCGAACCTATGGGGCCGGAGCCGTGGGGCAGCCGCCGCCCCCCCCCTCCATTGTGCCGGAGCCGCGGGCGGGCCCCGGCGCCATCTTGCCGCTTACCCAGCAGCCCCCGCGCCGGAAGAGGCGGGGGCCGGGCGCGGCGCTGGGGGAGCGCGGGGGGGGAGCGGCGGCCAATGGCAGGGCAGGGCGGACCGAGACGGCCACGCCTCCCTCCACCTCCCCCACCCCCCCTGCGCGCTACGGAGGCCTTAAAGGGACCTCCCGCGGCCGCACAGCTGCCTGGCAGGGTCCTCCCCCAAGCCCCAGGGCAAGCCAATGGGAGAGCTCCATAGCCACGTAGGGACCTCCCCCCCAGCCCCAGGGCGGCCAATGGGAGAGCTCCCACAGCCCCATAGGGACATATGGGAGACCCCAGCTCCATAGAAGCCTATGGAGGATCACAGCCCCATAGGGACATATGGGAGACCCCAGCTCCATAGGAGCCTATGGAGGATCACAGCTCCATAGGAGCCTATGGGAGACCCCAGCTCCATAGGAGCCTATGGAGGATCACAGCTCCATAGGAGCCTATGGGAGACCTCAGCTCCATAGAGACCTATGGGGGACCACAGCTCCATAGGAGCCTATGGGAGACCCCAGCTCCATAGAGACCTATGGGGAACCACAGTTCCATAGAGACCTATGGGGGACCACAGCTCCATAGAGACCTATGGGGAACCACAGCTCCATAGGAGCCTATGGGAGACCCCAGCTCCATAGAGACCTATGGGGAACCACAGTTCCATAGAGACCTATGGGGGACCACAGCTCCATAGGAGCCTATGGGAGACCTCAGCTCCATAGAGACCTATGGGGAACCACAGTTCCATAGAGACCTATGGGGGACCACAGCTCCATAGAGACCTATGGGGAACCACAGCTCCATAGGAGCCTATGGGAGACCCCAGCTCCATAGAGACCTATGGGGAACCACAGTTCCATAGAGACCTATGGGAGACCCCAGCTCCATAGGAGCCTATGGAGGATCACAGCTCCATAGGAGCCTATGGGAGACCCCAGCTCCATAGGAGCCTATGGAGGATCACAGCTCCATAGGAGCCTATGGGAGACCTCAGCTCCATAGAGACCTATGGGGGACCACAGCTCCATAGAGACCTATGGGAGACCCCAGCTCCATAGAGACCTATGGGAGACCCCAGCTCCATAGAGACCTATGGGGGACCACAGCTCCATAGAGACCTATGGGAGACCCCAGCTCCATAGGAGCCTATGGGGGACCCCAGCTCCATAGAGACCTATGGGAGACCCCAGCTCCATAGGAGCCTATGGGAGACCCCAGCTCCATAGAGACCTATGGGAGACCCCAGCTCCATAGAGACCTATGGGAGACCCCAGCTCCATAGAGACCTATGGGAGACCCCAGCTCCATAGAGACCTATGGGGAACCACAGCTCCATAGAGACCTATGGGGAACCACAGCTCCATAGAGACCTATGGGGACCACAGCTCCATAGAGACCTATGGGGGACCACAGCTCCATAGAGACCTATGGAGGACCACAGCTCCATAGAGACCTATGGGGAACCACAGCTCCATAGAGACCTATGGGAGACCCCAGCTCCATAGGAGCCTATGGGAGACCCCAGCTCCATAGGAGCCTATGGGGGACCCCAGCTCCATAGGAGCCTAAGGGAGACCCCAGCTCCATAGGAGCCTATGGGAGACCTCAGCTGCATAGGAGCCTATGGGAGACCCCAGCTCCATAGAGACCTATGGGAGACCCCAGCTCCATAGAGACCTATGGGGAACCACAGCTCCATAGAGACCTATGGGAGACCACAGCTCCATAGAGACCTATGGGAGACCCCAGCTCCATAGAGACCTATGGGGACCCCAGCTCCACAGAGACCTATGGGGACCCCAGCTCCATAGAGACCTATGGGAGACCCCAGCTCCATAGAGACCTATGGGGACCCCAGCTCCACAGAGACCTATGGGGACCCCAGCTCCATAGAGATCTATAGGACACCCCCAGCCGCATAGAGACCTCCCCCAGCCCCAAAGGGACCTATGGGAGACCCCAGCCCCATAGGAGCCTAGGGGAGACCCCCAGCCCCATAGAGATCTATAGGACACCCCCAGCCCCATAGAGACCTCCCCCAGCCCCATAGGAGCCTATGGGAGACACCCAGCCCCATAGGAGCCTAGGGGAGACCCCCAGCCCCATAGGAGCCTATGGGAGACCCCCAGCCCCATAGGGGCCTATAGCAGACCCCCAGCCCCAATGGAGCCTATGGGAGACCCCAGCCCCATAGGGACCTATGGGAGACCCCTAGCCCCATAGAGACCTCCCCAGCTCCATAGGAGCCCATAGGAGTCCCCCGCCCTATAGGGACCTATGGGAGACCCCAGCCCCATAGGAGCCTATGAAAGACCCCAGCCCCATAGGGACCTATGAAAGACCCCAGCCCCATAGCAGCCTATGGGAGACCCCCAGTCGCATAGGGACCTCCCCCAGCCCCACAGAAGCCTATGGGAGACCCCAGCCCCACATAGGGACCTCCCCCAGCCCCATAGGAGTCTATAGGAGATCCCCAACCCCACAGCAGCCTATAACAGACCCCCAGCCTCAGAGCAACCTATAGGAGACCCCAGCCCCATAGAGGTCTATAGGAGACCCCAGCCCCATAGGGACCTCCACCAGCCCCATAGGAGTCTATGGGAGACCCCAGCCCCATAGGAGCCTATGGCAAACCCCAGCCCCATAGGGACTTCCCCCAGCCCCATAGGAGCCTATGGGGGACCCCCAGCCCCATAGAGCCTGAGACCCCTAGCCCCATAGAGACCTGTACAGGACACCCCAGCCCCATAGGACCTCCCCAGCCCCATAGCAGCCTAGATGAGACCCCTAGCCCCATAGAGATGTACAGGACACCCCCAGCCCCATAGGGACCTCCCCAGCCCCATAGAGACCTCCCCCAGCCCCATAGGAGACCCTTAGCCCCATAGCAGCATATAGGAGACCCCAGCCCCATAGGGACCTCCCCAGCCCCATAGGAGTCTATAGGAGACCCCCAACCCCACAGCAGCCTATGGGAGACCCCCAGCCCCATACGAGCCTATGGGAGACCCCCAGCCCCATAGGGACCTCCCCCATACCCCATAGCAGCCTAGGGGAGACCCCCAGCCCCATAGGACCTATAGCAGACCCCCCCACACGCCCCCAGCCCCACACATCTGCCCCCCAAGTGTCCCTCACCATGTCCCAGGGCTCTGTCCGCAGGCAGCAGCTGAAGGCTCTCCTGCGCCACCCTGTGGGGAGAGAGCAGTTAAGGGCCGGGGAGAGGCTTTGGGGTTCCTGCAGTTCCCCTGCGCGGCCGCCTAGAGGGAGCCAGAGAGCAATGGGGAAGAGCCTGGGGAGAGGTCTTTGGGGCTGCTGCTGCAGTTCCCCTGCGCGGCCGCCTAGAGGGAGCCAGAGAGCAATGGGGAAAGGGAATAGGGAAGAGCCTGGGGAGAGGTCTTTGGGGCTGCTGCTGCAGTTCCCCTGCGCGGCCGCCTAGAGGGAGCCAGAGAGCAATGGGGAAGGGCCTGGGAGCCAGGCTGGGACTCCTCAGCAGCTCTTCAAAGGGCAACGCCGGGTGGGGCCCACCGGGAGCCTTCAAAGGGCGATGGGGGGAGGGCCCCCAAGCCAGACCCCAGCCCCACCCCGCCATAGACCCATCAGGCCTCACCTGTTGGCCTCCTGGGCTGCGATTGGGCGACGGGGGAGGGGAGGCGGAGCTGGGCCGGGAGGGCGTGGCCGGGGAGGAGGAGGCGGAGGAGGAGGAGGAGGAGGAAGCCGATTGGACGCAGCCCCGGCGCCGGCCCCGCCCCGCGGGGGGCTCCGGCTCCGCCCCCTGGGCAGCCGCCTCGGCTGGGGGGGGCTCAGGCTCCTCCGCCCCCTGGGCCTTGCTCTCATTGGCCGGCGGGGGCTCAGGCTCCGCCCCCTGGGCCTCGTTGCCATCGGCCGGGGGGCGCTCGGGCTCCGCCCCCTGGTTGTTGTTCTCAGCCAATGGCGGCTCGGGCTCCGCCCCCCGGGCGCCAGCGGCGTCCAAGGAGGGCTCGGGCCCCGCCCCCTCGCCCCCCTCCGCCGCCAATGTGGGCGGAGCCTCCTTGGTGAGCAGGGGTGGGATTGGCTCCTCCTCGGAGGGGCGTGGCTGGGGCGGCTCCGCCCCCTCGGTCAGGGGGGGAGGGGAGGGGGAAGGGGGCGGGGCCTGGGCCAGCTCCGCCTTTACCGCCGGCTCCTCTTGATTGGCCGGGGGCTGCTGGGGGGGAGGGGCTTCTCCCGGGGGCGTGGCCTGAGGCGTGGGCAGGGCGGCGGCCGCTTCTTCCGACCCCGTGGTGGGAGGGGCTTCCTGTTGGGGCGGGGCTGCCCGGGTGGGTGGAGCTTCCGCGGCGGGCGGGGCTTCCGGTCTGGGTGTGGCCTGCTGTTGCTGCTCGGGCTCCTCCTCTTCCTCCTCCTCCTCTTCTTCCTCCTCCTCCTCCTCCTCTTCTTCCTCTTCCTCCTCTTCCTCCTCCTCCTCCTCCTCCGGCCCCGCCTTCAGCGCTGGCCTGGCCCCGCCCCTCCGGCTCCGGCCAATCGCGGCCTCCCCCTCGGGGCGGGGCCTGGAGCCTCCCCGAGCCTGGGAAGGGGACACAGAGAGGGGAAGTGGAAACCTCCTGACCCAAACTTCCCCCTTTTCACCCCAAATTCCCCTCTCTTACCCCAAATCTGCCCTTCTGGGCCCAAATCTGCCCTTCTGGACCCAAATCTGCCCTTTTTCACCCCAAATTTCTCCTTTCCCCCCTTTTTTACCCAAATCTTCCCTCTTTCACCCCAAGCTCCCCCTTGTTGCCCAAACCAGCTCTTTTCCCCTTCCCTCCCTTTCTGACCCAAATTCGCCCTTTTTGAACCCAAATTTCCCTTTTCTGAGCCAAATTTTCCCCCTTTTGACCCAAATTTCCCCTTTTTCCCCTCAAATTTGACCTTTTCCCCCCTTTTCACCCCAAATTTCCCTTTTCCCCTTCACATTTGCCCCTTCTGACCCAAATTTCCCCTTTTTGACCCCATTTTGCCCTCTTCCCCCTCAAATCTCCCCTTTTTGACCCAAATCTCTCCTTTCTGACCCAAACTTCCCCTTTTCGACCCCAAAATTCCCCTTTCTGACTCCAATTTACCCTTTTCCCCCCAAATTCACCCTTTTTCCCCTCAAATTTGTGCCTTCTGACCCAAATCTCCCCTTTTCCCCCCAAATTTGCCCTTTCCGACCCAAACTTCCCCTTTTTGACCCCAGGCTTCCCCTTTCTGACCCAAATTTCCCCTTTTTGACCCAAATCTCCCTTTTCTGACCCACATCTCCCCTTTCCCCCTCAAATCTCCCTTTTTTGACCCAAACATCCCCTTTTTGACCCAAATTTGCCCTTTTCCCCCTCAAATCTCCCCTTTCTGACCCAAATTTCCCCCTTTTTGACCCATATCTTCCCTTTTCCCCCTAAAATTTCCCCTTTTGGACCCAAACTTCCCCTTTTTCACCCCAAATTTCCCCTTTCTGACCCAAATTTCCCTTTTCCTCCTCAAATCTCCCTTTTTTGACCCAAATCTTCCCTTTTTCCCCCCAAATTTCCATTTTCCCCCCAAATTTGCCCTTTCCAACCCAAACTTCCCCTTTTTGACCCCAAATCTCCCCTTTCCCCCTCAATTTCCACTTTCTGACCCAAACTTCCCCTTTTTGACCCCAAATTTCCCCTCAAATCTCCCCTTTTTGACCCAAACTTCCCCTTTTCCCCCTCAAATTTCCTTTCTGACCCTAATCTGTCCTTTCTTACCCCAAATCTCCCCCTTTTGACCCAAACTTACCCTTTGTGACCCAAATCTCCCCTTTTTTACCCCAAACCTCCCTTTTTGACCCAAACCTCCCCTTTCTGACCCAAACCTCCCTTTTTTACCCCAAACCTCCCTTTTTGACCCAAACCTCCCCTTTCTGACCCAAACCTCCCTTTTTGACCCAAACCTCCCCTTTCTGACCCAAACCTCCCCTTTCTGACCCAAACCTCCCCTTTTTTACCCCAAACCTCCCCTTTTGACCCAAACCTCCCCTTTCTGACCCAAACCTCCCCTTTTTTACCCCAAACCTCCCCTTTTTACCCCAAACCTCCCCTTTTTTACCCCAAACCTCCCCTTTTTACCCAAACCTCCCCTTTTTAACCCAAACCTCCCCTTTTTTACCCCAAACCTCCCTTTTTTACCCCAAACCTCCCCTTTCTGACCCAAACCTCCCCTTTTGACCCCCAAATTTTTTTACCCCAAACCTTTTTTACTCCCCTTTCTGACCCAAACCTCCCTTTTTACCCCAAACCTCCCCTTTTTTACCCAAACCTCCCTTTCTGACCCAAACCTCCCTTTTTACCCCAAACCTCCCCTTTTTACTTCCCCTTTCTGACCCAAACCTCCCCTTTCTGACCCAAACCTCCCTTTTTACCCCAAACCCCTTTTTACCCCAAACCTCCTCTTTTTTACTCCAAACCTCCCCTTTCTGACCCAAACCTCCCCTTTTTTACCCCAAACCTCCCTTTTTGACCCAAACCTCCCCTTTCTGACCCAAACCTCCCCTTCCCCAAACCTTTTTTTGACCCCAAACCTCCCCTTTCTGACCCCAAACCTCCCCTTTTGACCCCAAACCTCCCCTTTCTGACCCAAACCTCCCCCTTTTGACCCCAAATTTCCTTTCTGACCCAAATCCGCCCTTTTTGACCCAAACCTCCCCTTTTTTACCCCAAACCTCCCCTTTCTGACCCAAACCTCCCCTTTTTGACCCAAACCTCCCTTTTTGACCCAAACCTCCCCTTTCTGACCCAAACCTCCCCTTTTTACCCCAAACCTCCCCTTTCTGACCCAAACCTGCCCTTTCTGACCCCAAACCCCCCCTTTTTGACCCAAACCTGCCCTTTCTGACCCCAAACCCTCCTCCTCCTTCCCCCCTCCCCCAGACCCTCTCCCCTCACCTGCCGCTGCCTCCCCCTCCTCTCCTCCTCCTCCTCCTCCTCCTCCTGCTGCTGCCTGCTGCCCTCGGGGCCTCCTCTTCCTCCTCCTCCTCCTCCTCCTCCTGCCAAAGAGAAACACCAACAAAAAAAACCACCTCCACACTTGCCCAAAATCGCTGTTTTCAGCCCCAAAACCCCCCCTTGGAGGGGGTGGGGTAGGGGGTGGGGAGGGGTCTCACCCTCGGGGGCTGGGGGCTCCAGGCGCTGCTGCAGCAGCTCCTGCTGCTTCTCCAGGTACTGCTTGATGAAGCTGTTCTGGCTCATCTCAGCCCCAATCTTTGGGGGGAAAAAGAGGGGTTTTGGGGTCGGTTTGGGGTGAAAAAGTGACATTTTTGGGTCGGTTTGGGGCAGTTTGGGTCGGTTTGGGGCAGGATTCCTTACCTTGGAGTTGGGCTGGAAGGTGGTGTGGGGGCTTGAGTGCTTCTGGAGGTTCTCCAGCATCAGAGCCTGGGGGAAAAGGGGAAAGGGGGGGAAAAACACCCCAAAAAAGGTCAACTTTGGGCCATTTTGGGTCACTTTCAGTCATTTTAACCATTTTGGGGCTATTTTCAGGCCTTTTGGATGGACTTTGTTCAGCTCTTTCGGAGGTTTTCTCCTTCCTCTCAGGGCCACAACCAAAATCCCCTCAAACTGACCCCAAAACAGTTCAGCCCCAGGGGGTTTGGGCCCCAAAACAGCTGAGTTTCGCCTCAAATTGCCCCCAAAATGGTCATTTGTTACCCAAAACCCCTCAGTTTTACCCCAAAATTGCCATTTTTAACCCCCAAATTGTCCTTTTTAGCCCCAAAATTGTCCTTTTTTACCCCAAACCCCTCAGGAATTGCCCAAAATTGCCCTTTTTCACCCCAAAAATTGTCCTTTTTTACCCCAAACTCCTCATTAATTGCCCAAAATTGCCCTTTTTTACCCCAAAATTGTCCTTTTTTACCCCAAATCCCACTGAAATTGCCCAAAATTGCCCTTTTTTACCCCAAAATTGTCCTTTTTCACCCCAAATCCCACTGAAATTGCCCAAAATTGTCCTTTTTCACCCCAAAATTGTCCTTTTTTTACCCCAAACCCCACTGAAATTGCCCAAATATGCCCTTTTTTACCCCAAACTTGTCCTTTTTTACCCCAAACCCCACTGAAATTGCCCAAAATTGACCTTTTTTACCCCAAAATTGCCCTTTTAAAACCCAGACCCCATAGAAATTGCCCAAAATTGCCCTTTTTCAACCCAAAATTGTCCTTTTTCACCCCAAAATTGCCCTTTTTTGCCCCAAACCCCACAGAAATTGCCCAAAATTTTCCTTTTTTACCCCAAACTCCTCATGAATTGCCCAAAATTGCCCTTTTTTACCCCAAAATTGTCCTTTTTAACCCCAAACTCCTCAGGAATTGCCCAAAGTTGCCCTTTTTTACCCCAAAATTGTCCTTTTATACCCCAAACCCCACTGAAATTGCCCAAAATTGCCCTTTTTTACCCCAAAATTGCCCTTTTAAAACCCAAACCCCACAGAAATTGCCCAAAAATGCCTTTTTAAAACCCAAAATTGCCCTTTTTTGCCCCAAACCCCACAGAAATTGCCCAAAATTGTCCTTTTTACCCCAAACCCCACAGAGATTGCCCCCAAATGTCCTTTTTTCACCCCAAAATCAGCTTCTGGCCTCAAAGCCTCCAAAACCGACGTTTTTCACCCCAAATCCCCCCCTCTGCCAGCAGCCAAATTTGGCCTTTTTCGCCCCAAAAACCTCAAACCTCCCCAAAATTGACATTTTTCACCAACAGCCTGCCCCAAATTCCCTCTTTTTTCCCCCCAAACCTGGCCTCCAGCCCCCACCACCACCAAAAACTGCAACTTCCACAGCCAAGAAGCCAAACCTGCAGCTTTTGGCCCCAAATCCCCTGCCTGCACTGCCCCAAAATCCACACTTTTGACCCCAAATCCCCTCAAGGAACTGACCCCAAACTGCCACTTTTCACCCCCAAACGGCTGCTTTTAGGCCCCCAAATCAACACTTTTTGACCCCAAAATCCACGCTGACCTCAACTCCCCTCCCAGGCAGCCCCAAAACCGCCACTTTTGGCCCCAAAATCACCACTTTGGGCCCCGAAGTGGACCCAAAATGGCTGCTTTTGGCCCCAAATCCCCTCACACACTGACCCAAACCCAACGCTTTTAGCCCCAAAATTCACACTTTTGACCCCAAAGCCCCTCAGGAACTGACCCAAAGTCGCCACTTTTAAACCCAAAATCGCTGCTTTTAGACTCAAATCTCCTCAGGACCTGACCCAAAATGGACACTTTTGACCCCAAAATCCCCACTTTTGGACCCAAAATGGACCCAAAATCACCACTTTTAAACCCAAGCCCTCTCACAAGCAGCCCCAAAATCCACACTTCTGGCCCCAAAAAAATCCACACTTCTAGCCCCAAAATCCCCTCATGAGCAGCCCCAAACTCGCTGCTTTTAGCCCCAAAGCAGACCCAAAATCCACACTTTTGGCCCCAAAATGGACACTTTTAAACCCAAAGCCCCTCGGGAACCGCCTCAGAATCAACACTTTTAGCCTTGAAATGGACCCAAAATCGCCACTTTTGGACCCAAAATCAACACTTCCAGCTCCAAATCCCCTCACCAGCAGCCCCAAACTCGCTGCTTTTAGCCCCAAACTCGCCACTTTTAGCCCCAAAATGGACCCAAAATCGCCACTTTTGGCCCCAAACCCAAAGCTTTCGACCCAAATCCCCTCAGGAACTGACCCAAAATCAACACATTTGGCCCCAAAAGCCCTCAGGAACTGCCTCGGAATCCACACTCCTGACCCAGAAGTGCACCCAAAATCGACCCTTTTGGCCCCAAAATCAGCACCTTTTGGACCCAAAAATGGCCCCAAAATCAGCACCTTTTGGACCCAAAAATGGACCCAAAATCAGCACCTTTTGGACCCAAAATCGCCCCTTTTGGACCCAAAAATGGACCCAAAATGGAACCAAATCGCCACTTTTGAACCCAAAATCGCCCCTTTTGGACCCAAAACTTCCCCCAGGACCTCGAATCCCCTCTGGAACTGACCCAAAATCGCCCCTTTTGGCCCCAAAATCAGCACCTTTTGGCCCCAAAAATGGACCCAAAATCGCCCCTTTTGGACCCAAAATTGGACCCAAAATGGAACCAAATCGCCACTTTTGAACCCAAAATCACCCCTTTTGGACCCAAAATCGCCACTTTTGGACCCAAAACTTCCCCCAGGACCTCAAATCCCCTCTGGAACTGACCCAAAATCGCCGCTTTTGGACCCCAAAATCCACACTTTTGGCCCCAAATCCCCTCTCACAGACTAGCTGGCCCCAAACCACCACTTTTCACCCCAATCTGGACCCAAAATCGCCGCTTTTGACCCCAAAACCAACACTGGGACCTCGATTCCTCTCACGAGCAGCCCCCAAACCCACACTTTTCACCCCAAAATCAATACTCTTACCTCAGCTTCGCCCCCAAATCCGCTGCTTTTCCACCCAAAACCTTCCCCGGGGACCTCGAATCCCCTCAGGAACTGCACCAAAATCGTCACTTCTGACCCAAAATCCACACTTCTAGCCCCAAATCCTCTCAGAAACTGCCTCAGAGCCGACACTTTTAGCCCCAAAATGGACCCAAAATCCACACTTTTGAGCCCAAAATCGAAACCTTTAGCCCCAAATCTCCTCAGGACTCGACCTAAAATCAACACTTTTGGACCCAAATCCCCTCACAAACAGCCCCAAAACCAACACTTCTGACCCAAAATCGCCGCTTTTGGACCCAAAATTGACAGTTTTGACCCCAAAATCGCCGCCAAGGACCTCGAATCCCCTCAGGAACTGACCCAAAATCCACACTTTTGGCCCCAAAATGGACCCAACGTGGACACTTTTAAACCCAAATCCCCTCAGGAACTGACTCCAAACAGACCCAAAATGGACCAAAAATCTGCACTTTTGACCCCAAAATCGCTGCTTTTAGCCCCAAAATCCACACTTCTGACCCCGAATCCCCTGATGACCAGCCCCAAAATCGCCGCTTTTGACCCCAAAATCAACACTTTGAGACCCAAATCCCCTCAGGAACTGCCTCAGAGTCGACACTTTTAGCCCCACCACAGCCCCAAAATCGCCGCTTTTGGACCCAAAACCAACACTTTTGGACCCAAAGCCCCTCACAAACAGCCCCAAAGTCGCCACTTCTGACCCAAAATCGCCACTTTTGGACCTAAAATCCACACTTTTGGCCTCAACTCCTCTCAGAAGCTGCCCCGAAATTGCCTCTTTTAAGCCCAAATCCCCTCAGGAACTGCCTCAGAGTCGCCGCCCCTGACCCCAACACGGACCCAAAATCGCCGCTTTTAGCCCCAAATCCCCTCACAGGCAGCCCCAAAGTCGCCACTTCTGACCCAAAATCGCCGCTTTTGGACCCAAAATCCACACTTGGGGACCCAAATCCCCTCAGGAACTGACCCCAAAATGGATACTTTTGGCCCCAAAATCGACACTTTCAAACCCAAATCCCCTCAGGAGCAGCCCCAAAATGGACCCAAAATCGCCGCTTTTAGCCCCAAAGTCCGCTGCTTCTAGACCCAAATCTCCTCAGGACCACAAGCCACACTTTTAGCACCAAAATCCACACTTTTGACCCCAAAATCGACGCTTTTAGACCCAAATCTCCTCAGGACCTGAGCCAAAAGCCACACTTTTGGACCCAAAATCCCCTCAGGAACTGCCTCAGAGTCGACACTTTCAGCCCCAAACTGGACCCAAAATCGCCGCTTATGGACCCAAATCCCCGCAGGAACAGACCCAAACTCCACACTTTTGACCCCAAAATCCACACTGGGACCTCGAATCCCCTCAGGAACAGACCCAAAATCGCCGCTTTTGGACCCAAATCCCCTCACAGGCAGCCCCAAAGTCGCCACTTCTGACCCAAAGTCGCCACTTCTGACCCCAAAATCGACACTTTTGACCCCAAAATCGACACTTTTGACCCCAAATCTCCTCAGGACCTGAGCCAAAACCGCCACTTTTGGACCCAAAATTGCCACTTTTGGACCCAAAATCCACACTAGGACCTCGAATCCCCTCAGGAACTGACCCAAAATCGCCGCTTTTGGACCCAAATCCCCTCACAAACAGCCCCAAAGTCGCCACTTCTGACCCAAAATCCACACTTTTGACCCCAAAATCGACACTTTTAGCCCCAAATCTCCTCAGGAACTGACCCAAAACCAACACTCCTGAGCCAAAACCGCCGCTTTTCGACCCAAAATCCACACTTTTCGACCCAAATCCCCTCAGGACCTGAGCCAAAAGCCACACTTTTGACCCCAAAATCCACACTTTTGGACCCAAATCCCCTCAGGAACTGCCTCAGAGTCGCCGCTTTTAGCCCCAAAATGGACCCAAAACCGAAGCTTTCAGCCCCAAAATCGCCGCCAAGGACCTCCAATCCCCTCAGGAACTGACCCAAAATCGCTGCTTTTAGCCCCAAAATCCACACTTGGGGACCCAAATCCCCTCACAAACAGCCCCAAAACCACCACTCCTGACCCAAAATCGCCGCTTTTAGCCCCAAAGTCTGCTGCTTCTAGACCCAAATCTCCTGAGGACCAAAAGCCACACTTTTGGACCCAAAATCCACACTTTTGACCCCAAAATCGACGCTTTTAGACCCAAATCTCCTCAGGACCTGAGCCAAAACCGCCACTTTTGGACCCAAAATTGCCACTTTTGGCCCCAAAATCCACACTAGGACCTCGAATCCCCTCAGGAACTGACCCAAAATCGCCGCTTTTGGACCCAAAACCTGCCCCAGGACCACGAATCCCCTCACGGGCAGCCCCAAAACCGCCACTCCTGACCCAAAACCGCCGCTTTTGGACCCAAAATCCACACTTTCAGCCCCAAATCCCCTCAGGATCTGCCTCAGAATCGACACTTTTAGCCCCAAAATGGACCCAAAATCGCCACTTTTGGACCCAAAATCCACACTTGGGGACCCAAATCCCCTCAGGAACTGCCTCAGAGTCGACACTTTTACCCCCAAAATGGACCCAAAACCGAAGCTTTCAGCCCCAAAATCGCCACTGGGACCTCGAATCCCCTCAGGAACTGACCCAAAATCGACGCTTTTGGACCCAAAATCCACACTTTTGACCCCAAAATCGAAACCTTTAGCCCCAAATCTCCTCAGTCCCTGACCCAAACTCCACACTTTTGACCCCAAAATCGACGCTTTTGGACCCAAAACCAACACTTTTAGCCCCAAACCCTCTCACAAACAGCCCCAAAGTCGCCACTTCTGACCCAAAATCTCTGCTTTTGGACCCAAAATCCACACTTGGGGACCCAAACCCCCTCAGGAACTGCCTCAGAGTCGACACTTTAAGCCCCAAAATGGACCCAAAATCGCCGCTTTTGGACCCAAATCCCCTCACAAACAGCCCCAAAGTCGCCACTTCTGACCCAAAATCCATACTTTTGACCCCAAAATCGACGCTTTTGGACCCAAAACCAACACTTTTAGCCCCAAACCCCCTCACAAACAGCCCCAAAGTCGCCACTTCTGACCCAAAATCTCTGCTTTTGGACCCAAAATCCACACTTTTGGACCCAAAATCCACACTTTGGGACCCAAATCCCCTCAGGAACTGCCTCAGAGTCGACACTTTCAGCCCCAAAATGGACCCAAAATCGCCGCTTTTGGACCCAAATCCCCTCACAAACAGCCCCAAAGTCGCCACTTCAGGAACCCAAACTCCACACTTTTGACCCAAAATCGACGCTTTTGGACCCAAAACCAACACTTTTAGCCCCAAACCCCTGCCTCACAAACAGCCCCAAAGTCGCCACTTTTGACCCAAAATCTCTGCTTTTGGACCCAAAATCAAACACACTTTTGGACCCAAAATCCACACTTTGGGACCCAAATCCCCTCAGGAACTGCCTCAGAGTCGACACTTTTAGCCCCAAAATGGACCCAAAATCGCCGCTTTTGGACCCAAAATCCACACTTTCAGCCCCAAATCCCCTCAGGAACTGCCTCAGAGTCGACACTTTTAGCCCCAAAATGGACCCAAAATCGCCGCTTTTGGACCCAAAATCCACACTTGGGGACCCAAACCCCCTCAGGAACTGCCTCAGAGTCGCCGCTCCTGAGCCCCAAAATCGCCATTTTTTGCCCCAAAATCAACGCTTGCACCTCGAGTCCCCTCACGAACAGCCCCAAAACAAACACTTCTGACCCAAAACCGCCTCTTTCGGCCCCAAAATCCACACTTTTGGCCCCAAATCCCCTCAGGACCTGCCTCAAGAGTCGCCGCTCCTGACCCCCGAAACCCGACCGCTTTGAGCCCCAAAATCCACGCTTTTCGCCCCAAAATCCACGCTTTCCCCCTCAAACCCCCTCACAGGCAGCCCCCAACTCGCCGCCCCTGCCCTCCAAGCGCGGCTCGCAGCCCCAAAACCGCCGCTTTTCACCCCAAAATCCACCTCCCCCCTTTCCTCCGCCTCACCTCCGCTCCGGCCTAAGGGGAGGGGGCTCAGGCTGGGGTCTCCCTCAAGGGAGCTATGGGGGAGGTGTGCGCAGCGCATGCGCAGCCCCTTCCCGCCTCCTCCTTCCCCTCCTTTCCTTTACCCCCTCCACCTCCTTCCCCTCACGGAGCCGCCGCCCGCGGCCTTCCCCTTCCACCCCCCGCCTTCCTCCTCCGCTTCTCCGCTTCCCCCCTCCCCCTACTTTTTCCCCCCCCAAGCAGCTCACCCCTCGCAGCCTCTTCACCAGGGCGCTCTTCTGGCCGCTCTTGGCCAACCCCCGCTGCTCCAGGGCGGCCTTCAGGTCGGCCACACGCAGGAGGTGCAGCGGCCGCCCGTCCAGAGTCACCTCCTCCCCGTCCGCCATCTTGTGTGGCGCCGCAACGCACGGCGCAAGCCCCGCCCCCCGCCCCGCCGGCAACCCTCCCGCCGGCCAACCGCGGGGCGCCGACGGGGGGACGCTTCCGGTGACGTCGCAGGGAGAGGGCGGGGCGAGCGGGCGTGGTGAAGCCGGGGAGCAGGCGCTTCACTTTCCGGTGGCGCTTCGCCCGCTTTAACCAATGGGGGCTCGGGACTCACTTCCGGTGCTTCCCTGCCACACTTCCGGCGGAGCTTCGCCCGCTTTACCCAATGGGGCTCGGAACTCACTTCCGGTGCTTCCCTGCCACACTTCCTGTGGCGCTTCGCCCGCTTTACCCAATGGGGGCTCGGGACTCACTTCCGGTGCTTCCCTGCCACACTTCCTGTGGCGCTTCGCCCGCTTTACCCAATGGGGGCTCGGGACTCACTTCCGGTCCTTCCCTGCCACACTTCCGGTGGGGTTCTGGGGACGCTTTGGGGACCCCCTAGGAGCTTCTTCTTCCCTCCCTCCCCCCCCCTCCCCCTCCTTCCCCCTCTCCCTCCCCTTCCCCTTCCCCTTCCCTCCCCCCCCCCCTCCCCCTCCTTCCCCCTCTCCCTTCCCTCTCCTCCCTTTCCCCTCCCCCTCATGACATCATTCAGGACGCCCAATCGGCTGCAAGGATCTTTATTGACGTCACCACCCCTGGGCCACGCCCCCTGGCTCGGGGGGGGCGGTGACATAAGGCACAAAGAGGGCGGAGCCACCCAACCTGAGACCCCTCCCCCCATGGGGGAAGGAGGGGAATCTATGGGGCAAGACCCCCTCACCCCTTCTGCTCCTCATGGGGGAGGGGGAGGGGCTGAGGCACTTGTGGGGCAGGCCCCAGGCCGGCTCTGGGTCAGGTGTGGGGCTGGGGGTAGACCACGAGGCACAGGCGCTGCCAGAAGTGGGTCACGGCCGCTGGGGGGGCGACAGAGAGCCCCTGAGCCCCACAGCGGCCCCCAAGTGACCCATAGTGACCCCTAAGTGTCCCTCTCTGCCCTATAGTGACCCCCAAGTGACCCTTTCAGCCCCACAGCAATCCCCAAGTTCCCCTTTCTGCCCCATAGCAGCCCCCAAGTGCCCCTCTCTGCCCCACAGCGACCCCCAAGTGCCCCCCAAGTGCCCACAGCGACCCCCAAGTGCCCCTTTCTGCCCCATAGCAGCCCCCAAGTGCCCCTCTCTGCCCCACAGCGACCCCCAAGTGCCCCCAAGTGCCCACAGCGACCCCAAGTGCCCCTCTCTGCCCCACAGCGACCCCCAAGTGCCCCTTTCTGCCCCATAGCAGCCCCCAAGTGCCCCCAAGTGCCCACAGCGACCCCCAAGTGCCCCTCTCTGCCCCACAGCGACCCCCAAGTGCCCCCAAGTGCCCATAGCGACCCCCAAGTGCCCTCTCTGCCCCATAGCGACCCCCAAGTGCCCCCAAGTGCCCCCTCTGCCCCATAGCGACCCCCAAGTGCCCCCTCTCTGCCCCACAGCGCCCCCAAGTGCCCCTATGACCCCCTCCCACCCTCTCCCTCCCCTTCCCCTGCCCCCCGTCTCTCACCCATGGCTCTGCGCAGGGCCGGGGGCTGGCGGCTGCCGCGGACCAGCAGGAGGTAGAGCGGCGCCCCCGTGGCCATGATGCCGAGGCCGATGCCGCAGACCAGGGGCTCGGACCAGAGGGAGAAGAGCAGCAGCGCCGCCCAGAACACCAGGTACACCAGCGGCACGGCCAGCGGCACCTGCGGCGCGCCGGAAGTGACGTCCGCGCCCGCCGCGCCAATCAGCTCTCGCCTCTCCCCGCTCTCCCGCCAGTTCCCGCCCCCCCTTCCCGGCGCGCAGAAAGTGACGTCAGCGGCCGGGCGCTACGCAAAGAGCCCAGGAGCTGCGTAAAGGGCCCAGGAGATGCCCTAAGGGCTACGTAAAGGCGCGGAAGCTACATAAAAGACTCAAGAGCTACCCTAAGGGCTACGTAAAGGGCCTAGGTGCTATGTAAAGGCTATGTAAAGGGCCCAGGAGCTACCCAAGGGCTAAGTAAAGGGCCCAGGGGCTACGTAAAGGGCGCAGGAGCTACGTAAAGGGCCCAGGAGATGCCTCAAGGGCTACGTAAAGGGCCCAGGAGCTACGTAAAGGGCCCAGGAGATGCCCTAAGGGCTACGTAAAGGGCCCAGGAGCTACGTAAAGGGCCCAGGAGATGCCCTAAGGGCTACGTCCCAGGAGCTACGTAAAGGAGATGCCCTAAGGGCTACGCAGGAGCTGCCCTAAGGGCTACGTAAAGGGCCCAGGAGCTATGCCCCAGGAGATGCCCTAAGGGCTACGTAAAGGGCCCAGGAGCTACGTAAAGGGCCCAGGAGATGCCTCAAGGGCTACGTAAAGAGCGCAGGAGCTACGTAAAGGGCCCAGGAGATGCCCTAAGGGCTACGTAAAGGGCCCAGGAGCTACGTAAAGGGCCCAGGAGATGCCCTAAGGGCTACGTAAAGGGCCCAGGAGCTACGTAAAGGGCCCAGGAGATGCCCTAAGGGCTACGGGGCTAGGAGCGTAAAGGGCCCAGGAGATGCCCTGCCCAGGGCTACGTAAAGGGCCCAGGAGCTACGTAAAGGGCCCAGGAGATGCCTCAAGGGCTACGTAAAGAGCGCAGGAGCTACGTAAAGGGCCCAGGAGATGCCTTAAGGGCTACGTAAAGGGCCCAGGAGGTACCCTAAGGGCTACGTAAAGGGCCCAGGAGCTACATAAAGGGCCCAGGAGATGCCCTAAGGGCTACGTAAAGGGCCCAGGAGCTACGTAAAGGGCCCAGGAGATGCCTCAAGGGCTATGTAAAGGGCGCAGGAGCTACGTAAAGGGCCCAGGAGATGCCCTAAGGGCTACGTAAAGGGCCCAGGAGCTACGTAAAGGCTACATAAAGGGCCCAGGAGCTACGTAGAGTGCCCAGGAGCTATGTAAAGGCTACGTAAAGGGCGCAGGAGCTACCCAAGGGCTACGTAGAGTGCCCAGGAGCTACGTAAAGGCTACGTAAAGGGCGCAGGAGCTACCCAAGGGCTACGTAGAGTGCCCAGGAGCTACGTAAAGGCTACGTAAAGGGCGCAGGAGCTACGTAAAGGCTACATAAAGGGCCCAGGAGCTACGTAAAGGGCCCAGGAGCTACGTAAAGGCTACGTAAAGGGCCCAGGAGCTACGTAAAGGCTATGTAAAGGGCCCAGGAGCTACGTAAAGGGCCCAGCAGCTACGTAAAGGCTACGTAAAGGTCCCAAGAGCTACGTAAAGGCTATGTAAAGGGCCCAGGAGCTACGTAAAGGCTACGTAAAGGGCCCAGCAGCTACGTAAAGGCTACGTAAAGGTCCCAAGAGCTACGTAAAGGCTACGTAAAGGGCCCAGGAGCTACGTAAAGGCTACGTAAAGGTCCCAGCAGCTACGTAAAGGCTACGTAAAGGGCCCAGGAGCTACGTAAAGGGCCCAGCAGCTACGTAAAGGCTACGTAAAGGTCCCAAGAGCTACAAAGGGCCCAGGAGCTACGTAAAGGCTACGTAAAGGTCCCAGGAGCTACGTAAAGGTCCCAGCAGCTACGTAAAGGGTACGTAAAGGTCCCAAGAGCTACGTAAAGGCTACGTAAAGGGCCCAGGAGCTACGTAAAGGCTACGTAAAGGGCCCAGGAGCTACGTAAAGGTCCCAGCAGCTACGTAAAGGGTACGTAAAGGTCCCAGGAGCTACGTAATGTGCCCAGGAGCTACGTAAAGGGCTCCCAGCCCCTCCCAGCGGGGCCCTGGGCGCCGATTGGCTGCTCACCCGGAGGGGGCGGGGCCGGTGGGGCTGCCTCCAGCGCAGCACCAGCAGGGCGGCGACGGCGAGGCCGTACCAGAGGTAATTGACGAAGCCCACGTAGTTAATGAGGGTGTAGATGTCCCCTGTCACCAGCATCAGCAGCGTGGAGATGCACTGGGGGGAGGGGGCAGCCAATCAGAGAGAGGGGGCGGGGTCAAGGGGGTGGGAGGGTGGAAAGGGAGTCCCGGGGGGGCCTCGAAGTGACCCCAAGGGGACTCAGGGTGGCCCCAAAGGGACCTAAAGTGACCCAAAGTAAACCCAAAAGGACCCAAAGGGACCTAAAGTGAACTTAAAAGGGCCCAAAGTGACCCCAGAAGGACCCAAAGTGACCTCAAAAGGACCCAAAGTGACCTCAAAAGGACCCAAAGTGACTCAAAAAGACCCAAAGTGACCCCAAAAGGACTCAAAGAGACTCCAAAACGACCCAAAGTGACCCCAGAAGGTCCTAAAGTGACCCCAAAAGGACTCAGAGTGGCCCAAAGTGGCCCCAAAAGGACCCAAAGTGGCCCCAAAAGGACCCAAAGTGACCTAAAATGGACCCAAAGTGACCCCAAAAGGACCCAAAGTGACTCAAAAAGACCCAAAATGACCCCAAAAGGACTCAGAGTGACCCCAAAAGGACTCAGAGTGGCCCAAAGTGGCCCCAAAAGAACCCAAAGTGGCCTCAAAAGGACCCAAAGTGACTCAAAAAGACCCAAAATGACCCCAAAAGGACTCAGAGTGACCCCAAAAGGACTCAGAGTGACCCCAAAAGGACTCAGAGTGGCCCAAAGTGGCCCCAAAAGAACCCAAAGTGGCCTCAAAAGGACCCAAAGTGACTCAAAAAGACCCAAAATGACCCCAAAAGGACTCAGAGTGACCCCAAAAGGACTCAGAGTGACCCAAAAAGGACTCAGAGTGGCCCAAAGTGGCCCCAAAAGAACCCAAAGTGGCCTCAAAAGGACCCAAAGTGACTCATAAAGACTCAAAGAGACCCCAGGAGGACTCAAAGTGACCCCAAAATGACCCAAAAGGCCCCAAAGTGACCTAAAATGAACTTAAGAGGACCCAAAAGGCCCCAAAGTGGCCCCAAGAGACCCCAAAAGGACTCAAAGTGACCCCAAAAGGACCCAGAGTGACCTAAAATGAACCTAAAAGGCCCCAGAGTGACCCTCAAAGGCCTCAAAAAGACCCAAAGCGACCCCAAAAGGATCCAAAGTGACCCCAAAAGGACCACCAATGACCCCAAAAGGACTCAGAGTGACCCAAAATTACACCAAAAGGACCCAAAGCGACCCCAAAAGCCCTCCCAAGCCCTTCCCCACTGCTCCCCACCTCCCTCTGGCGGCCACGCAGGGTACTGCAGGCAGCCAATTCCCCTCCCAGTCCCTCCCAGTGCCTCCCAATCCCCTCCCAGTCCCTCCCAGTCCCCTCCCAGAGCCTCCCAGTCCCTCCCAATCCCCTCCCAGTCCCCCCCCCAGCCCCCTCACGCTGATCAGCAGGGCAGGGATGGGGGTCCGGCGCTTCACATGGATCATGGCCAGCAGGGCTGGGAGGTGACCCTGCCGAGCCCCGGCGTAGAACAGCCTGGGGGAGGAGGGGGGGGCAGGAAGTGACGTCAGCGGGGGTGTCTACAGGAGGGTCCCAATCCCTCCCAGCCCCTCCCCAAGCTGGGGCCTCCCCATAGCCCTTTGAAGGCTCCCGGTGCCATAGGGACCCATAGGAGCCATAGGGACCCATAGGAGCCCATAGGGACCCATAGAGACCCATAGGAGCCATAGAGACCCATAGGAGCCATAGGGACCCATAGGAGCCATAGGGACCCATAGAGACCCATAGGAGCCATAAGAGCCCATAAGGACCATAGGGACCCATAGGAGCCCATAGGGACCTATAGGAGCCATAGGGACCTATAGGAGCCATAGGGACCCATAGGAGCCATAGGGACCCATAGGAGCCATAGGGACCCATAGGAGCCATAAGAGCCCATAAGGACCATAGGGACCCATAGGAGCCCATAGGGACCTATAGGAGCCATAGGGACCCATAGAAGCCATAGGGACCCATAGAGACCCATAGGAGCCATAGAGACCCATAGGAGCCCATAGAGACCCACAGGAGCCATAGGGACCCATAGGAGCCATAGGGACCCATAGGAGCCATAGGGACCCATAGGACCCATAGGGAGCCATAGGACCCATAGGGAGCCATAGGAGCCACAGGGACCTATAGGGGCCCATAGGGACCCATAGGACCCATAGGGACCCACAGGAGCCATAGGGACCCACAGGAGCCCCTCCCAGCCCCTCCCAGTGGGGCTCCCAGCTGCGCCTCCCCCATCGCCCTTTGAAGGCTCCCGGTGGGCCCCCCCCGGCGTTGCCCTTTGAAGAGCTGCTGAGGAGTCCCAGCCTGGCTCCCGTTGCTCTCTGGCTCCCTCTAGGCGGCCGCGCAGGGGAACTGCAGCAGCAGCCCCAAAGACCTCTCCCCAGGCTCTTCCCTATTGCCTTTCCCCATTGCTCTCTGGCTCCCTCCGGTGGCCGCGCAGCGGAACTGCAGCAGCCCCAAACCCCCTCCCAGCCCCCTCCCAGCCCCCTCCCAGCCCCCTCCCCACCTGGAGCAGGTGAACAGGGATCCATTGACCCCCCCGAAGGTGCTGAGGGCCACGGCCAGAGGCATCACCCAGGCCATAGGGCCCAGCAGGCGCTCCCCAAAGGTCTGCCAGGCAGAGGGGGGAGGGGCTTAAAAGGGGAGGGGGGCGGGGAGGCAGGGATTGGAGGAGGGGTGGGGAAGGGGGAGGGGGTTGGGGGGAGGGGCTAAAAGGGAAGGGGAGGGGGAAGGGAAGGGTTAAGGGGGAGGGGGAGGAGCTAAGGGGAAGGGGAGGAGCTAAGGGGAAGGGGTCAAGGAGAGGGGGAGGAGCTGAGAGGAACGGGTTGAGAGCAAGGAGGGGCTAAAAGGGGGAGGGGCTAAAGGGGAGGGGGGAGGGGGAGGAGCTAATGGAAGGGGTTAGGAGCAGGGGAGGGGAGGAGCTAATGGGAGGGGGTTGAGAATAAGGGGAGGAGCTAAAAGGAGGGGGGGGCTTGAGAATAAGGGGAGGAGCTAAAAGAGAGGGGGAGGGGCTAAAAGGGAGGGGGAGGAGCTAAGGGGAGGGGTTAGGGGCAGGGGGAGGAGCTAAGAGGAGGGGGAGGAGCTGAGTGGAAGGAGTTGAGGGCAAGGGGAGGGGCTAAAAGGGAGAGGGAGGGGCTAAAAGGGAGAGGGAGGGGCTAAAAGGGAGAGGGAGGGGCTAAAAGGGAGAGGGAGGAGTTAAGGGGAGGAGCTAAGGGGAGGGGGAGGAGCTGAGTGGAAGGGGTTCGGGCCAGGGGAGGGGCTAAAAGGGAGGGGGAGGAGCTAAGGGGGCGGGGTTTAAGGCCAAGGGGAGGGGCTAAAAGGGAGAGGGAGGGGCTAAAAGGGAGAGGGAGGAGTTAAGGGGAGGAGCTAAAGGCAGGGGGGAGGAGCTAAAGGCAGGGGGGAGGAGCTAAAGGCAGGGGGGAGGAGCTAAGGGCAGAGGGGAGGAGCTAAGGGCAGAGGGGAGGGGCTAAGGGCAGAGGGGAGGGGCTAAGGGCAGAGGGGAGGAGCTAAGGGCAGAGGGGAGGAGCTAAGGGCAGAGGGGAGGAGCTAAGGGCAGAGGGGAGGAGCTAAGGGCAGAGGGGTTAGGGGCAGGAGGAGGCGCTAAGGAGAGGGGGAGGAGCTAAGGGGAGAGGCTCAGGCGAAGGGGCGGGGCTCGGGGCAGCGGTGGGCGTGGCCTCGAGCCGGGGTGGGGGCGGAGCCAGGAGGGCAGAGCTCAAAGGCAAGGAGGGGAGGGGAGGGAATGGGGAAGGGGGGGCAGGCTGGGAGCGGCTTAAGGGAGTGGGGGCGGGGCTGGGGGCGGGAGGGGCGTGGCCAGGGGAGGGGGCGTGGCCTACCACCGCCACTGCCTCGGAGTCCAGCAGCTCCTGGGGGCTCATGGCGCTGAGGTAGGCGACGTTGGCAGCCACGTAGACGAAGGTCACCAGGGGCAGGGAGATGAAGATGGCCCTGGGCAGGTTCCTGGGGGGGGGCAGCAGGGGGGCAGGGGGTGGGGGGCAGGGGGCACCCAGGGGGCGCCCAGACCCCCCCCTAAAGGACTCGGGGGGGACCCCAAAAGGGACCCCAAAAGGACCCAGAGGGACCCCAAAGGGACCCAGAGTGACCTCAGAAGGCCTCAGGGTGACCTAAAGTGACCCCAAAGAGCCCCAAAAGGAGTCAAGAGTGACCTAAAGTGACCCCAAAGGGACCCAAAGTGACCCCAAAAGGCCTCAGGGTGACCCCAAAAGGACTCAGGGTGACCTCAAAGAGACCCAAAAGGACCCAAAGTGACCCCAAAAGGACCCAGGGTGACCCAAAGTGACCCCAAAAGGACTCAGGGTGACCCAAAGTGACCCCAAAAGGACCCAAAGTGACCCCAAAAGGACTCAGGGTGACCTAAAGTGACCCCAAAGTGACCCAAAGTGACCCCAAAAGGCCTCAGGGTGACCCCAAAGTGACCCCAAAAGGACCCAGAGGGACCCCAAAAGGACTCAGAGTGACCTAAAGTGACCCCAAAGTGACCCAAAGTGACCCCAAAAGGCCTCAGGGTGACCTCAAAGAGCCCCAAAAGGACTCAGAGTGACCCCAAAAGGACTCAGAGTGACCTAAAGTGACCCCAAAGTGACCCAAAGTGACCCCAAAAGGACTCAGGGTGACCCCAAAAGGACTCAGGGTGACCCAAAGTGACCCCAAAAGGACCCAGAGGGACCCCAAAAGGCCTCAGGGTGACCTAAAGTGACCCCAAAGGAAAAGGAGTCAGGTGACCTGACCCTCAAATGAAAAGGACTGAGGGTGACCTAAAGTGACCCCAAAAGGACCCAGAGTGACCCCAAAAGGCCTCAGGGTGACCTAAAGTGACCCCAAAGTGACCCCAAAAGGCCTCAGGGTGACCCCCCAAAAGGACTCAGAGTGACCCCAAGAGGACCCAAGGTGACCCCAGAAGGCCTCAGAGTGACCCCAAAGTGACCTGAAGTGACCCCATGTGGCCCCAAAGTGACCCCAAGAGGACTCAGGGGGACATAAAGTGACCCCAAAGAGCCCCAAAGGGACCCCAAGAGGACCCAAAGGGACCCCAAGAGGACTCAGGGTGACCCCAAGAGGACTCAGGGTGACCTAAAGTGACCCCAAAAGGACTCAGGGTGACCCCAAAAGGCCTCAGGGTGACCCAAAGTGACCCCAAAAGGACCCAAAGTGACCCCAAATGACCCCAAGGTGACCCCAAACGGCCCCCAAGAGCCCTTAAGGGACCCCCCCACGGCCCCCAAAGGCGACCCCCAAGGCGCCCTCCCTCCAGCGCCCCGCAGCCGGCGCGGCTCCGGCGCGGCTCCGGCGCCACCTGGCGGCCGGCCGCCGGTACTGCAGCCCCCGAAATAGCCCCGAACCCGCCGGGTTTGAGCCCAAAAACCCCCCCCACCTCTGGGGCTCGAGCAGCTCCTCGGTGACGTAGTTGAGGAAGTTCCAACCCCCGTAGGCGAAGGAGCCCTGCAGGAAGGCCAAGGCCACGGCCCCGGCCGCGGGGGGGCGCCAGAAGGAGAAGGCTTGGGAGGGGCTGAGCCACTCGTAGTGCCCTGGGGGAGGGGAGAGGTTCATTAGCTAATCAGGGAGGCGATTAGCTAACGAGGGAGGGTAATTAGTTAATTAGGAGGCGATGAGGAGGCCCTCAGGGGGGGTCCTAAGGGGGCGCCAGGGGGGTTGAAGGGGTCCCAAGGGGGGGGTGGAAGGGGTCCCAGGGGGTCAGAAGGGATAAAAGGGGTCCCAGAGGGGGTAATTAGTGACTCATTCATTAGTGAGGAGGCTAATGGGTTAATGAGGATACTTAATTAACTAATTAGAGGGGGACCAAGATAATTAAGGGGGGACCCAGGGGGGTTAAAGGGGTCCCAAGGGGGGTGGAAGGGGTCCCAGGGTGGGTTTAAGGGGTGCCAGGGAGGGTAATTACTGACTCATTAATTAGTGAGGAGGCTAATGGGTTAATTAGGAGGCTAATTAGTTAATTAGAGGAGGCCCAAGGTAATTAAGGGGGGAGCAGGGGGGGTTAAAGGGGTCCCAAGGGGGGGTGGAAGGGACCTGAGGAAGGGTTAAAGGAGTCCCAAGGGGTCTCAGAGGGGATTTAAAGGGCTCCCAAGGGAGTTAATTAGTTAATTAGAGACTAATTAGTTAATTAAGGAGCTAATTAGCTAATTAGGAGGTAACCACAGGGGGTCCAGGGGGAGCTTGAGGGCTCCCAGGGAGGCTTGGAGGGATCCCAGGGAAGGTTTGAGGGCTCCCAGGCAACTAATTAGCGCCTAATTAGCTAATGACGGGGTTAATTAGCTAGTGAGGAGTCTAATTAGTTAATTAGGGAGCTAATTAGCTAATGACAAAGCAGTTAAGGTGGTCCAGGGAGGGTTGAAGAGGACCTGAGGAGGGCTCCAAGGGCTCCCAGGCAAGGTCCGAAGGCTGCCAGGGAGGGTTTGAGGACCCCCAGGCAGCTAATTAGAGCCTAATTAGCTAATGACGGGGCTAATTAGCTAAAGAGGATACCAATTAGTTAATTAGGGAGCTAATTAGCTAATTACAGAGCAATTAAGGCTGTCCAGGGAGGGTTGTAGAGGACCTGAGGAGGGCTCCAAGGGCTCCCAGGCAGGGTCCAAAGGCTGCCAGGGAGGGTTTGAGGACCCCCAGGCAGCTAATTAGCGCCTAATTAGCTAATGACGGGGCTAATTAGCTAGTGAAGAGGCTAATTAGTTAACTAGGGAGCCAATTAGCTAATGACAAAGCAATTAAGGTGGTCCAGGGAGGGTTGAAGAGGACCTGAGGAGGGTTCAAAGGGCTCCTAGGCAAGGTCTGAAGGCTGCCAGGGAGGGTTACAGGGCTCCCAGGCAGCCAATTAGAGCCTAATTAGCGCCTAATTAGCTAATGACGTGGCTAATTAGCTAGTGAGGAGACTAATTAGCTAATTAGGGAGCTAATTAAGCAATTAGGGTGGTGCAGGGAGGGGTTGAAAGGCTCCCAGGGAGGGCTCCAAGGGCTCCCAGGGAGGGTTTGAGGGCCAATTAGGGAGCTTAATTACAGCCTAATTAACTAATGACTGGACTAATTAGCTAATGAGGATGCTGATTAATTAATTAAAGAACTAATTAGCTAATTACAAAGCAATTAAGGTGGTCCAGGGTGGGTTGAAGAGGACCTGAGGAGGGTTCCAAGAGCTCCCAGGGAGGGTTTGAGGGCTCCCAGGCAGCCAATTAGAGCCTAATTATCGCCTAATTAGCTAATGAAGGGGCTAATTAGCTAATGAGGATGCTAATCAATTCATTTGGGAGCTAATTAGCTAATTACAAAGCAATTAAGGCTTTCCAGGGAGGGCTGAAGAGGACCTGAGGAGGGCTCCAAGGGCTCCCAGGTAGGGTCCGAAGGCTGCCAGGGAGGGTTTGAGGACCCCCAGGCAGCTAATTAGCGCCTAATTAGCTAATGACGGGGCTAATTAGCTAGTGAAGAGGCTAATTAGTTAACTAGGGAGCCAATTAGCTGATTACAAAGCAATTAAGGTGGTCCAAGGAGGGTTGAAGAGGACCTGAGGAGGGCTCCATGGGCTCCCAGGCAAGGTCTGAAGGCTGCCAGGGAGGGTTAGAGGGCTCCCAGGCAGCCAATTAGAGCCTAATTAGCGCCTAATTAGCTAATGACGTGGCTAATTAGCTAGTGAGGAGACTAATTAGCTAATTAGGGAGCTAATTAAGCAATTAAGGTGGTGCAGGGAGGGGTTGAAAGGCTCCCAGGGAGGGCTCCAAGGGCTCCCAGGCAGGGTTTGAGGGCTCCCAGGGAGCTTAATTACAGCCTAATTAACTAATGACTGGACTAATTAGCTAATGAGGATGCTGATTAGTTAATTAAAGAACTAATTAGCCAATAACGAAGCAATTAAGGTGGTCCAGGGTGGGTTGAAGAGGACCTGAGGAGGGTTCCAAGAGCTCCCAGGGAGGGTTTGAGGGCTCCCAGGCAGCCAATTAGAGCCTAATTATCGCCTAATTAGCTAATGAAGGGGCTAATTAGCTAATGAGGATGCTAATCAATTCATTTGGGAGCTAATTAGCTAATTACAAAGCAATTAAGGCTTTCCAGGGAGGGCTGAAGAGGACCTGAGGAGGGCTCCAAGGGCTCCCAGGTAGGGTCCGAAGGCTGCCAGGGAGGGTTTGAGGACCCCCAGGCAGCTAATTAGCGCCTAATTAGCTAATGACGGGGCTAATTAGCTAGTGAAGAGGCTAATTAGTTAACTAGGGAGCCAATTAGCTAATTACAAAGCAATTAAGGTGGTCCAAGGAGGGTTGAAGAGGACCTGAGGAGGGCTCCATGGGCTCCCAGGCAAGGTCTGAAGGCTGCAGGGAGGGTTGAAAGGCTCCCAGGCAGCCAATTAGAGCCTAATTAGCGCCCTAATGACGGGCTAATTAGCTAGTGAGGAGACTAATTAGGGAGGGTTTGGTGCAGGGAGGGGTTGAAAGGCTCCCAGGGAGGGCAGCTCCCAGGCAGGGTTTGAGGGCTCCCAGGGAGCTTAATTACAGCCTAATTAACTAATGACTGGACTAATTAGCTAATGAGGATGCTGATTAGTTAATTAAAGAACTAATTAGCTAATTACAAAGCAATTAAGGTGGTTCAGGGAGGGTTGAAGAGGACCTGAGGAGGGTTCCAAGAGCTCCCAGGGAAGGTTTGAGGGCTCCCAGGCAGCCAATCAGCGCCTAATTAGCGCCCAATGAGCTAATGACGGGGCTAATTAGCTAGTGAGGAGGCTAATTAATTCATTAGGGAGCTAATTAAGCCATTCAGGCGGGGCAGGGAGGGGTCGGAAAGGACCTGAGGAGGGTTCGAAGGGCTCCCGACGGCGGCGTCGGGGCGGGGGGGGGGGGACGGACACTCAAACCCCGCCCCCGGGGCGGAGCTTAATGAAGCAATTAGCGACTAATTAACAGGCCGGGGGGGTGGGGGGAGGGTCTCACCCTGGCAGATGTGGACGGCCCCCGCGACGATGATGAGGGCCAGGGCCAGCAGCTTGCCGGCGGTGAAGAGGTCCTGGACGCGGCGGGCGGCGGCCACGCTGCGGCAGTTCACCCAGCAGAGCAGCGCTGCCGCCGCCAGGGGGCGCCCCAGGGGAGGGGGAGGAGGGGGGGAGCGCAGTCAGGGAGGGAGGAAGGGCAGGGGGAGGGTTAGGAGGGGTCGGGGGGGGGTTAAAAGGGCTGGCAGGGGGGTCCCAGGGGGTGCCCAGGGAGGCTGGGGGTGCCCAGGGGGTACCCAGGGGGTGCCCAGGGGGGTCCCAAGGTGGTCCCAGGGTGGCTCTAGGGTGGGATTTGGGTCTCTGGAGGGTCCCAGGGGGTGCCCAGGGTGGTCCCAGGGTGTCCCAGGGGGGCTGTGGGTGCCCAGGGGGTGCCCAAGGTGGTCCCAGGGGGGTCCCAGGGTGGCACAGGCTGGCACTGGGTGCCCAGGGGGGTCCCAAGGTGGTCCCAGGGTGGCTCTAGGGTGGGGCTGGCATTTGGGGCTCTGGGTGGTCCCAAGGTGGTCCCAGGGTGGCTCTAGGGTGGGATTTGGGGCTCTGGGGGGTCCCAGGGGGTGCCCAGGGTGGCTCTAGGGTGGCACAGGCTGGCACTGGGTGCCCAGGGTGGTCCCAGGGGGGTCCCAAGGTGGTCCCAGGGTGGTCCCAGGGTGTCCCAGGGGGGCTGTGGGTGCCCAGGGGGTGCCCAAGGTGGTCCCAAGGTGGTCCCAGGGTGGCTCTAGGGTGGGAGGGTGGGGGTCCCAGGGTGGCTCTAGGGTGGCACAGGCTGGCACTGGGTGCCCAGGGTGGTCCCAAGGTGGTCCCAGGGTGGTCCCAGGGTGTCCCAGGGGGGCTGGGGTGCCCAGGGGGTGCCCAGGGTGGTCCCAGGGGGGTCCCAAGGTGGCCCCAGGGTGGTCCCAGGGTGGCACAGGCTGGCACTGGGTGCCCAGAGGGGTCCCAACGTGGTCCCAGGGTGGCACAGGCTGGCACTGGCTGCCCAGGGTGGTCCCAAGGTGGTCCCAGGGTGGTCCCAGGGTGTCCCAGGGGGGCTGTGGGTGCCCAGGGGGTGCCCAAGGTGGTCCCAAGGTGGTCCCAGGGTGGCTCTAGGGTGGGATTTGGGTCTCTGGGGGGTCCCAGGGGGTGCCCAGGGTGGCTCTAGGGTGGCACAGGCTGGCACTGGCTGCACAGGGGGTGCCCAAGGTGGTCCCAGGGTGGTCCCAGGGTGTCCCAGGATGGTCCCAGGGTGGCACAGGCTGGCACTGGGTGCCCAGGGTGGTCCCAAGGTGGTCCCAGGGTGGTCCCAGGGTGGCACAGGCTGGCACTGGGTGCCCAAGGTGGTCCCAGGGGGGTCCCAAGGTGGTCCCAGGGTGGTCCCAGGGTGTCCCAGGGGGGCTGTGGGTGCCCAGGGGGTGCCCAGGGTGGTCCCAAGGTGGTCCCAGGGTGGCTCTAGGGTGGGATTTGGGTCTGGCTCTAGGGTGGCAGAGGCTGGCACTGGCTGCCCAGGGGGTGCCCAAGGTGGTCCCAGGGTGGTCCCAGGGTGTCCCAGGATGGTCCCAGGGTGGCACAGGCTGGCACTGGGTGCCCAGGGTGGTCCCAAGGGTCCCAGGGTGGTCCCAGGGTGGCACAGGCTGGCACTGGGTGCCCAAGGTGGTCCCAGGGGGGTCCCAAGGTGGTCCCAGGGTGGTCACAGGGTGTCCCAGGGGGGCTGTGGGTGCCCAGGGGGTGCCCAGGGTGGTCCCAAGGTGGTCCCAGGCTGGCTCTAGGGTGGGATTTGGGGCTCTGGGGGGTCCCAGGGGGTGCCCAGGGTGGCTCTAGGGTGTCCCAGGGGGGCTGTGGGTGCCCAGGGGGTGCCCAGGGTGGTCCCAGGGTGGCTCTAGGGTGGGATTTGGGTCTCTGGGGGGTCCCAGGGGGTGCCCAGGGTGGCTCTAGGGTGGCACAGGCTGGCACTGGCTGCCCAGGGGGTGCCCAGGGTGGTCCCAGGGTGGCTCTAGGGTGGGATTTGGGTCTCTAGGGTAGCACTGGGTGGGCACAGGCTGGCTCCAGGGTGGGATTTGGGTCTCTGGGGGGTCCCAGGGAGGCTGTGGGTGCCCCGGGTGGGGGGGGTCGCGGGGGGGTCCCTCACCCAGGCAGGCGGCGGCCAGCAGGCGCAGGGCGGGCTGGGGGCGGGGGCAGGCGGAGCCCCCCAGGGCGTAGGAGGCGAAGGTGAGGGCGATCACCGCCTGGTTGGTCGGGTAGATCACCAGCACCGCGATCCACAGCCGCAGGAACCTGCCCGGCAGGGGGCGCTGCTGCGGGGGGCTTCCCGCAGCGCGCCACGGCAGCCCCAAGCCCCGCCCACCCGCCTCAAACCCCGCCCCGGGGGCGCGGCTGCCGCCCGCGGGGCTCCCAGAGCCCCAAGCCCCCCACGCCTCAAACCCCGCCCCGGGGGCGCGGCTGCCGCCCGCGGGGCTCCCCGGCCCCGCCCACCCGCCTCAAACCCCGCCCCCCCCGCCCGCCTCAGGACCTCTTTAGCCCCCCCCCCGCCTCCTTTAGGACCCCCAAAGCCCCCTCCCCACCCCCTCAGCCCCCTCCCCACCCCCTTTAGGACCTCCTTAGCCCCCTCCCCATCCCCTCCCCACCTCCCCACTCAGCCCTCCCCACCCCTTTAGGACCCCCTTAGCCCCCTCCCCACCCCTTTAGGACCCCCTTTATCCCCTTCCCCACCCCCTTAGCCCCCTCCCCACCTCCCCCCCCAGCCCCCTCCCCACCCCCTTTAGGACCCCTTTATCCCCTTCCCCACCCCCTTAGCCCCCTCCCCACCTCCCTTAGCCCCCCCCCCACCCCTTTAGGACCCCCTTTAGCCCCTTCCCCACCCCTTTATCCCCTTCCCCACCCCCTTTAGCCCCCTCCCCACTCCTTTAGCCCCCTCCCCACCCTTTCCTCATCCCCTTTAGCCCCTCCCCACCCCCTTAGCCCCCTCCCCACCCCTTTAGGACTCCCTTAGCCCTCCCCCCCCCTTTAGCCCCTCCCCATCTACTCAGGACCCCCTTTAGCCCCCTCCCCACCCCCTTTAGCCCCCTCCCCCTTTGTCCCACTCCCCCCCCTCCTCATCCCCTTTAGCCCCCTCCCCACCCCTTTAGGACCCCTTTAGCCCCCTCCCCACCCCCTCAGCCCCCTCCCCACCTCCCTTAGCCCCCTCCCCATCCCCTCAGGACCCCCTTTAGCCCCCTCCCCCTCCCCTTAGCCCCCTCCCCATCCCCTCAGGACCCCCTTAGCCCCCTCCCCACCCTTTATCCCCCTCCCACCCCCTCCTCATCCCCTTTAGCCCCTTCCCCACCCCCTTTAGCCCCCCCCACCTCCCTTAGCCCCCTCCCCATTCCCTCAGGACCCCTTAGCCCCCTCCCCACCTCCTCAGGACCCCCTTTATCCCCTTCCCCACCCCCTTAGCCCCCTCCCCACCCCTTTAGGACCCCCTTAGCCCACTCCCCACCTCCTCAGGACCCCTTTAGCCCCTTCCCCACCCCCTTTAGCCCCCTCCCCACTCCTTTATCCCACTCCCCACCCTTTCCTCATCCCCTTTAGCCCCCTCCCCACCTCCCTTAGCCCCCTCCCCATCCCCTCAGGACCCCCTTAGCCCCCTCCCCACCCCCTTTAGCCCCCCCCCCCTTCCCTCATCCCCTTTAGCCCCTCCCCACCTCCCTTAGCCCCCTCCCCATCCCCTCAGGACCCCCTTAGCCCCTCCCCACCCCTTTAGGACCCCCTTTATCCCCTTCCCCACCCCCTTAGCCCCCTCCCCACCCCCTTAGCCCTCCCCACCTCCCTTAGCCCTCCCCCCCCATCCCCTCAGGACCCCCTTAGCCCCCTCCCCACCCCTTTAGGACCCCCTTTATCCCCTTCCCCACTCCCTTAGCCCCCTCCCCATCCCCTCAGGACCCCTTTAGCCCCCTCCCCACCCCTTTAGGACCCCCTTTATCCCCTTCCCCACCCCCTTTAGCCCCCTCCCCATCTCCTCAGGACCCCCTTTAGCCCCCTCCCCACCCCTTTAGGACCCCTTAGCCCCCCCCCACCTCCTCAGGACCCCTTATTCCCTTCCCCACCCCCTTTAGCCCTCCCCACCCCACTAGGACCCCTTTAGCCCCTTCCCCACCCCCTTTAGCCCCCCCCTCCTTTATCCCACCCCCACCCCTCCTCATCCCCCTTTAGCCTCCTCCCCACCTCCCTTAGCCCCTCCCCACCCCTTTAGGACCCCCTTTAGCCCCCTCCCACCCCACTTAGCCCTCCCCCACCCTTTAGGACCCCTTAGCCCTCCCCCATCCCCTCAGGGACCCCCTTTATCCCCTTCCCCACCCCCTTAGCCCCCCCCCACCCCTTTAGCCCTCCCCACCCTTTCCTCATCCCCTTTATCCCCTTCCCCCACCCCCTTTAGCCCCCTCCCCACTCTTTTATCCCACTCCCCACCCTCCTCATCCCCTTTAGCCCCCCCCCACCCCTTTAGCCCTCCCCACCTCCCTTAGCCCTCCCCACCCCTTTAGGACCCCCTTAGCCCCCTCCCCACCTTTAGCCCCTCCCCATCCCCTCAGACCTTTTAGCCCTCCCCCACCCTTTAGCCCTCCCCATCCCTCAGGACCCTTTATCCCTTCCCCACCCCTTAGCCCCCTCCCCACCCCCTTTAGGACCCCCTTTAGCCCCCTCCCCACTCCTTTAGACCCTTAGCCCCCCCCCCCACCTCCCTTAGCCCTCCCCACCCCTTTAGACCCCCTTAGCCCCTTCCCCACTTTTAGCCCCCTCCCCACTCTTTATCCCACTCTCCTCTCCTCATCCCCCTTTAGCCCCCCCCTCCTTTATCCCTTTCCCCACCTTCATCCCTTCCCACCCTCCCTCCCTTTCCTTTCCCTCCTCCTCACCCTGCCAGCCCCCCGAAGGCCTCGGTGACGTAGGCGTAGTCCCCCCCCGGGGCCGGGACGCTGAGGCCCAGCTCGGCGTAGCAGAGAGCCCCCAGGGCCGTCAGGGCCCCCGTCGCCCCCCAGACCCCCAGCCCCAGCCCCACGCTGCCGGCCTCGGCCAGCACCCCCCGCGGCGAGACGAAGATCCCCGAGCCGATGATGTTGCCTGGGGAGGGGGAGGGGGAGGGGGAGGGGGAGAAAGGGGGCGGGGAGGGGGCGGGGTGGGGAGGGGGTGGGGAAAAGGGAGGAGGAAGAAGGGAGAAGGGAGCAGAGGGAGAAGGGAGAAGGAAAGGAGGGAAGGAGAAGGAAGGGGGAGAGGAGGGGGAGAGGGAGAGGAGGGGAGAGGGAGAGGAGGGGGAGGGGGGAGGGAGGGGGAGAGGGAGAGGGGGGGGGAGAGGAGGAGAGGAGAGGAGGAGGGGGAGAGGGAGGAGAGGGAGAGGAGGAGGAGAGGGAGAGGAGGAGGAGGGGGAGAGGAGGAGGGGAGAGGAGGGGAGAGGGAGAGGAGGGGAGAGGAGGGGGGGAGGGAGGGGAGAGGGAGAGGAGGAGGGAGAGGAGGAGGGGGAGGGGGGGGAGAGGAGGAGGGGGAGAGGGAGAGGAGGGGGAGAGGGAGAGGAGGAGAGGGAGAGGAGGAGAGGGAGAGGAGGAGGGGGAGAGGAGGAGGAGAGGGAGAGGAGGTGGAGAGGGAGAGGAGGAGGAGGGGGAGAGGAGGAGGGGGAGAGGAGGGGAGAGGGAGAGGAGGGGGAGAGGGAGAGGAGGAGGGGAGAGGGGGAGGAGGGGGAGAGGGAGAGGAAGGGGAGAGGGAGAGGAGGAGGGGGAGAGGGAGAGGAGGAGGGGGAGAGGGAGAGGAGGAGGGGGAGAGGGAGAGGAGGGGGAGAGGAGGAGGGGGAGAGGAGGAGAAGGGGGAGAGGAGGAGGAGAGGGAGAGGAGGGGAGGGGGAGAGGGAGGGGGAGAGGAGGAGGGGGAGAGGAGGAGAAGGGGGAGAGGAGGGGGAGAGGGAGAGGAGGGGGAGAGGGAGAGGAGGGGGAGAGGGAGAGGAGGGGGAGAGGGAGAGGAGGAGGGGAGAGGGAGAGGAGGAGGGGAGAGGGAGAGGGAGAGGAGAGGAGGAGGAGGGAGAGGAGAGGAGGGGGAGAGGGAGAGGAGGGGGAGAGGGAGAGGAGAGGGGAGGAGGGAGGAGGAGGAGGGAGAGGAGAGAGGAGAGGAGGGGAGAGAGGAGGAGGAGGAGAGAGAGGAGGACGAGAGAGAGGAGGAGGAGAGGAAGAGGAGGAGGAGGAGAGGAGGAGAGGGAGAGGAGGAGGAGAGAGGGAGGAAGAGAAGAGGGGGAGGAGGAGGAGGAGAGGGAGAGGAGGAAGAGGAGAGGGAGGAGGAGGAGGAGAGGAAGAGGAGGAGGAAGGGGGAGGGAGAAGAGGTCGTTAGTGACATCAGGGCCGAGGGGATGGGTCCTAAAGGGGGCGCTGGAGGGGGGGCAATGGCTCCCTGGGGGGTCTGGGGGGGGTCCTATGGATCCCTGTGGGGGTCTGGGGGCATCAATGGACCCCTGTGGGGGTCTGGGGGCGCCCTAGGGGGGGTCTGGGGGCGCCCTGTGGGGGTCTGGGAGCATCAATGGATCCCTATGGGGCTCCGCTGGCCGCTTGCGGCTTAGGAGCCTGCTCCATAGGGAAGCGCTGCGAGGGAGACCCCTGCCGAGCGCCGCCGGTATTGCAGCCCTTGCTTAATGACTGCTCCATAGGGAAGCGCTGCGAGGGAGACCCCTGCCGAGCGCCGCCGGTATTGCAGCCCCCCACCAGACTCTCCATAGGGAAGCGCTGCGAGGGAGACCCCTGCCGAGCGCCGCCGGTATTGCAGCCCTTGCTTAATGACTGCTCCATAGGGAAGCGCTGCGAGGGAGACCCCTGCCGAGCGCCGCCGGTATTGCAGCCCCCCATTAATGACTCCTCCATAGGCAAGCGCTGCGAGGGAGACCCCAGGCGACCGCTTGCGGTACTGCAACCTCCCCCCCCCCCAGCCCCGGAACTCCTCTCGGGGACGTCCCAGCGGCGCTGCGAGGTGGGGGGGGGGGGGAGGGAGGGAGAGGGAGCGAGGGGACCCTTGGGGGGGGGGAAGATTGGGGGCGCAGGGGGGTGGGGAGGGGGTCCGCGAGGCCCCCTACTCACCCACGATGATGCCGCAGGCGCTCAGCAGCCCAATCTCCTTCTTCAAGGCCACTCCTCCTCCTTCATCTCCTTCTCCTCCTCCTCCTCCTCCTCCCTCTCCCTCTCCCTCCCGGGGGGGCTCCCCTCGCTCTTTGGGGTCCCCCCGCGAGCGGCTGCCCTCCGCCATGACGTCAGCAAAGAGGTTTTTGGGGGAAGGGAGGAAGAGGAGAGGAGCGGGGGGGGGGTGGGAAGGGAGGAAGACCAAGGAGGAAGAGGAAGAGGAGGTGGGGGAAGGGGGCCGGGAGGTTGTTTTGGGGGTGCAAAAGGTCTCGAGCAGGGGGAGGGGGGGTCGAGGTTGGGTGGGGGAGGGGGCCGCTGCTCTTCCTTCCTCCTTTCCTTTTCCTTCCTTCCTCCTCCTCCTCCTCCTCCTCCTCCTCTCTCCTTGCCGCCGACCTTCGGCCTCTCGATAATGGGGACCTGGACTTTCCTCTCCCCCCTCCTCCTCCTCCTCCTCCTCCTCCTCCTCCTTGTCCTCGGGCAGGAGGAGGAGGAGGGAAGGAGGGAGGGAGGGAGGAAGGAAGGAGATAAGAAGAGGGAAAGGGGGGGGCCACGTGACTCGCTGACCCCCACCCCCCCCGTTCCCTTCCCTCCCTTTCCTTCTTCCCTCCTCCTCCTCCTCCTTCTTCCCCCCCCACCCCCGAACCCCCCTCGGGGAGCCCCAAGCAGGGCTCCGGAGCCGCCCCCTGGGGGCAGCCACCCGGAAGGGACCGGCAGGGACCGGCTGGGACCGGTTCCCTTCCTGCCCGTTGGAGCCCAGCACAGCGCCCCCTGCCCCCCATTTCCACCCCACTTCCCCCGATCTCCATTTCCCCTCCTAGACCCCCATTTCCTCCCCATTTCCACCTCACTTTCCCCCCAGACCCCCACTTCCTCCCCATTTCCCCTCCAGACCCCCCATTTCCCACTCCAGACCCCCATTTCCTCCCCATTTCCCCTCCTACACTCCCATTTCCACCCCACTTCCCCTCCAGACCCCCATTTCCCACTCTAGACCCCCATTTCCACCCCATTTCCACCCCACTTCCTCCTAGACCCCCATTTCCTCCCATTTCCTCCAGACCCCCATTTCCCACTCTATACCCCCCTCCCCATTTCCTCCCCCCCATTTCCACCCCACTTCCTCCAGACCCCCACATTTCCCACTCTAGACCCCCACTTCCTCCCCATTTCCCCCTACTTCCCCCTCCTAGACCCCCATTTCCACCCCATTTCCCTCCTAGACCCCATTTCCTCCCCATTTCCTCCCCATTTCCCCCAGACCCCCCCATTTCCCACTCTAGACCCCCATTTCCCCCCCATTTCCCCCACCCCACTTCCCCCCCCCCTCCCCCCCATTTCCCCCCCCCAGACCCCCATTTCCCCCCACTTCCCCATTTCCCCCTCCCCCCCTTCCCCACTTCCTCCACTTCCCATCCTTCCCCCTCCTTTCCTCCCCACTTCCTCCCTACTTCCCCCCATTTCCTCTCCCACTTCCCTCCCTGCCGCCTTTTCCCCGCCCCCTTCCCCCAAGCCCTGCCCCTAGCCCCGCCCCCAGCCCCTCCCTCCTCCATTCCTCCTCTCCCTCCCCCCCCCCTTAATCCTTCACTAATTAACCCTTCAGGCAGCTACTAATTAACCTCTCATTAACCACCCAAAGTGGGGGGGGGGGGGTGGGGGAGCACTAATTAACCCTTTGGGGCTAATAAGCACCCCCTTAATTAGCGCTAATTAGCCCCTCCTGGGGGGGTAATTAAGCCCTCCCCCCTGCTAATTAGCCCCCAGCCTCAGCCCTCCCCACTAGGGTCCTGATTAAGCTCTCCCTATGCTAATTAACCCCTCAGCTAATTACCCCACCCCACTAATTAACCCCTTAGGGTACTAATTAAGCCCTCCCCATGCTAATTGCCCTCCTAATTAATTTACACTCCCCACTAATTAACCCCTCAGAGAACTAATTAAGCCCTCCCCACGCTAATTAAACCCTAAACCCCAACCCCTCCCCGCTAATTAACCTCCTGAGGTCTTAATTAAGCTCTCCCCACGCTAATTAGCCCCCTAATTAATTAACCCTCCCCACTAATTAACCCTTTAGAATACTAATTAACCCCTGGCTCCTCTAATTACCCCCTAAACCCCAACCCCTTCCCGCTAATTAACCTCCTGAGCTCCTAATTAAGCTCTCCCCAAGCTAATTAACCCCTAACTAATTAACTCTCCGCACTAATTAACCCCTGGGGGTACTAATTAAGCTACTCAACCTCCCCCCCCCAGACCCTCCCTACCTCCCTTAACCTTTAATTAAGACCCTCCCCCTTAATTGCTCGCCTCCTTCATTAACCCCCACCCCTAATTAGCATAATTAAAAGCTTTAATTACAACTAAAAGGCTCCGGGGGGGAAGGATATTCGGGGGCTTGAAACAGGAGACCCAGAGGGCTCCTGGAGGCCTTTCCAGAGCTTAAAAGGCTCCCAGGGGTTCCCAAACGGCCAGGGGGAGGCACCCCCCGCGGCAAAGCCTGGCTCAGAAAGAGGCAAAATGGTTAAAAGAGGCTTTTAGTCCTCAAAAGTGACCCCAAAGAGTCCAAAGGGGGAGCAGCTGGGGGAAAGCCTGGCTCGCTATTGGCTGCCGCCGCGCATACGCCCGCCCCCTCCGCCCCATCTCGCCTCCCCATTGGTCCGTTTCGCTTTGCCCCGCCCCTTCCCTTCCGGCCGCGGCTCAGCGCTTGCGCTTTGCCCCTCACGGGGGCGAGCGAGCGTGTCCGGCCGCCTATGAGCCGCCAAAATGGGTTTGAAAGGTCCAACTGAGCCTTGTCGTGAAGGAAAGGGAGGCTTAAAGCGAGGCAGAGTGGTTAAAAGAGGCTTTTTGCCCTCAAAAGTGACCTTAAAGACTCCAAACGGTGAGCAGCCGGGCTAAAGCCTCGCTCGCTATTGGCTGCCGCCGCGCTTACGCCCGCCTCCTCCGCCCCATCTCGCCTCCCCATTGGTCCGTTTCCCTTTGCCCCGCCCCTTCCCTTCCGGCCGCTGCTCCGCGCCTGCCGCTTTGCCCCTCATGGTGGGCGAGCGAGCGTGGCCGGCGGCCTGCGGGCCGCCAAAATCGGTTGGAAAGGCCCAACTGAGCCTTGCCGTGAAGGAAAGGGAGGCTTAACGTGAGGCAGAGTGGATAAAAGAGGCTTTTTGCCCTCAAAAATGACTTCAAGGAGCCGGGCTGGGGGTAAAGCCTGGCTCGCTATTGGCTGCCGCCGCGCTTACGCCCGCCTCCTCCGCCCCATCTCGCCTCCCCATTGGTCCGTTTCGCTTTGCCCCGCCCCTTCCCTTCCGGCCGCTGCTCCGCGCCTGGCGCTTTGCCCCTCATGGTGGGCGAGCGAGCGTGTCCGGCCGCCTATGAGCCGCCAAAATGGGTTTGAAAGGTCCAACTGAGCCTTGTCGTGAAGGAAAGGGAGGCTTAAAGCGAGGCAGAGTGGTTAAAAGAGGCTTTTTGCCCTCAAAAGTGACCTTAAAGACTCCAAACGGTGAGCAGCCGGGCTAAAGCCTCGCTCTATTGGCTGCCGCGCTTACGCCCGCCTCCTCCGCCCCATCTCGCCTCCCCATTGGTCCGTTTCCCTTTGCCCCGCCCCTTCCCTTCCGGCCGCTGCTCCGCGCCTGCCGCTTTGCCCCTCATGGTGGGCGAGCGAGCGTGGCCGGCGGCCTGCGGGCCGCCAAAATCGGTTGGAAAGGCCCAACAGAGCCTTGTCGTGAAGGAAAGGGAGGCTTAACGTGAGGCAGAGTGGATAAAAGAGGCTTTTTGCCCTCAAAAATGACTTCAAGGAGCCGGGCTGGGGGTAAAGCCTGGCTCGCTATTGGCTGCCGCCGCGCTTACGCCCGCCCCCTCCGCCCTATCTCGCCTCCCTATTGGTCCGTTTCAGTTTGACCCCGCCCCTTCCCTTCCGGCCGCTGCTCCGCGCCTGGCGCCGAGCCCCTCATGGTAGGCGAGCGAGCGTGGCCTACGGCCTATGGGCCGCCAAAATGGGTTGGAAAGGTCCAACTGAGCCTTGTCGTGAAGGAAAGGAAAGCTCAAAGTGTGGCAGAATAGTTAAAAGAGGCTTTTTGCCCTCAAAAGTGACCTTAAAGACTGCAAACGGTGAGCAGCCGGGCTAAAGCCTCGCTCGCTATTGGCTGCCGCCGCGCTTACGCCCGCCCCCTCCGCCCCATCTGCCCCTCCCTATTGGTCCGTTTCCTTTGCCCCGCCCCCTTCCCTTCCGGCCGCTGCTCCGCGCCTGGCGCTTTGCCCCTCATGGTGGGCGAGCGAGCGTGGCCTACGGCCTAGGGGCCGCCAAAATGGGTTGGAAAGGCCCAACTGAGCCTTGTCGTGAAGGAAAGGAAAGCTCAAAGTGTGGCAGAATGGTTAAAAGAGGCTTTTTGCCCTCAAAAGTGACCTTAAATACGCCAAACGGTGAGCAGCCGGGCCCTCGCTCGCTATTGGCTGCCGCCGCGCTTACGCCCGCCCCCTCAGCCCTATCTCGCCTCCCCATTGGTCCGTTTCGCTTTGCCCCGCCCCTTCCCTTCCGGCCGCGGCTCAGCGCCTTGCGCTTTGCCCCTCATGGTGGGCGAGCGAGCGTGGCCGGCCGCCTATGAGCCGCCAAAACGGGTTGGAAAGGCCCAACTGAGCCTTGTCGTGAAGGAAAGGAAAGCTCAAAGTGTGGCAGAATAGTTAAAAGAGGCTTTTTGCCCTCAAAAGTGACCTTAAATACTCCAAACGGTGAGCAGCCGGGCTAAAGCCTCGCTCGCTATTGGCTGCCGCCGCGCTTACGCCCGCCCCCTCCGCCCTATCTCGCCTCCCTATTGGTCCGTTTCAGTTTGACCCCGCCCCTTCCTTTCCGGCCGCTGCTCCGCGCCTGGCGCTTTGCCCCTCATGGTGGGCGAGCGAGCGTGGCCTACGGCCTAGGGGCCGCCAAAATGGGTTGGAAAGGCCCAACTGAGCCTTGTCGTGAAGGAAAGGAAAGCTCAAAGTGTGGCAGAATGGTTAAAAGAGGCTTTTTGCCCTCAAAAATGACCTTAAAGACTCCAAACGGTGAGCAGCCGGGCTACAGCCTCGCTCGCTATTGGCTGCCGCCGCGCTTACGCCCGCCCCCTCAGCCCTATCTCGCCTCCCCATTGGTCCGTTTCGCTTTGCCCCGCCCCTTCCCTTCCGGCTGCTGCTCCGCGCCTGGCGCTTTGCCCCTCATGGTGGGCGAGCGAGCGTGGCCGGCCGCCTATGAGCCGCCAAAATGGGTTGGAAAGGCCCAACTGAGCCTTGTCGTGAAGGAAAGGAAAGCTTCAGAGTGGTTAAAAGAGGCTTTTGCCCTCAAAAGTGACCTTAAATACTCCAAACGGTGAGCAGCCGGGCTAAAGCCTCGCTCGCTATTGGCTGCCGCCGCGCTTACGCCCGCCCCCTCAGCCCTATCTCGCCTCCCCATTGGTCCGTTTCGCTTTGCCCCGCCCCTTCCTTTCCGGCCGCGGCTCAGCGCCTTGCGCTTTGCCCCTCATGGTGGGCGAGCGAGCGTGGCCGGCCGCCTATGAGCCGCCAAAATGGGTTGGAAAGGCCCAACTGAGCCTTGTCGTGAAGGAAAGGAAAGCTCAAAGTGTGGCAGAATGGTTAAAAGAGGCTTTTTGCCCTCAAAAGTGACCTTAAATACGCCAAACGGTGAGCAGCCGGGCTAAAGCCTCGCTCGCTATTGGCTGCCGCCGCGCTTACGCCCGCCCCCTCAGCCCTATCTCGCCTCCCCATTGGTCCGTTTCGCTTTGCCCCGCCCCTTCCCTTTCCGGCCGCGGCTCAGCGCCTTGCGCTTTGCCCCTCATGGTGGGCGAGCGAGCGTGGCCGGCCGCCTATGAGCCGCCAAAATGGGTTGGAAAGGTCCAACTGAGCCTTGCCGTGAAGGAAAGGGAGGCTTAAAGCGCGGCAGAACGGTTAAAAGAGCCTTTTCCCCCTCAAAACACCCCCCCCCCGGCAGCGCCAATAAAAGCCAGGCCCCGCGCCCGCCGGCGCCTTTAAGGCCTCGCCCCGCCCCTTCTCCCTAACGGCCTCGCCTCGGCGCTCCCCTATTGGCCGCCGCCTCCCCCCCGCTCCCTCCTCATTGGCCCGCTCCTCTTCCTCCCCGCCCCTTCCGCCCTCTCCGCGCCTGCGCGCTGCCTCCCGGCCCTCCGTGTGGGGAGGAAGGGGGTGGGGGCCATGGCGGCGCTGAGGGCAGGCGGCGGCGGCTCCTCCTCGGCCCGGGGCGGCTCGGAAAGCGCCGCGGGCGGCGGCGGGCGGAGGAGGAGGAGGGAGCGGCGGGAACGCTTTGGGGGGGGACGCGGGGGCGCCTTACGGCAACGGCTTGGCGGGCTCGGCGGGAGGAGGAGGAGGAGGAAGCGCAGGAGGCCAGGAGGAGGCCGCGGCCGCCATAAGCGAGGCCGGGGGCCGCGGGAGGGCGGCGGGAGGGAGGGGAAGCAGCGGCGGAGGAGCGGCAGAACGGCTGGGAGGGGGGGGATCGGGGGGGGGGGGATCGGGAGGGGTTAGCGGGGCGGGAGGGGGATCGGGGCGGGGGCGGGGGCGCCGCCGCCGCCGCCGGGGTCGGGGTCGGGGTCGGGGGTGCCGCCGCCGCCGCCGCCGCCGCCGCCGCTCCGCATCCGCCTCACGAAGCCGCCGAGGAGCTGGAGGAGGAGGCTGGGCTGGGGGAAGGCGACGCCGGGGACTCCGCCATCGAGGACCCGGTGAGGGCCGAGCTACCACCCCCCCCCCAACTCCCCCCCTCAGAGGACCCCAGACCCATTTTGGGGACCCCCAGACCCCCATCTCCCCCAGACCCCCACTTTGGGGACCCCAGACCCCCAGACCCCCATCTCCCCCAGAGTCTCCTTTTTGGGGTCCTTTTTGGGGACCCCCATCTCCCCAGACCCCCACTTTGGGCACCCTCAGAAGCCCCCAGACCCATTTTGAGTGCCCCAGGCCCCATCTCCCCCAGACCCCACTTTGGGGCCCCTCAGAAGCCCCAGACCCATTTTGGGACCCCCAGGCCCCCATCTCCCCCAGACCCCACTTTGGGGCCCCTCAGAAGCCCCCAGACCCATTTTGGGGTGCCCCAGGCCCCATCTCCCCCAGACCCCCACTTTGGGCCCCTCAGAAGCCCCAGACCCATTTTGGGGACCCCAGACCCCATCTCCCCCAGAGTCTCCTTTTGGGGTCCCTCAGAAGCCCCAGACCCATTTTGGGGACCCCAGACCCCCATCTCCCCCAGAGTCTCCTTTGGGGTCCCCAGAAGCCCCCAGACCCATTTTGGGGACCCCAGACCCCCATCTCCCCCAGAGTCTCCTTTGGGGTCCCTCAGAAGCCCCCAGACCCATTTTGGGGACCCCCAGACCCCCATCTTCCCCCCAGACCCCCACTTTGGTGTCCCTCAGGAGCCCCCAGACCCATTTTGGGGTCCCCCAGGCCCCCATCTCCCCCCCAGACCCCCACTTTGGGCACCCTCAGAAGCCCCCAGACCCATTTTGGGGTCCTCCAGACCCCCATCTCCCCCCCAGAGTCTCCTTTTGGGGTCCCTCAGGAGCCCCCAGACCCATTTTGGGGTCCCCCAGACCCCCATCTCCCCCCCAGAACCCCACTTTGGGCACCCTCAGGAGCCCCCAGACCCATTTTGGGGACCCCCAGACCCACATCTCCCCCCCAGAGTCTCCTTTTGGGCACCCTCAGAAGCCCCCAGACCCATTTTGGGACCCCCAGGCCCCCATCTCCCCCAGACCCCCACTTTGGGGTCCCTCAGGAGCCCCCAGACCCATTTTGGGACCCCCAGACCCCCATCTCCCCCCCAGACCCCCACTTTGGGGTCCCTCAGAAGCCCCCAGACCCATTTTGGGGACCCCCAGGCCCCCATCTCCCCCCCAGACCCCTACTTTGGGCACCCTCAGAAGCCCCCAGACCCATTTTGGGGACCCCCAGACCTCCATCTCCCCCCCAGAGTCTCCTTTGGGGTCCCTCAGAAGCCCCCAGACCCATTTTGGGGTCCCCAGACCCCATCTCCCCCAGACCCCCACTTTGGTGTCCTCAGAAGCCCCCAGACCCATTTTGGGACCCCCAGACCCCCATCTCCCCCCCAGACCCCCACTTTGGGCACCCTCAGAAGCCCCCAGACCCATTTTGGGGTCCTCCAGACCCCCATCTCCCCCCAGAGTCTCCTTTGGGGTCCCTCAGAGCCCCCAGACCCATTTTGGGGTCCCCCAGACCCCATCTCCCCCAGAACCCCACTTTGGGCACCCTCAGGAGCCCCCAGACCCATTTTGGGACCCCAGACCCACATCTCCCCCAGAGTCTCCTTTGGGCACCCTCAGAAGCCCCCAGACCCATTTTGGGACCCCCAGGCCCCATCTCCCCCAGACCCCCACTTTGGGGTCCCTCAGAGCCCCCAGACCCATTTTGGGACCCCCAGACCCCATCTCCCCCAGACCCCCACTTTGGGGCCCCTCAGGAGCCCCCAGACCCATTTTGGGGACCCCCAGACCCCATCTCCCCCAGACCCCCACTTTGGGCACCCTCAGAAGCCCCCAGACCCATTTTGGGACCCCAGACCCCATCTCCCCCAGAGTCTCCTTTTGGGGTCCCTCAGGAGCCCCCTGACTCATTTTGGGGTCCCTCAGAAGCCCCCAGACCCATTTTGGGGTCCCCCAGATCCCCATCTCCCCCAGAGTCTCCTTTTGGGGTCCCTCAGAAGCCCCCAGACCCATTTTGGGGCCCCAGACCCCATCTTTCCCCCAGAGTCTCCTTTGGGGTCCTCAGAAGCCCCCAGACCCATTTTGAGTGCCCCCAGACCCCCATCTCCCCCAGACCCCCACTTTGGGGTCCCTCAGAAGCCCCCAGACCCATTTTGGGGATCCTCAGACCCCCCCCAGGCCCCACAGAGCCACTTGTGCGGCACCCCCAGCCCCATAGGTGCTCCCCTGGGCCCTATAGAGGCACTTGTGGGGCATCCCCAGCCCCATGGAGGTACTTTTGGGGCACCCCCAGCCCCATTGGTGCCCCCTTGGGCCCCATAGACCCACTTGTGGGGCAACCCCTAGCCCCATAGGTGCCCCCTGGCCCCTATAGACCCACTTGTGGGGCACCCCCAGCCCCATAGAGTCACTTGTGGGGCACCCCCAAGCCCACAGAGTCACTTGTGGGGCACCCCCAGCCCCATGGAGACACTTATGGGGCACCCTCAGCCCCATAGGTGCCCCTTGGGCCCCATGGACCCACTTGTGGGGCACCCCCAGCCCCATAGAGTCACTTGTGGGGCACCCCAGCCCCCCTGGACCCCATAGGTGCTCCCTGGGGCCACTTGTGGTCACCCCAGCCCCATGGGGCCACTTGTGGGGCACCCCCAGCCCCATGGGGCCACTTGTGGGGCACCCCCAACCCCATGGGGCCACTTGTGGGGCACCCCCAGCCCCATGGGGCCACTTGTGGGTCACCCCCAGCCCCATGGGGCCACTTGTGGGTCACCCCCAACCCCATGGACCCACTTGTGGGTCACCCCCAACCCCATGGGGCCACTTGTGGGTCACCCCCAGCCCCATGGGGCCACTTGTGGGTCACCCCCAGCCCCATGGGGCCACTTGTGGGGCACCCCCAGCCTCCCATTTCCCCTCCCAGACCCCCCCAGGACCTCTGGGGGGCAGCCTTAGGGTCCCCAAAACGGGATCTGGGGTGGGTCGGGGGGGGTGGGGTGGGGTAGTACCTGCTTGCCCCCCCTTCCCCCCGCTGACCTCTGACCTTTGCTTTGCCCCTTCCCCCCAGGAGCTGGAGGCCATCAAGGCCCGGGTGAGGGAGATGGAGGAGGAGGCCGAGAAGCTGAAGGAGCTGCAGAACGAAGTGGAGAAGCAGATGAACATGAGCCCCCCCCCGGGCAACGGTGGGCACTCACTTCCGGGGGCGTTAGACCACGCCCACTTCCGGTTCGGGGCGGCGGCCATCTTGGTGAGGTCCCCCGTGAGGTCATTGAAGGGGGTGTCTCTCTTGTGTCCCTTTGGCGCCCCCCTCCCGGCAGCCGGCCCGGTGATCATGTCCCTGGAGGAGAAGATGGAGGCCGACGCCAGGTCCATCTATGTGGGGAATGTGAGTGAGGGGGAGGGGAGAGGGGGGGGGAGGGAGGGGAAGGGGATGGGGAAGGGGAAGGGGAAGGGGAGGAGAGGGAGTCAGGAATGGGGAGGGGGAGAAGGGGATGGGGAAGGAGGAGGAATGGGGAAGGGGGGAAGGGAGGAGGGGATGGGGAAGGAGGAAGGAGGAGGAAATGGGGAAGGGGGAAGGAGGAAGGGAGGAGGGGATGGGGAAGGGGAGGAGGAAGGGGAGGAGGAGGATGGGGAAGGGAAGGAGGAAGGGAGGAGGGGATGGGGAGGGGAGAAGGGGATGGGGAAGGAGGAGGAAGGGAGGAGGGGATGGGGAAGGGGAGGAGGAAGGGAGGAGGGGATGGGGAAGGAGGAGGAAGGGAGGAGGGGATGGGGAAGGGGAGGAAGGGAGGAGGGGATGGGGAAGGGGAGGAAGGGAGGAGGGGATGGGGAAGGGGAGGAGGGGAGGAGGGGATGGGGAAGGAGGAGGAAGGGAGGGGATGGGGAGGGAGGAGGGGATGGGGGAGGGAGGGGAGGGGATGGGGAAGGGGAGGAGGGGATGGGGAAGGAGGAGGGGATGGGGAAGGAGGAGGGGATGGGGAAGGAGGAGGGGATGGGGAAGGGGAGGAAGGGAGGAGGGGATGGGGAAGAGGAGGAAGGGAGGAGGGGATGGGGAAGGGGAGGAAGGGAGGAGGGGATGGGGAAGGGGAGGAAGGGAGGAGGGGATGGGGAAGGGGGAGGAGGGGAGGAAGGGGATGGGGAAGGGGAGGAGGGGAGAGGGGGATGGGGAAGGGGAGGAGGGGATGGGGAAGGAGGAGGGGAGGGGAAGGAGGAGGGGATGGGGAAGGAGGAAGGGGATGGGGAAGGAGGAAGGGAGGAGGGGATGGGGAAGGAGGAAGGGGAGGAGGGGATGGGGAAGGGGAGGAAGGGAGGAGGGGATGGGGAAGGGGAGGAGGGGGGGAGAACAGGGGAGTCAGGGATGGGGAGGGGCAGAAGGAAAGGGGATGGGAGAAGGGGAGGGGGGAGGAGGGGATGGGGAGGGAAGGAAAGGGGGAAGAGGGGATGGGGAAGGGGAGGAAGGGAGGGGAAGGGGATGGAGAAGGGGGGGAAGGGGAGGAAGGGAGTCAGGAATGGGGAGGGGAGAAGGGAGGAGGGGATGGGAATGGGGAGGAAGGGAGGAGGGGATGGGGAAGGGGAGGAAGGGGATGGGGAAGGGGGGAGGAGGAGAGGGGGAGGGGAGGAGGGGATGGGGAGGGGAGAGGTAGGAGAGGATTTGGGGGGCCAGTTGGGGCAAATTTGGGCAATTTGAGCTGAAATTTGGGGAAATTGGCCCTAAATCCCTTCCAATTCCCATGGAACCTTCTGGAACTTCTTCCTCCCTCTCTCCTTCCTCCTCCTCCTCCCTCCCTCTCCCCCCCCCCAGGTGGACTACGGGGCGACGGCGGAGGAGCTGGAGGCTCACTTCCACGGCTGCGGCTCCGTCAACCGCGTCACCATCCTCTGCGACAAGTACAGCGGCCACCCCAAGGGGTAAGCCACGCCCCCCCCGGTGCCCCACCCGCCCCGTTGACCACGCCCTCTCAAGGCCACGCCCCCGCTAACCACGCCCCACCCCCCCACAGCTTCGCCTACATCGAGTTCTCTGACAAGGAGTCCGTCCGCACCTCCATGGCCCTCGACGAGTCGCTCTTCCGCGGGCGGCAGATCAAGGTCAGGCGTGGGGCACCGGCCCCAGATGACCCAAAGTGGCCTCAGTTTGCCCCAAATTCCCCCTGGGTTTGGCCCAGTTTGCCTGAATTTGGCCCAATTTGCCTGAATTTGGCCCAGTTTGCCTCAATTTGGCCCAGTTTGCCTGAGTTTAGCCCAGTTTGCCTGAATTTGGCCCAGTTTGCCTCAATTTGGCCCAGTTTGCCTCAATTTGGCCCAATTTGCCTCAATTTGGCCCAGTTTGCCTCAATTTGGCCCAGTTTGCCTCAATTTGGCCCAGTTTGCCTCAATTTTGCCCAATTTCCCTGAATTTGGCCCAGTTTGCCTCAATTTGGCCCAGTTTCCCTCAATTTGGCCCAATTTCCCTGAATTTGGCCCAATTTCCCTCAATTTGGCCCAGTTTGCCTCAATTTGGCCCAGTTTGCCTCAATTTGGCCCAGTTTGCCTCAATTTGGCCCAATTTCCCTCAATTTCCCTAGGTTTGGCCCAATTTCCCTGGATTTTGCCCAGTTTCCCTCAACTTCCCTGAATTTTGCCCAGTTTCACTCCAATTTGCCCAATTTCCCTCAATTTTCTCCAAATTGCCCCGAATTTCTCAACTTTTACTCCTATTTCCCAAACCCTCTCCAAATTTCCCTGCATTTTGCCCAGTTTCCCCAAATTGCTCTGAATTTTACCCCAAATTTTCCCCATTATCCCCCAATTTCCATGAATTTTCCCCAAATTTGCCTGAATTTCTCAAGCTTTACTCAAATTTCCCAAATTCTCTCCAAATTTGACTGAGTTTTGCCCAATTGCCCTCAAATTTTCCACAAATCCTCCCCATCTTTCAAATTTTGCTCATTTCTCCAAACTTGACTTGAATTTCTCCAAATTCTCCACATTTCCCTCAAATTCTCCAAATCCTTCAAATTTCTCTCAAATTTTGCCCGATTCTCCAACTTACCCTCAAATTTTGCCCAATTTGCAAATTTTACTCAAATTTTCCGAAATTTCCCCCAAATTCCCCAGAGTTCTCTCACATTCTCCCAATTTCACTCCAATTTCACTCAAGTTCCCCAAATTTCCCTCAAATGCCCCACATTTCATACACATTCCTGTAATTTCACTCAAATTCTTCAAATTTCCCAAATGTCACACAAAATTAATCAAGTTTCACTCAAAACTCATCAAATTTCACTCAAATTCCCCAAATTTCCCCCGTTTCACCCAAGTCCTCCAAATTCCCCTCAAATTTTGCCAAATTTCAAATTTCAAACTTCACCCAAATTCCTCAAATTTTCCCCACATCCTCCAAAATCCACTCGAATTTTGCCCAGTTCTTCCAATTCCGCTCAAATTTCCCTTAAATCCTCCAAATATCAACCAAATTCCCCTCAAGTTTCCCAAATGGCCAAAGTTTCCCTCAAATTTTCCCCAATTTTCAAATTTCACTTAAATCTCGCTTAAGTTTCCCCCAAATCTTCCTGATTTCCCTCAAATTCTCCAAATTTCACTGAAATTCTCCCCAAAATTCCCCAAATTGCCCACAAATTTTCCCCAATTTTCAAATTTCACTTAAATCTCGCTTAAGTTTCCCCCAAATCTTCCTGATTTCCCTCAAATTCTCCAAATTTCACTGAAATTTTCCCAAATTGCCCACAAATTTTGCCCAATTTTGCAAATTTCACCCAAATCTCACTAAATTTCACCCAAATCCTCCAAATTGCCCTCGAATCCTCTTCAACCCCTCCCCACCCCTCACCCTCTCCCCCTCTACCCCCTCCCCCCCCCCAGGTGATCCCCAAGCGCACCAACCGGCCCGGCATCAGCTCCACCGACCGCGGCTTCCCCCGGGGGCGCTTCCGGGGCCGCGGCTTCAGCTCCGCCCGGCCTGGACGCTTCTACAGCGCCTACGGACGGCCCCGAGCCAGGGCCTACAGGTGAGGCCTGCTGGGGGGGTGGGTGGGGGTCCAGCATGGCCGCCTGGGGGCCAGCATGGCCGCCTGGGGTCCATCATGGCCGCCTGGGGTCCATCATGGCCGCCTCAGACCCACAGTTTCCTTCTGGAGGCCTCCCAGGAGGTCTCTTGGGGGTCTCCAGGACCTCCCTGGGGGGGCTCCAGGGGGGGTCCCTGGGGGTCTCCAGCCCCTCCCTCACCCCTCCCCCCTTCTCTCTCTCTCTCTCCGCAGGGGCCGGGTCCGAGCCACTTCCTGGTACTCTCCCTATTAGCCAATCAGACGCCGCCGCCCCCTCCAAAGCCCCACCCCCCCACCCCAAACCCCGCCCCTTTCACCACCACCCACACATACGCCGCCCCCCCCCCCATTGGCTGGGCAGGGCCCGGGGGTGGGGAGGGGGAAGGGCCAAGCCCCGCCCACCCCCTCCTGTCTCTGGCAAGCTCCGCCCCTTTCCTCCTCCCCCCCCCCCCTTCTGCCTTCTCCTCCTCCCCCCTCCTCCTCCCCCCTCCCCCTCCTCCTCTGTTTCTTTATCGTTGCAGGTGGCTGGAACCGGATTGGTTGGGGCCAGGAAGTGACATCAGAGGGGGCGGGGCTTGAGCCAGGGGTTGGGGGAGGAGGAGGAGGAGGAGCTCTGTGTGTGTGTGGGGTGGGGTTGGGGCAAGGGGGGGGGGCGGGGCTTAGCCCTCAGAGCCAATCGGGAGAGGAGGCTTGGAGGAAAGAGAGGAAGGAGGGGGGGGGAAGGGAGGGGGCGGGGCTTGGAGGCTGAGGAGAAAGGGGGAGGAGCAATAAAAGAGAGAGAGGAGGGGGAGAGGAGGCGTGGCCTGTGCTGATTGGCGGGTTGGGGGGGGAGGGTGTGGGGGGGAGAGGGAGGGGGCGGGGCTTGAGGTGATCCCCTCCCATAGGGACCCACAGGAGCCATAGGGACCCATAGGAGCCCATAGAGAGCCATAGGAGCTCATAGGGACTCACAGGACCCATAGGGAGCCATAGGAGTCCATAGAAGCCCATAGGGAGCTATAGGAGCCATAGGGACCCATAGAGACGCATAGGGAGCCATAGAAGCCCATAGGGAGCCATAGGAGCCCATAGAGACTCATAGGGAGCCATAGAAGCCCATAGGGAGCCATAGAGCCATAGGAGCCATAGGACCCATAGAGACTCATAGGGAGCCATAGAAGCCCATAGGGAGCCATAGAAGCCCATAGGGAGCCATAGGGACTCATAGGAGCCCATAGAGACCCATGGGAGCCATAGGAGCCCATAGGAGTCATAGGGACCCATAGAGACTCATAGGGGCTCAGCCATAGGAGCCCATAGAGACCCATAGGAGCCCATAGGGAGCCATAGGAGCCCATAGAGATTCATGGGAGCCATAGGAGCCCATAGGAGTCATAGGGACCCATAGAGACTCATAGGGAGCCATAGGAGCCCATAGAGACTCATAGGGAGCTATAGAGATTCATAGGGAGCCATAGGAGCCCATAGAGACTCATGGGAGCCATAGGGAGCCATAGAGATTCATTAGGAGCCATAGGGACCCATAGAGACTCATAGGGAGCCATAGGAGCCCATAGAGACTCATAGGGAGCCATAGAGATTCATAGGGAGCCATAGGAGCTCATAGGGAGCCATAGGAGCCCATAGAGACTCATGGGAGCCATAGGGAGCCATAGAGATTCATAGGGAGCCATAGGAGCCCATAGGGAGCCATGGGAGCCCATAGGAGCCATAGGAGCCCATAGGGAGCCATGGGAGCCCATAGGGAGCCATGGGAGCCCATAGGGAGCCATAGGAACCCATAGAGAGCCATAGAAGCCCATAGGGAGCCATGGGAGCCCATAGGAGCCATAGGAGCTCATAGGGACTCATAGGAGCCCATAGGGACCCATAGAGACTCATAGGGATCCATAGAAGCCCATAGGGAGCCATAGGAGCCCATAGGGACCCATAGGAGCCCATAGGGAGCCATAGGAGCCCATAGGGAGCCATGGGAGCCCATAGGGAGCCATAGGAACCCATAGGGAGCCATGGGAGCCCATAGAGAGCCATAGAAGCCCATAGGGAGCCATAGGAACCCATAGGAGCCCATAGGGAGCCCATAGGGAGCCATAGAAACCCATAGGGAGCCATAGGAGCCCATAGGGAGCCATGGGAGCCCATAGGGAGCCATAGGAACCCATAGGGAGCCATGGGAGCCCATAGAGAGCCATAGAAGCCCATAGGGAGCCATAGGAACCCATAGGGAGCCATGGGAGCCCATAGGGAGCCATAGGAACCCATAGGGAGCCATGGGAGCCCATAGAGAGCCATAGGAACCCATAGGGAGCCATGGGAGCCCATAGGGAGCCATAGGAGCCCATAGGGAGCCATAGGAACCCATAGAGAGCCATAGAAGCCCATAGGGAGCCATAGGAACCCATAGGAGCCCATAGGGAGCCCATAGGGAGCCATAGAAACCCATAGGGAGCCATAGGAGCCCATAGGGAGCCATAGGAGCCCATAGAGAGCCATAGGGACCCACAGAGAGCCATAGGGCCCCATAGCCCTCCCCCCCCCATGAAGCCAAACTGAGTTCTCAGTCTCCATTTTATTGCCTCACACACACACACACACACGGGGGGGGGGGGGGGAGGGCCCAAGTTGCCCCCAAGTATCCCCCAGTAGCCTCCCAGTCTCCCTCAGTAGCCTCCCACTCCCTCCCAGTTGCCTCCCAGTTGCCTCCCAGTAGCCTCCCACTCCCTCCCAGTTGCCTCCCAGTCTCCCCCAGTAGCCTCCCACTCCCTCCCAGTTGCCTCCCAGTCTCCCCCAGTAGCCTCCCAGTCTCCCCCAGTCCCTCCCAGTCTCCCCCAGTTGCCTCCCAGTCTCCCCCAGTAGCCTCCCACTCCCTCCCAGTTGCCTCCCAGTCTCCCCCAGTTGCCTCCCAGTCTCCCCCAGTCCCTCCCTCCTCCCCAGTAGCCTCCCACTCCCAGTTGCCTCCCAGTCTCCCCAGTCCCTCCCAGTCTCCCCAGTAGCCTCCCAGTCTCCCCCAGTTGCCTCCCAGTCTCCCCCAGTCGCCTCCCAGTCCTTCCCAGTCGCCCCCCCAGCGCCTCTCAGCGGTCGAAGGGAGGGAGGCTGACGGTGGGGGAGGGCGGGGCCGGCCCCCCCGGGGAGGCGGAGGGAGGGGGCGTGGCCCCGCCCACGCTGCCGCGGGACAGGGAGCGGCCCCGCCCCTCGGAGGAAGCCGTGCGGGACCTGCCCAGACGAGTCATGGCGGCCGCGGGCACTGCGGGGGAGAGGAGGAGGAGCCATAGGGACCCATAGAGACTCATAGGGACCCATAGGAGCCCATAGGGACCCATAGGAGCCATAGGAACCCCTCCCAGTGGGGCTCCCAGCTGCGCCTCCCCCATCGCCCTTTGAAGGCTCCCGGTGGGCCCCACCCGGCGTTGCCCTTTGAAGAGCTGCTGAGGAGTCCCAGCCTGGCTCCCGTTGCTCTCTGGCTCCCTCTAGGCGGCCGCGCAGGGGAACTGCAGCAGCAGCCCCAAAGACCTCTCCCCAAGGCTCTTCCCTATTGCCTTTCCCCATTGCTCTCTGGCTCCCTCCGGTGGCCGCGCAGCGGAACTGCAGCAGCCCAAATCCTCTCCAATCCCCTCCCACTCCCTCCTACTCCCTCCCAGTCCCTCCCACTCCCCTCCCAGTCCCTCCCACTCCCCTCCCAGTGCCTCCCAGTCCCCTCCCACTCCCCTCCCAGTTCACTCACTGTATCCCATGCCCTGCAGGAAGTACTTGAAGGCTTCAATCAGCTTGGCTGGCTGGGGGGGGGAGGGGGGCGAGGGGGGGGTTGGGGGGGGGACCAGTAAGGACCAGGACCACTCCCAGGCCCCTCCCAGGCCCTCCCCAGTCCCTCCCAATCCCCTCCCAGTCCCTCCCAATCCTCTCCCACTCCCCTCCCAGTGCCTCCCAGTCCCCCCCAATCCCCTCCCAGTGCCTCCCAGTCCCTCCCAATCCCCTCCCAGCCCCTCCCAATCCCCTCCCACTCCTCTCCCACTCCCCTCCCAGTGCCTCCCAGTTGCCCTCACCTGGCTGATCTGAGGCTGCCCTCCCCCGTCAGCCATCTGCAGGAGGGAGGGAGAGGAGGAGAAGGGGGGGGGGGGAAGAAGATTTTGGGGTCAAAAAAAAGGCAATTTTGGGGCACACCCCCCCCCCCCAAAAAAGAAGCACATTTTGGGGGAGGGGCAAAAAGTTTTGGGGTGAGAAGAGAGGATTTTGGGGGTACCTTGAGGAAGGAGGTTTGGGTGGGGTCCAGCTTGGAGTTGCATTGGACCTGGGGGAGGGGGGGGGGAGGAGGCCTGCAGTCAGCTCCCAGTTCAGACCAGTTTGGACTCCCAGTCTCCCCCAGGCCCTTGCCCATTGCTCTCTGGCTCCCTCCGGTGGCCGTGCAGGGGAACTGCAGAAGCCCCAAAGCCTCTCCCAGTGCCTCCCACTCCCTCCCTCTGCTCCTGCTCCCTCCCAAGCCCCTCCCACTCCCTCCCAAGCCCCTCCCACATCTTCACAAGCCCCTCCCACATCTTCCCAAGCCCCTCCCACTCCCTCCCAAGCCCCTCCCAGCCTCACCACAGCCTCCTCATGGGGGGAGCTGTCCCCCACCACCAGCAGCACAGGGCAGCTGCAGAGGTCAAAGGGTCAGAAGTGGTCAAAGGGGAGGGGGGGGGGGGGAGGAGACAGAGGTCACCAGGGGTCGAGGTCGACCTCAGTTTGGGGGGGTGGGGGATGGGCCGGGGGGGGGGGTCAAAGGTCACCGACCGGAGGCTGCCAGCACCGCTCCGCTCCAGGCCCAGGTCGCCACGGCTGGAAAGGGAGCAGTGGAGGCAGTGAGGAGCAGTAGGGAGCAGTATGGATCAATAGGGAGCAGTGTGGGTCAATAGGGAGCAGTGTGGATCAATAGGGATCAATGGGGACCAGAATGGATCAATGGGGACCAGAATGGATCAATGGGGATGAGTGTGGATCAATAGGGACCAGTATGGTTCAGTAAGGATCCATAGGGACCAGTAGGGGTCAATAGAGACCAGTATGGAGTGGAATGGATCAATAGGGACGAGTATGGATCAATAGGGACCAGTATAGGCCAGTATGGATCAATAGGGACGAGTATGGATCAATAGGGACCAGTATAGACCGGTATGGATCAATAGGGACGAGTATGGATCAATAGGGACCAGTATAGACCAGTATGGATCAATAGGAACGAGTATGGATCAATAGGGACCAGTATAGGCCAGTATGGATCAATAGGGACGAGTATGGATCAATAGGGACCAGTGTGGGCCAATATGGATTGATAGGGACCAGTGTGGCTCAATAGGGGCCAGTATGGATCAATAGGGCCAAGTATGAATCAGTATGGATCAATAGGGACCAGTATGGACCAATAGGGACCAGGGTGGATCAATAGGGAACAGCTGCGCCTCCCCCATCGCCCTTTGAAGGCTCCCGGTGGGCCCCCCCCGGCGTTGCCCTTTGAAGAGCTGCTGAGGAGTCCCAGCCTGGCTCCTATTGCTCTCTGGCTCCCTCTAGGCGGCCGCGCAGGGGAACTGCAGCAGCAGCCCCAAAGACCTCTCCCCAGGCTCTTCCCTATTGCCTTTCCCCATTGCTCTCTGCCTCCCTCCTGTGGCCACGCAGAGGAACTGCAGCAGACCCAAATCCCCTCCCAGTGCCTCCCAATCACCTCCCAGCCCCTCCCAGGCCCCACCCAGGCCCCACCCAGGCCCCACCCAGCCCCTCACCTCCTGTACATAGACCACAGCAAGGTCACGTTTGGGCTCTGCCCGATCCTGTGGCGCAGGCCCCGGACGTGGGGGGGCAGCAGACAACTCCTCCTGCCCCACAGCGACCCCCAAGTGAGCCCCCGGAGCTCCCCCCCCCCCCCAGTGGCCTCCAGTGGCCACTTGGAGCCATTGCAGCCCCCCCCAGTGGCCTCCCAGCCCCATAGTGACCCCCGAAGTGACCCCCAAGTGGCCTCCGGGACCCCTAAGTGATGCCCAAGTGGCTTCTGGGACCCCCAAGTGACCCCTAAGTGACCCCCAAGTGGCCTCTGGGACCCCTAAGTGACCCCCAAGTGGCCTCTAAGACCCCCAAGTAACCTCCCTTGCCCCTTAGTGACCCCCAAAGTGGCTCCTGATACCCCCCCTACCTGCTCTCCCCTGCCCCATAGAGACCCCCAAGTGACACCTGAGACCCCAGGTGGCCCCCTGCCCCATAGCGACCCCAAAGTGGCTCTTGGGCCCCCAATGGACCTCCCTACCCCATAGCGACCCCCAACTTACCCCTGCCCCCCCTCCCCTCCCCCAGCGCCTACCGGGCTGAAGAGGTGAGCCAGGATCATATCCGTGGGGGAGGAGGTCAGGCCGGAGATCTGCCCCACAGCGACCCCCAAGTCACCTCCCCGTCCCCTCCCTGCCCCCTCCAGCCCCTCCCAAACCCCCCCAGCCCATAGGAGCCCATAGGGAGCCATAGGGAGCCATAGGGACCCACAGCAGCCATAGGGACCCATAGGGGCCCATAGGGACCCATAGGAGCCATAGGGACCCATAGAGACCCATAGGAGCCATGGGGACCCATAGGAGCCATAGGGACCCATAGGAGCCATAGGGAGCCATAGAGACCCATAGGGACCCATAGGAGCCATAGGGACCCATAGAGACCCATAGGAGCCCATAGGGAGCCATAGGAGCCCATAGGGACCCATAGGAGCCATAGAGACCCATAGGGACCCATAGAGACTCATAGGGACCCATAGAGACCCATAGGACCCATAGGGACCCATAGGGACCCATAAAGACTCATAGGGACCCATAGGGGCCACAGGGACCCATAGGGACCCATAGGAGCCCATAGGGACCCATAGGAGCCATAGGGACCCATAGGGACCCATAGAGACTCATAGGGACCCATAGAGACCCATAGGAGCCATAGGGACCCATAGGGGGCATAGGGACCCATAGGGGGCATAGGGACCCACAGCAGCCATAGGGACCCATAGAGACTCATAGGGACCCATAGGAGCCCATAGGGACCCATAGGAGCCATAGGGACCCCTCCCAGTGGGGCTCCCAGCTGCGCCTCCCCCATCGCCCTTTGAAGGCTCCCGGTGGGCCCCCCCCGGCGTTGCCCTTTGAAGAGCTGCTGAGGAGTCCCAGCCTGGCTCCCGTTGCTCTCTGGCTCCCTCTAGGCGGCCGCGCAGGGGAACTGCAGCAGCAGCCCCAAAGACCTCTCCCCAAGGCTCTTCCCTATTGCCTTTCCCCATTGCTCTCTGGCTCCCTCCGGTGGCCGCGCAGCGGAACTGCAGCAGCCCCAAACCCCCTCCCAATCCCCTCCCAATCCCCTCCCAGCCCCTCCCAGCCCCTCCCAGCCCCTCCCAGTACCTTGTTTGCCGCCCACTGGGCCCAGCCCTCAGCCCTGGGGTTGAGGTTGAGCAGCAGAAGACCTTCCACAGCCTCAGGCTGCATCAGCTGGGGGAAGGGAGAGGAGAAGGAAGGGGGAGAGAGAGACCCCCAGTGAGCTCCCAGGCCCCTCCCAGCCCCCTCCCAGTCCCCCCTCCCAGCCCCCCTCCACTCACCCCAAACTTGGCCAGCACGAAGGCTCCCACGCCCACGCCGATGCCGATGATGTGGGGGATGCTGGGGGGGCAAGGGGAGGCTCCCAGTAGGGCTCCCAGCCCCGCCCAATATGGCTACCAGCCCCTCCCAGCGCCTCCCAGCCCTGCCCAGCCCCGCCCAGCCCCGCCCAGTATGGCTCCCAGGGCCTCCCAGTGCTCCCAGTATGGCTCCCAGCCCCTCCCAGTGCCTCCCAGTCCCCACCCAATCCCCTCCCTGCTCCTCCCAATCTCACCCAGCCCCACCCAGCCCCTCCCAGCCCCACCCAGCCCCTCCCAACCCCCTCCCAGCCACTCACTGGAGGTGCTCCAGCACATAGGGAATCATCTCTGCCAGCTGCTCCAGGGAGGGATACTGGTACCTGGGTGGGGAGAGGGGAAGTGGGAGGGGCTGGGAGGGGATTGGGCGGGGCTGGGAGGGGATTGGGTGGGGCTGGGAGGGGATTGGGCGGGGCTGGGAGGGGATTGGGCGGGGCTGGGAGGGGATTGAGTGGGGCTGGGAGGGACTGGGTGGGGATTGGGAGGGGATTGGGTGTGGCTGGGTGTGGCTGGGAGGGGATTGGGAAGGGATTGGGCAGGGTTGGGTGTGGCTGGGTGTGGCTGGGAGGGGATTGGGAAGGGATTGGGCAGGGTTGGGTGTGGCTGGGAGGGGATTGGGAGTGGCTGGGTGTGGCTGGGCGTGGCTGGGATGAGTTTGGGAGGGGCTGGGTGGGGCTGGGTGGGGCTGGGTGGGGATTGGATGGGGTCCACGTCGCCTACCCGGGGGGGTAGGGCGGGGCCCCGTCCTCCATGCCGGGGGGGTCCAGGTGGACCAATAGGAAGCCGCGGACGATCTCGGCCATCTCCGGGTGGCTGAAGAGTGGCCAATAGCAGGAGGAGACTGGGAGGAGGGGGAGAGGGAGGGTCAGGACCCTCCCCACCCCCACCCCCCCACATCCCCTCCCCTCCCCCCGGGCTCACAGTCGTGCCCCACGTCCGGGTAGGTCAGCAGCGCAGGCCGGCCCTGCCGCCCCGAGCCCCAGCTCTGCAGGTGGAGGGCGCCGTAGGGAGTCTGCAGCAGCTCCTCCTGGCGGCCAGGGAGAGGGGGAGGAGGGGGAGGGGGAGGGGGGAGGAGGGGAGGAGGAGGAGGAAGAGGGGAGGAGGGGAGGAGGGGAGGAGGGGAGAGGGGAGAGAGGGGAGGAGGAGGAGAGGGGGAGGAGGAAGAGGGGAGGAGGGGAGGAGGGGAGGAGGAGGAGGGGGGAGGAGGAAGAGGGAGGAGGGGAGGAGGAGGGGGGAGGAGGGGGGGGGAGAAGGGGGAGGAGAAGGGGGGAGGAGAAGGGGGAGGGGAGGGGAGGGTGGGGAGGAGAAGGGGGAGGGAGAGAGGAGGGAGAAGGGAGGGGGAGAAGGGAGAGGGGGAGAAGGGAGAGGGGAGGGGGGAGAAGGGAGAGAGGGAGAAGGGAGAGAGGGAGAAGGGGAGAGAGGGAGAAGGGAGAGAGGGAGAAGGGAGAGGGGAGAAGGGAGAGGGGGAGAAGGGAGAGGGGGAGAAGGAGAGAAGGGAGAGGGGGAGAAGGGAGAGGGGGAGAAGGGAGAGGGGGAGAAGGGAGAGAGGGAGAAGGGAGAGAGGGAGAAGGGAGAGGGAAAGGGATGGGGAGAGGGCATAAGGAGGGGAGGAGAGGAGGAGGGAAGAGAGGAGGGGAGAGGAGGGGTGGGGAGAGGAGAATGGAAGAGGAGGGAAGGTGGAGAGGGGCAGAGGAAGAGGAGGGAAGGTGGAGAGGGGAGGGGAGGGGGAGGGGGAAAGGAGAATGGGAGAGAGGGATAGGAGGGAGGGGGAGAAGGGGAGGGGAGGGGGAGAGAGAGGGGAGAAAGGAAGAGGAGGGGAGGGGAGGAAAGAGGGGAGAAGGAAGGGGGAAAGGGAGGGGAGGGGGGAGGGGTGAGGCAGGGAAGGAGGGGGAGGGGGAGGAGGAGAGGGAGGGGAGGGGGAGGGGGAGGGGGAGGGGGAGACCACAACTTCAATCAGCTGCACTCAGTTCGCATAGGGAAGGCCCCGGGGGAGGGGGCCCAAAATGCCCTCAAATTGCCCCAAAATTGCCCCAACCTCCCCCTCCCCCTTCCCCCTCCTTCCTCCCCTCCCTCCTCCCTCCTCCTCCTCCCTCCCCCAGCCCCTTCCTCACCTTGCCGGGGGAGGGGCAGCCTGCTCCAGCTCCATTCCTCAGCTCCCTTCCCGAGGTCAAAGGTCGGTGGCAGGCTGGGGGTCAAAGGTCAAAGGTCGAGAGGGGGTCACCTCCTCCCCCCCACCCCCCAACCCCCAACCCTTTCCCCCCTCCCCTCCCCTCCCCTTCCCCTCGAGGGTTCCCTCCCCCCTGCCCTTCACTTGCCTTTGGGCCCCCAGGCTGCAGGCTTTGGCCACGCCCTCCACGCTCCGGGCCACGCCCCCCCGCATTCTGGCCCCCCCCAGAAGCGCGTCAGGGATTGGGCGGCGCTGGCCACGCCCCCTCCCTGCCCATAAGGCTTTCCCCCTCCCCTCCCCCGCACCCCCGCCAGGGGCCCCCAAAGGGACCCAAAAGGGGCAGAAATGGACCCAAAATGGGCGGAAACGGACCCAAAAGGGGCTGCAGGGAGCCAAAGGGACCCAAAATGAGCTGAAATGGACCCAAAATGAGCTGCTGGGAGCCAAAGGGACCCAAAATGAACCAAAATGAGCTGAAATGGACCCAAAATGGGCTGCAGGGAGCCAAAGGGACCCAAAGTGACCCAAAATGAGCTGAAATGGACCCAAAATGAGCTGCTGGGAGCCAAAGGGACCCAAACTGAACCAAAATGACCTAAATTGACTCAAAATGACCCAAAATGACCTAAAGTGACACAAAACGACCCAGAGTGACCCAAAACGAACCAAAGGGACCCAAATTGAGCTGAAATTGACCCAAAATGAGCTGCTGGGAGCCAAAGGGACCCAAAATGAACCAAAGTGACCTAAATTTACTCAAAATGACCCCAAATGACCTGAAGTGACACAAAACGACCCAGAGTGACCCAAAACGACCCAAAATGGGCTGAAATGGACCCAAAATGAGCTGCAGGGAGCCAAAGGGACCCAAAGTGACCCAAAATTGCCTAAATTGACTCAAAATGACCCAAAAAGAACTAAAATGACCCAAAGTGAACCAAAGTGACCCAAAATGATCTAATCTGACCCAAACTGACCCAAATTGACCTAAATTGACCCAAACTGACCTAAATCGACTCAAACTGTCCCCAAGTGACTCAAACTGACCTAAAGTGACCCAAAATGACCCAAACTGACCCAAATTGACCTAAACTGACTTAAACTGACCCAAACTGACCCAAAATGACCTAAACTGACCCAAACTGACTCAAAATGACCCAAAATGACCCAAACTGACCTCAATTGACCTAAACTGACCCAAACTGACCTAAATTGACCTAAATTGATCTAAATTGACTCAAACTGACCCAAAGAAACCCAAAATGAACTAATCTGACCCAAACTGACCCAAACTGACCCAAACTGACCCAAACTGACCCAAAATGACGCAAAATGACCCAAAATGAACTGATCTGACCCAAATTGTCCTAAACTGACCTAAACTGACCCAAACTGCCTCCCTCCCCCCCAAATGACCTAAACTGACCCAAAATGACCCAAACTGCCCCTCTGACCCAAACTGCACCCAAACTCGACCCAAAGCATCCTAATTAGCACTAATTGGCCCTAATTAGCCCCTCTGGGCACTAATTGACCTCTTTAAGCACCCTAATCAGCCTTAATTAGCCCCTTAATGAGCCTCAGGCCCTTAATTAGCACGATTCATTAAGCCCTAGGCTCCCAAATTAGCCTCCTGGGCAGCCCTAATTAACCTTCAGCCACCCCTAATTAAGCCTAATTAACCGCCTGAGTAGGGCTAATTAAGCTTGGCTCACCACTAATTAAGCCTCAGGCCCCTAATTGGAGTTCTGAACAGCCCTAATTAGGCCCTCATTGCCACTAATTAATGAGGGAGGGGTAGGTGGTTAGCCTCATTAGGAGCCCTGGAGCCTAATTAACCCTCCAGGAGCCCTAATTAACCCTCCAGGAGCCCTAATTAACCTCCCAAAAGCCTAATTAACCCCCCAGGAGCCCTAATTAACTCCTTCAAGAGACTAATTAACCCTCCCAGGAGCCTAATTAACCCCCCAGGAGCCCTAATTAACCCCCCAGGAGCTCTAATTAACTCCTTCAAGAGACTAATTAACCCTCCCAGGAGCCTAATTAACCCCCCAGGAGCCCTAATTAACCCCCCAGGAGCCCTAATTAACCCCCCAGGAGCCCTAATTAACCCCCCAGGAGCCTAATTAACTCCTTCAGGAGCCCTAATTAAGCTCCACCAGTCCCCTAATTAGCACTAATTAAGCCCTCCCGGGGGGGGGAAGAAGGAGAAGGAATGGGGAGGGAGAGGGGAGTGGCCTCTAATTAGCTTCTAATTAGCCTCTAATTAGCCTCTAATTAACGACTCTTTCAGCCCTTCAGCTCCTTCGAAGCCTTCTTTAATTGATTGATTCACTGATTGATCGATTAATTAGGGGGAGGGGGGGAGGTGTGATTAATTGGGGGAGGGTTTAATTAGTAAGGGCTAATGAGGATAGCAATTAATGCCCTGGGGAGGGAGAGGAGGGAGAGAGGGAGAGGAGGGGGAGGAGGAGGGAGAGGAGGAGGGAGGAGGGAGAGGGAGGGAGGAGGAGGGGGAGGGAGGGAGGGAGGAGGGAGGCGAGGAGGAGAGAGGGAGGGAGGGAGGAGGAGGAGGGAGGGAGGGGAGGGGAGGAGGAGGAGGGGGGGAGGGAGGGGAGGGAGGAGGGGGAGGGAGGGGAGGGAGGAGGAGGGGGGAGGGAGGGAGGAGGAGGAGGGGAGGGAGGGAGTTTGGTCCCACAGAGGGGTGGAGGGAGGAGAGGAGAGGGAGAGGGGAGGGAGGGAAGAGGGAGAGGAAGGTTGGTCCCAATAGAGGGAGAGGGAAGAGGAAGGGGAGGGAGAGGAGAGGGAGAAGGAAAAGGGAGAGAGGAGGAGGAGGAGGAGGAGGGAGGGGAGAGGGAGGGAGAGGGGAGGGAGAGGAGGAGGAGGGAGGGAGGAGGAGGGAGGGAGGAGGAGGAGGGAGGAGGAGGAGGGAGGAGGAAGGAGGGAGGAGGAGGGAGGGAGGAGGAGGAGGGAGGAGGAGGGAGGGAGATTGGTCCCAATGAGGGAGAGGGAGAGGGAGAGGGAGAGGGAAAGGAGAGGGAAAGGGAGAGGGAGAGGGAGTTTGGTCCCAATAGAGAGGGAGGGAAGAGGAGGAGGAGGAGGAGGAGGAAGAGAGGGAGGGATGGGGAGAGGGCAATTGGTCCCAATGAGGGAGGAGGGGGAGGAGGAGGAGGAAGGGGAAAGGAGAGGGAGGAGAGGAGGAGGGAGGGAGGAAGGAGGGTGGGGAGGAGAGGGGGTGGAGCTCAGACCCTCAGTCGACCCTCCCCCACCCCCCCTTCCTCCTCCCTCCTCCTCCCTCCCTCCTCCTCCTCCTCCTCCTCTCCCTCCTCCCTCCTCCTCCTCCCCCTCCCTTTTCCTCCCTCCCTCCTCCCTCCCCTCCTCCTCCCCTCCCCCTCCCTCCCTCCCCTCCTCCTCCCCTCCCCTCCCTCTCCCCCAGCCTGGGGGCCAGGGCCAGCAGCAGCTGCCGCAGGAGGCCGGCTCCCGATTGGGCGGCGGCCAGCACCTCCTGGTGGCCAGCCAATGGGGAGGAGGAGGAGGAGGAGGAGGAGGGGGAGAGGGAGGAGGAAGGCTCCCCGGGGGGAGGGGCCAGGGAGGAGGCCAGGTTGGTGATGAGGGAGAGGCCCAGGAGCCGCAGGCCGCAGTGCCGGGCGGCCACCGCCTCCGAGACCGTGCTCATGCCTGGGGGGGAGAGGGAGAGAGGGTCAGGGGGCGAGCTGGGGGAGGGGGAGAGGGGAGGAGGAAGGGGGGGAGGGGGGAGAGGGGAGGAGGAAGGGGGGAGAGGGAGGAGGAAGGGGGGAGGGGGAGGAGGAAGGGGGAGAGGGGAGGGAGGAAGGGGGGAGAGGGGAGGGAGGAAGGGGGAGAGAGGGAGGAAGGGGGGAGAGGGGGGAGGAAGGGGGAGAGGGGAGGAGGAAGGGGGGAGAGGGGAGGGAGGAAGGGGGGGAGGGGAGGGAGGAAGGGGGAGAGGGGAGGAGGAAGGGGGAGAGGGGAGGAGGGGGGGGGAGAGGGGAGGAGGAAGGGGAGGAGGGGGGGAAGGGGGGGGAGGGGGGGAGGAAGGGGGGAGGGGAGGGAGGAAGGGGGGAGAGGGGAGGAGGAAGGGGGGGAGAGGGGAGGGAGGAAGGGGGGAGAGGGGAGGGAGGAAGGGGGGAGAGGGAGGAGGAAGGGGGGAGGGGAGGGAGGGGGGGGAGAGGGGAGGGAGGAAGGGGGAGAGGGGAGGGAGGAAGGGGAGGGGGGGAGGAAGGGGGAGGGAGATGGCCTTGGGAGAGGGTCAGGAGGTGGCCTGGGAGGGGAGGGGAGAGGGTCAGGAGAGGCTGAAGGGGGAGGGAGGGGAGAGGAGAGGGGAGGAGAGGGAGAGGGTCAGGAGAGGGCCTGGAGGAAGGGAGAGGAGGAGGAGGGGAGGGAGGGAGGGAGAGGGAGAGGGAGCTCCCAGCAGCCCCCTGTGGGCCGCAGTGCCCCCGGGGCCCGCGGGGGGGCGCCGCTCACCCACGGCCTGGGCCCCCAGGGCCCGCAGCAGCCGGCACTCGGCGGGGGTCTCGTAGCTGGGGCCTCCCACCCCGCAGTACACCCCGGGGCGCGCCCCCAGCTGGGGAGGGGCCAGGGCCAGGGCCAGGCGCCGCAGCCCGGGGTCGTAGGCCCCCAGCATGGAGGGGAAGCGAGGCCCGAACCTGGGGGGAGGGGGGGGGGAGGGAGGGGAGACCAGTAAGGAGCAGGAGCCTCCCAATATGGCTGCCGGCCCCTCCCAATATGGCTGCCAATATGGCTCCCAGTCCCTCCCAATATGGCTCCCAATATGGCTTCCAGCCCCTCCAGGACCCTCTCAATATGGCTGCCAGGCCCTCCCGGTCCCTCCCAATATGGCTGCCAATATGGCTCCCAGTCCCTCCCAATATGGCTCCCAATATGGCTTCCAGCCCCTCCAGGACCCTCTCAATATGGCTGCCAGGCCCTCCCAATATGGCTCCCAGTTCCTTCCAATATGGCTTCCAGTCCCTCCAGGACCCTCTCAATATGGCTGCCAGGCCCTCCCAATATGGCTCCCAGTTCCTTCCAATATGGCTTCCAGTCCCTCCCTGAGCTCCCAGCCTCTCCCAATATGGCTGCCAGCCCCTTCCAATATGGCTGCCAGGCGCTCCCAGTGCCTCCCAATATGGCTTCCAGTCCCTCCCAGTCCCACCCAGTCCCTCCCAATATGGCTGCCAGGCCCTCCCAGTTCCCCCCAGGGCCTCCCAGCCCCTCCCAGGCCCTTCCAATATGGCTCCCAGTCCCTCCCAATATGGCTGCCAGGCTCTTCCAATATGGCTTCCAGCCCCCCAGTCCCTCCCAGTCCCTCCCAATGCCTCCCAGCCCCTCCCAATATGGCTCCCGGTCCCTCCCAATATGGCTCCCAGCCCTTCCCATTGCTCCCAACCCATTCCCTATTCCCTTTCCCCCTTGCTCTCTGCCTCCCTCCGGTGGCCGCGCAGGGAACTGCAGCAGCCCCAAACTCCCTTCCCAACGCCTCCCAACCCCACCCAACCCCACCCAAACCCCTCCCAACCCCCACCCAACCCCCTCCCCCCCTCCCCACCTCTCATCGTTGGGCCCAGCCAAGGGGCTGCGGCCTGCCAGCCCGGGGAGGTCGATGTGGTCGCTGAGGACCAGCAGCTGCCCCGGCCGCAGCTCCGGGTCCAGGCTGCCGGCGGCGTTGGTCAGCACCAGGGTGTGGACCCCCAGCAGGGCCAGGGTGCGGGTGGGCATGGCCACCTGCCGGCCAATCAGGGCACAGGGAGGGGTTTGGGAGAGGGGCTTTGGGGCCGCCGCTGCAGTTCCCTCCCTAGAGGGAGCCAGAGAGCAACGGGGCAAGGGAATGGGGGGGGGGGGTGGGGTAGAAGGGGCTGGGAACAGCCAATGGGAGCTCACCTGGGCGGGGCTGTAGCCCTCGTAGAGGTGGAACCGCCCCTGCAGCACCGCCCAGGGCGTGCCCCCCAGGCGGCCAATCAGGAGCCGGCCAGCGTGGCCTGGGACTGACAAGGGGGGAGAGAGAGAGACCTGAACCCAACCCACCCCACAGGGACCCATAGGAGCCTATAGGGACCCATAGGAGCCCATAGGAGCCCATAGGGACCCATAGGAGCCTATAGGAGCCCATAGGAGCCCATAGGGACCCATAGGGGCCTATAGGAGCCCATAGGAGCCCATAGGGACCCATAGGAGCCCATAGGGAGCCATTGGGAACCACAGGGACCCATAGGAAGCCATAGGAGCCCATAGGGACCCATAGGGAGCCATTGGGAACCATAGGAGCCCATAGGGAGCCATTGGGAACCATAGGGACCCATAGGAGCCCATAGGAGCCCATAGGGAGCCATTGGGAACCATAGGGAGTCCCAGCCTGGCTCCCAGGCCCTTTCCCTATTGCTCTCTGGCTCCCTCTAGGCGGCCGCGCAGGGGAACTGCAGCAGCAGCCCCAAAGACCTCTCCCCAGGCTCTTCCCTATTGCCTTTCCCCCTTGCTCTCTGCCTCCCTCCGGTGGCCGCGCAGCGGAACTGCAGCCGCCCCAAACCCTCTCCCACTCCCTCCCAGTCTGTCCCTGCCCCTCCCAGTGTCCCCCCCCAGTGCCTCCCAGTCCCCCCAATCCCCTCCCAGTCCCCCAGTCCCCTCCCAGTCCCTCCCCAGTGCCTTCCAACCCCTCCCAGTCCCTCTCTACTCCCTCCCAATCCCCTCCCAGTCCCCCAGTCCCCTCCCACTGCCTCCCAGTCCCCCCCAGTGCCTTCCAACCCCTCCCATCCCCTCCCAATCCCCTCCCACTCCCTCCCAGTCCCCCCAATCCCCTCCCCACCCCCTCCCACCCCCCCTCCACCCCTCCCCCAGCGCTCACCGGTGCTGCGGGGGAAGTTGGGGATCTCGGCGTAGGAGAAGCTCTGCGCCCGCTCCAGCTCCTCCCCCAGGGCCCCCAGCCCGGAGCCGCAGACCAAGGCCACCCTGGGCACCTCCTGCAGCCTGGACCCCAGCCAGGAGGCGGCCTCCAGGCAGGCCTCGTAGCTGGGGGAGGTGGGGGGGGGGGTTGGGGTTCCTATGGGGCCCTATGGGCTCCTATGAGCTCCTATGGGGCCCTATGGCTCCTATGGGTCCCTATGGCTCCTATGAGCTCCTATGGGGCCCTATGGGTCCTATGAGCTCCTATGAGCTCCTATGGGGCCCTATGGGTCCTATGGGTCCCTATGGCTCCTATGAGCTCCTATGGGTCCCTATGGGCTCCTATGAGCTCCTATGAGCTCCTATGGGTCCCTATAGCTCCTATGGGTCCCTATGGCTCCTATGAGCTCCTATGGGTCCCTATGGCTCCTATGAGCTCCTATGGGTCCCTATGGGGCCCTATGGCTCCTATGGGTCCCTATGGCTCCTATGAGCTCCTATGGGGCCCTATGGCTCCTATGGGTCCCTATGGCTCCTATGGGCTCCTATGAGCTCCTATGGGTCCCTATGGCTCCTATGAGCTCCTATGAGCTCCTATGGGGCCCTATGGCTCCTATGGGTCCCTATGGCTCCTATGAGCTCCTATGAGCTCCTATGGGGCCCTATGGCTCCTATGGGTCCCTATGGCTCCTATGGGTCCCTATGGGTCCCTAAGGGCTCCTAAGGCTCCTATGGGTCCGTATGGGGCTCTATGGGTCCTATGAGCTCCTATGGGTCCCTAAGGGCTCCTAAGGCTCCTATGGGTCCCTATGGGGCCCTATGGGTCCTATGAGCTCCTATGGGTCCCTAAGGGCTCCTAAGGCTCCTATGGGTCCCTATGGGTCCTATGAGCTCCTATGGGTCCCTAAGGGCTCCTAAGGCTCCTATGGGTCCCTATGGGTCCTATAAGCTCCTATGGGGCCCTATGGCTCCTATGGGTCTCTATGGGTCCTATGAGCTCCTATGGGTCCCTAAGGGCTCCTAAGGCTCCTATGGGTCCCTATGGGTCCTATAAGCTCCTATGGGGCCCTATGGGTCTCTATGGGTCTCTAAGGCTCCTATGGGTCCCTATGGGCTCCTATGGGTCCCTAAGTGTCTCATTGGGGCCCTATGGCTCCTGTGAGCTCCTATGGGTCCCTATAGGCTCCTAAGGCTCTTATGGGTCCCTAAGGCTCCTATGGGTCCCTATAGGTCTCTAAGGCTCCTATGGGTCCCTAAGGCTCCTATGGGTCCCTATGGGTCCCTAAGGCTCCTATGGGTCCCTATGGGTCTGTATGGGGCCTTATGGGTCCCTATGGGGCCCTATGGGTCCTATGAGCTCCTAAGGCTTCTATGTTTCCCTATGGCTCCTATGGGTCTCTATGGGCCCTTATGAGTCCCTATGGGCTCCTATGGGTCCCTATAGGTCTCTAAGGCTCCTATGGGCCCCTATGGCTCCTATGAGCTCCTATGGGTCCCTATGGGCTCCAAAGGCTCCTATGGGTCCCTAAGGCTCCTATGGGTCCCTAAGGAGCCCTATGGGTCCTATGAGCTCCTATGGGTCCCTATGGGCTCCTGAGGCTTCTGTGGGTCCCTAAGGCTCCTATGGGTCCCTGTGGGTCGCTATGGGTGCCTATGGCTCCTATGAGCTCCTATGGGTCCCTAAGGCTCCTATGGGTCCCTAAGGGTGCCTATGGCTCCTATGGGTCCCTAAGGGTCCCTGAGGCTCCTATGGGTCCCTAAGGCTCCCATGGGTCCCTATGGATCCTATGAGCTCCTATGGGTGCTATGGGTCCCAGTATGGCTCCCAGTCCCCTCCCAGTGCCCCCCAATCCCCTGCCAGTCCCCTCCCCGTGCCTCCCAGCCCCAAGCCCTGACCCTAATCCCCCTAACCCCCTCCCCCGGGGGAGGTACAGCCGAAAGGATGAGCATGGCCCCGCCCCCTGCGCTCCGATTGGCTGCCGCGGGGGTGTGAGCCCTGGCGCTGGGCTGCAATTGGCTGGGGGAGCTGGGGGCCGCACTTGGGGGCTGGGGGCCAATCTATGGGGCTGGGAGCTGCACTTGGGGGGCTGGGAGCCAATCTATGCAGCAGGGAGCCGCACTTGGGGGGCTGGGAGCCAATCTATGGGGCTGGGAGCTGCACTTGGGGGGCTGGGAGCCAATCTATGGGGCAAGGAGCTGCACTTGGGGGGCTGGGAGTCCACTCTATGGGGCTGGGCGCCACTTATAGGGGGCTGGGCGCTGCACTTGGGGGGCTGGGCGCCAATCTATGGGGCTGGGAGCTACTTATAGGGGGCAGGGAGCTGCACTTGGCGGGTAGGAGCCGCACTTGGGGGCTGGGCGCCACTTATAGGGGCTGGCAGCTGCACTTGGGGGCTGGGAGCAAAACTATGGGGCAGGGAGCCACTTATAGGGGCTGGGAGCCAATCTATGGGGCAGGGAGCTACTTATGGGGGGCTGGGAGCCGCACTTGGGGGCAGGGAGCTGCACTTGGGGGCAGGGAGCTGCACTTGGGGGCAGGGAGCTGCGCTTGGGGGGCTAGGAGCCGCACTTGGGGGGCTGGGCGCCGCACTTGGGGGGCTGGGCGCCAATCTATGGGGCTGGGAGCTGCACTTGGGGGGCTGGGAGTAAAACTATGGGGCAAGGAGCTGCACTTGGGGGACAGGGAGCCAATCTATGGGGCAGAGAGCTGCGCTTGGGGGGCTGGGCGCCAATCTATGGGGCAGGGAGCTGCACTTGGGGGGCTGGGAGCTACTTATGGGGGGCTGGGAGTTGCACTTGGGGGGCTGGGAGCCAATCTATGGGGCTGGGAGCTGCACTTGGGGGGCTGGGAGCTACTTATGGGGGGCTGGGAGCTGCACTTGGGGGCTGGGCGCCACTTATAGGGGGCTGGGAGCTGATCTATGGGGCTGGGAGCTGCACTTGGGGGCTGGGCGCCACTTATAGGGGGCTGGGAGCTGATCTATGGGGCTGGGAGCTGCACTTGGGGCTAGGCGCCACTTATAGGGGGCTGGGAGCTGATCTATGGGGCTGGGAGCTGCACTTGGGGGGCTGGGCGCCACTTATAGGGGGCTGGGAGCTGATCTATGGGGCTGGGAGCTGCACTTGGGGGGCTGGGAGCTGCACTTGGGGGGCTGGGAGCTGCACTTGGGGGGCTGGGCGCCACTTATAGGGGGCTGGGCGCCGATCTATGGGGCAGGGAGCTGCACTTGGGGGGGCGGGGAACCCATCAATGGGGCTGGGCGCCCCCCCTGGCCGCCGCAGGTCGCCACCCACCTGCCCTCCATCGCCGCTGCCCCTCCTGGCGCTTCCCCTTCCTGAGCCGCCTGCGCCCTTTTATACAGCGCATCCTCCCCGGCCCGTGACGTCATCACGCCGCGCCGCGCCCGCCCCTTCCTTCCTTCCTCCGCCTCCACCAATCGGCAGCCGCCGCCGGCCGTTGCTAGGCGACGGCGCTGGGAGGGAAGGGGGGGGGGGGGAAAAGGGGCGGGGGGAAGGGGAAGGGTATCACGTGAGGCGCGCCGGCCAATAGGAGCGCGGCAGAGCGGTTGCTAAGCGACGGCGCTCCGAGGGGAGGGGGGGAATGAGGTCAGGTGAGGCGCGCCGGCCAATAGCAGCGCGGCTGAGCGGTTGCTAAGCGACGGCGCTCCGAGGGGAGGGGAGGGGGGAAGCAGGGAGGCGGCGCCGGGCGAGCCCGCCCCCTGCGCCCCGCCCCGCCGGCGCCGATTGGCCGGCGCGCCGCACGTGACCGCGAGGCGCCGTTCCTATTGGCCCTGAGCCTTGGCACGGAGCCGGCCGGGGCGGCCCTCCCGGGCCCTTCCCGGCGCCGCGCAGCAGCCCGAACCCCTTCCCGGTCCCCTCCCAGTGCCTCCCAGCAGCCCAAACCCCCTCCCAGCCCCCTCCCGGCAGCCCAAAACCCACCCCCCCCCCCCGGGGCGGCGGCAGAGCTGCGAGAAGGGCGAAGCGGCGCTGACCAATCAGGCGGTGTCAGGGGCTCGGCCCCGCCCCCCTCCCCCCGTCGCGTTTCCCCTCCCCTCCTCCCCGTCGCTAGGGGCAACGCCTGAGGGGAACGGGGGGGGGGGAGGCGCGGAGGAGCAGGGGATCACGTGATGCGCGCCGGCCAATGGGAGCCCCCGGGGGGCGTCGCCAAGGCAACGCCTGAGGAGCAGCGGCTCAGGGGAGGGGGGGCGGGGAAAGAGGGGGTGGGGTCAGGTGATGCGCGCCGGCCAATGGGAACCCCCCGGGGGGCGGTCGCCAAGGCAACGCCTGAGGAGCAGCGGCTCAGGGAGGGGGCGGGGAAAGAGGGGGTGGGGTCAGGTGACGCGCGCCGGCCAATGGGAGCGCTCGGGGGCGGGGCGTCGCTATAGGCAACGCCTGCAGGGATGGATGGATGGGAAGGGGGAGGAGGAGGAGGAGGGGGAATGATGGGGGAGGAAGGGGAGGGAGGAGGAGGGGCTATCACGTGGGTCCCCGCGGGGGCCAATGGGAGCGCGGCGAGGGGGCGTGGCCCCGGCGCAGGCCATGGCGGACGGGGAGCGCTGCCGCTGCTGCCGCCCGAGGCCGGCCCCCGCGGGGACGGGAGGGGCCTCGGGGGTGAGAGAGAGAGGAGGGAGGAGGGGGAGGGGCTTAAGGGGGGAGAAGGGGGCGGGGCTTGGATGGAGAGCATGGGGGAGGGGAAAGGGAAGGGGAGGGAGGGGGGGTGGGTGGGGCTTGAGGGAGGGGGTGTGGCCTTTGGGGTGGGGCTTGAAAGGGGCGTGGCTTGGTTGCGTGGGGATGGAGGGGGCGTGGCCTGCAGGTTGGAGGGTGTGGCCAAAGTGGAGCGGTCGAAGAGGGGCGTGGTTTACGCGGGTGGGGTCCAAAGGGGCGTGGCTTGGCGTGAGGGGGCGGGGTTGGACCACAGTGAGTGGTGTGGGGGCGTGGCTTAAGGGGGTGGTGTCAAAGGGGGCGTGGTCTGGGGCTGGGGCTGGGGTGACACCCAGGGGAGTGGTCAAGAGGGGCGTGGCGGACGTGGGTGGGGTCTAAAGGGGCGTGGCTTGGAGCGAGGGGGCGGGATGTGCCCAAGGGGAGTGGTCCAGTGGGCGTGGCTTAATGGGGTGGCGTCAAAGGGGGCGTGGTATGGTGGTGGGGTGGGGTGGCACCAAGGGGAGTGGTCTAGAGGGGCGTGGCTTACGTGGATGGGGTCTAACGGGGCGTGGCCTCCTGCGGGGGGCGGGGTTTGTCCAAGGGGAGCGGTGTGGCGGCGTGGCTTATGGAGGTGGGGTCAGAGGGGGCGTGGCCTGAGATTGGGGGAGGGGGTGTGGCCAATGGGAACCGTGGCGGGGGTGTGAGGCTGCATGGAGGGGATTAAGGGGCGTGGCTTAGAGGGCGGGGTGTCTAAAGGGGGCGTGGCCTGGCATGGAGGGGAGGGGTCAAAAGGGGGTGGGGCTTGGGAGGGGCCGGGGGGAAGGGGGCGTGGCCTGCATCTGCCTGCTCCAGAGGGGGCGGGGGCGGAGCAACGCCAAGCTGGCCACGCCCCCCCCCCTTCCCTCCTCCTTAACCCAGGGGCGGCGGCGGCGGCGGCGGTTGGGGGGGCGGGCCCGGCGGGGGCCTTGCCCGGCGAAGCCCCGCCCCCTTACTCGCCCCTGGGCAGCCCGGAGGGCGGGGCGGGGGCGGGGCCGGCGGTCACCTGCCGCGTCTGCCAGCGGCCAATCAGCGTGGAGGGCAAAACGCACCAGCACGTGGTGAAGTGCGGGGCCTGCGGGGAGGCCACGGTGAGGGGGGGGCGGGGGGGGGGATGGGAGGGGATTGGGAGGGGGTTTGGGGCTGCTGCAGTTCCGCTGCGCGGCCACCGGAGGGAGGCAGAGAGCAATGGGGAAAGGCAATAGGGAAGAGCCTTGGGGAGAGGTCTTTGGGGCTGCTGCTGCAGTTCCCCTGCGCGGCCGCCTAGAGGGAGCCAGAGAGCAACGGGAGCCAGGCTGGGACTCCTCAGCAGCTCTTCAAAGGGCAACGCCGGGGGGGGCCCACCGGGAGCCTTCAAAGGGCGATGGGGGAGGCGCAGCTGGGAGCCCCACTGGGAGGGGTCCCTATGGCTCCTATGGGTCCCTATGAGTCTCTATGGGTTTCTATGGGTCCTATGGGTCCCTATGGGCCTCTATGAGCCCCTATGGGTCCCTATGGGTCCTATGGGTCCCTAAGGCTCCTATGGGTCCCTATGGATCCCTATGGCTCCTATGGGTCCCTATGGGCTCCTATGGGTCCCTATGGGTCCCTATGGCTCCTATGGGTCCCTATGGGCTCCCGTGGGTCCCTATGGCACTGGGACTGGGTCTTGGGCTGGAGTGGTAGTGCCTGAGGCCACGCCCCCTCCCCCCTCTGGGTTCCTAGCCAATCAGGACGGCCCCTGGGGGCAAGAAGTACGTGCGGTGCCCCTGCAACTGCCTCCTGGTCTGCAAGGCCTCCTCCCAGCGCATCGCCTGCCCCCGGCCCTACTGGTGAGGGGGGTGGGAGGGCGCTGGGAGGGGATTGGGAGGGGCTGGGAAGGGACTGGGAGGGGGTTTGGGGTCACTGGGAGGGACTGGGAGGGACTTTGGGGCTGCTGCAGTTCCCTGCTTGGCCACAGGAGGGAGGCAGAGAGCAATGGGGAAGGGAATCCGGAAGAGCCTGGGAGCCATGGGAGGGACTGGGAGGGACTTGGAGCACTGGGAGGGGCTGGGGGGGAATAGGGGGGACTGGGAGGGGGTTTTTGGGGGGTCCTGGGAGGCCTCATCCCCTCCCCCAGCCCCTCCCAGTCTCACTCTGCTCTCCCTCCTCCCCCAGTAAGAGAATCATCAACCTGGGCCCGGTGCAGGGTGGAGCCCCCAGCCCTGAGCCTGCCCCTGGAGGGGTCAGAGTGGCCTGCGGGCACTGCGGGGGTCCCTTCCTGGTAAGCCCCGCCCACTCGCGGCGCGAAACCCCGCCCACTCCCCGCCCAAACCCCTCCCACTCCCTGCTGTGATTTGGCTGGGAGAGAGCTTTGGGGCTGCTGCAGTTCCGCGGCGCGGCCACCGGAGGGAGGCAGAGAGCAATGGGGAAAGGGAATAGGGAAGAGCCTGGGGAGAGGTCTTTGGGGCTGCTGCTGCAGTTCCCCTGCGCGGCCACCGGAGGGAGGCAGAGAGCAATGGGGAAGGGCCTGGGAGCCCTATTGATCCATGCTGGTCCTTATTGATCCATATTGATCCATACTGCTCCCTATTAATCCATACTGGTCCCTATCGATCCATACTGCTCCTTATTGATCCATACTGCTCCATACTTGTCCCTATTGGTCCTTATTGATCCATACTGGTCCTTATTGATCCATATTGGTCCATACTGCTCCCTATTGATCCATACTGGTCCCTATTGATCCATATTGGTCCCTATTGGTCCCTATTGATCCACACTGGTCCCTATTGATCCATACTGGTCCTTATTGATCCATATTGATCCATACTGCTCCCTATTGACCCTTACTGGTCCCTATTGATCCATACTGGTCCCTATTGACCCTTACTGGTCCCTATTGATCCATACTGGTCCTTATTGATCCATACTGCACCATACTTGTCCCTATTGGTCCTTATTGATCCATACTGGTCCCTATTGATCCATATTGATCCATACTGCTCCCTATTGATCCATACTGGTCCTTATTGATCCATACTGCACCATACTTGTCCATATTGGTCCTTATTGATCCATACTGGTCCCTATTGATCCATAGTGGTCCCTATTGATCCATACTGCTCCATACTGGTCCCTATTGATCCATACTGGTCCCTATTGATCCATCCTGGTCCACATTGATCCATATTGCTCCATACTGGTCCCTATTGATCCGTACTGGTCCCCATTGATCCATACTTCAAAGGGTGATGGGGGAGGCCCCAGCTGGGAGCCCCACTGGGAGGGACTGGGTAGGGGGATTGGGAGTCCCCTATTAGTCCTCACTGCTCCCCCATTGGTCCTGACCGGCCCCTCCCCCTTGCAGTGGGCGGAGCTGACTGACCACACCCTGGCTCGCTGCCCCCATTGCCGCAAAGTGTAAGTCAGGCCCCGCCCCCCTCCCCTTTATCCCCCTTCCTGATTGGCTGAGCCGGGCCTGGAGGCTCGGCCACGCCCCTTGGTGATGTCACCACCTCCCCCCCACCCCCCCCTCCCCTTACAACCCCACTTCTCCACCCCCAGGTCTGCCATTGGCCGGAGGTTCCCTCGGAGGCGGAGCCTCTGCTGCCTCCTGCTGGGCTTGGTCATGGCCGGAGCGGCTGCAGGGCTGGCGGTGAGGGGGTGGGAGGGGCTTGGGAGGGGCTGGGAGGGGCTTGGGAGGGGGCTGGGAGGGGCTTGGGTGGGGCTGGGAGGGGCTTGGGAGGGGGCTGGGAGGGGCTTGGGTGGGGCTGGGAGGGGTCCTGACCTCTCCCCTTGCCTCCCTTAGGCCGGCACCTGGGGCGTGGCCCGGCGGCTCCGCCCCCTCCACGCCGGTTGGGCGCTGCTGGGGGCGGGGGCCGGGGCCTGCCTGCTGCGGGCAGCCTATTGGGGCTGCGTCCGGGTCAGCCAGCCAATCCCGGCCCGCGCCTGAGCCACGCCCCCCCCAGAGACCCGCCCGGGAGCCAATCGGAGGCCGCCGGAAGGACCTAGGCCACGCCCAGCCCCCCTCCACCCCCTCCTTCCTGCCCTCCCCCCGCCCCCCCCCCAAAAGCCTTCAGACTCCGCCCCCCTGAGCTCTTCATGGCCTGGGATTGGAGGAGAGGAAAAGGAGGGATGGAGGAGGAAGGGGCGGGGCCAGGTAGGGCTGGGTCATGCTAAGGTCATGCTAAGGGCGTGGGGAGGCCCTGGAGGGAGAGTTGGGGCTGGGGGCTTGCTGGGAACCTGCTAAGGGCGTGGGATCCCATTTGGGTCATGCTAAGGTCATGCTAAGGTCATGGGAACCCATTTGGGTCATGCTAAGGTCATGCTAAGGTCATGGGAACCCATTTGGGTCATGCTAAGGTCATGCTAAGGTCATGGGAGCCCGGCTGGGTCATGCTAAGGTCATGCCAAGGGCCTGGGGAGGGCTTGGGGGAGGCCCTAGGGGCTGCTGGGAACATGCTAAGGCCACGCTAAGGTCATGGGGTGCAGGTCATGCTAAGGTCATGCTAAGGTCATGGCGGCTGCTCAATGACACGCTAAGGTCATGCTAAGCTCATGGGACCCAGCCAAGGACATGCTAAGGTCATGCTAAGGCCATGGAGGCCCCTCAAGGACATGCCAAGGTCATGCCAAGGTCATGGAAGCCCCTCCCAAGCTCCGCCTGAGGGCCCCCGGGCCCTCATTGGCTGCCTGGGGCCACGCCCAGGCCGCGCCCAGGCCGTGGGGAGCCCTGCGGGCAGAGCTGGCACCTGATTGGCTGCCGGCCGGGGGCAGCTGGGAGGCGATTGGAGGCAGGGGAGGAGCTGAAACCTCATTGGCTGGAGCTGCGACCCCATTGGCTGGAGCTGAAACCTCATTGGCTGGAGCTGTGACCCCATTGGCTGGAGCTGCGACCCCATTGGCTGGAGCTGAAACCTCATTGGCTGGAGCTGAAACCTCATTGGCTGGAGCCGCGACCCCATTGGACGGCACTGAGACCCCATTGGCTGGAGCTGAAACCTCATTGGCTGGAGGTGAAACCTCATTGGCTGGAGCCGCGACCCCATTGGACGGCGCTGAGACCCCATTGGCTGGAGCTGAAACCTCATTGGCTGGAGCTGAAACCTCATTGGCTGGAGCTGCGACACCATTGGACAGAGCCAAAACTTCATTGGCTGGAGCTGAGACCCCATTGGACGGAGCTGAAACCTCATTGGCTGGAGCCGCGACCCCATTGGACAGAGCCAAAACTTCATTGGCTGGAGCTGAGACCCCATTGGACAGAGCTTAAACCACATTGGCTGATACCGCAACCCCATTGGCTGGAGCCGCGACCCCATTGGACGGAGCTGACTTCCCATTGGCCGATCCCCGGGCCCACCCTCCACCCCCCCATTGGCCGCCTGCCTCCATCCCCTCCTCCCGCACCCCCCATGGCGGCCATCTTGGATTGATTCCCCCCCCCCACTTCTCCTCCCTTCCCAGCATGCACCTGGCCACTCCCCTCCCTTTTCTCCTCCGGCCAATCAGAGGCCAAACCGGGGGAGGGGGGTGGGAGGGAGGAGAGGGAGGAGGAAGGGAGGGAGAGAGGGAAGGAGGGAGGGAGTGGGGGGGAAGGGAAGAGGCAACGAGCTGTCAATAAAGGAACCCGAAGTCCCGCCCCTCCCCTCCCCCTCTCCCCCCTCCTCCTAAACAGGAAGTCCCTCCCACCAAGGCTCTACGAAAAGAGATTTTATTGGTGGGGGGCAGAAAGGGACCCAGGGAGGCGCTGGGAGGGAGTTTGGGGCTGCTGCAGTTCCGCTGCGCGGCCACCGGAGGGAGCCAGAGAGCAATGGGGAAAGGCAATAGGGAAGAGCCTGGGGAGAGGTCTTTGGGGCTGCTGCTGCAGTTCCGCTGCGCGGCCACCGGAGGGAGGCAGAGAGCAATGGGGAAAGGCAATAGGGAAGAGCCTTGGGGAGAGGTCTTTGGGGCTGCTGCTGCAGTTCCCCTGCGCGGCCGCCTAGAGGGAGCCAGAGAGCAACGGGAGCCAGGCTGGGACTCCTCAGCAGCTCTTCAAAGGGCAACGCCGGGGGCTGGGGCCCACCGGGAGCCTTCAAAGGGCGATGGGGGAGGCGCAGCTGGGAGCCCCACTGGGAGGGGTCCCTATGGGCTCCTTTATGGCTCCTATGGCTCCCTATGGGCTCCTATGGGCCCCTATGGGTCTGGGGGGGTCCCTGGGGAGCGGCAGGCCTCCGACTGGATCTCTGGGGGTCCCTGGGGACCCAGACTAGATCCGTGGGACTCGATGGGTGGAGGGGGAATCTCTGGGCACCCCAGAGGGGACCTATGGGGGGATCTCTGTGGGCCAGAGTGGATCCATGGGGAGCTGTGGGACCCAGAGGGGGTCCATGGGGACCTGTGGGGCCCGCGGTGGCTCCATGGGGATCTAATGGAACCTCTATGGACCGCAGAGGATCTAGGGGGATCTCTGGGCACCAGAGTGGATCTATGGGGATCTATGGGGCCCATAGTGGATCGATGGGGGTCTAAGGGGATCTATGGGGATCTCTGGCCACCAAAGAGGATCTAGGGGGATCTCTGGGCACCAGAGAGGATCTAGGGGGATCTATGGGGCCCACAGTGAATTAATAGGGATCTAATGGGATCTCTGGGGCTCTCTGGGCACCAAAGAGGATCTATGGGGACCTCTGTGGGCCCGAGTGGGATCTATGGGGCCCATAGTGGCTCGATGGGGATCTAATGGGATCTAATGAGATCTCTATGGGCCAGAGTGGATCTAGGGGGATCTATGGGGCCCATAGTGGCTCGATGGGGATCTAACGGGATCCATAGGGATCTCTGAGCACCAGAGTGGATCTAGGGGGATCTATGGGGCCCATAGTCAATCGATGGGGATCTAATGGGGTCTAATGGGATCTCTGGGCACAAGAGAGGATCTCTGGGGATCTCTGTGGGCCAGAATAGATCTAGGGAGATCTGTGGGGCCCATAGTGGATCGATGGGGATCTAATGGGATCTATGGGGCCCGCAGTGGCTCGATGGGGATCTAATGGGATCTAATGGGATCTCTATGGAGCAGAGTGGCTCGAGGGGGGATCTATGGGGCCCGCAGTGGCTCGATGGGGATCTAAAGGGACCTCTATGGGGGGGGGAGGGGGGCTAGAGGGCCAGCAGCACGCTGATGGGGCAGTGGTCGCTGCCCATCGCCCCCTGGTGGATCCTGCTGTCGCAGAGGGCCTCCTGGGCCAGCCCCGGGGAGAGGAGGCCGTAGTCCAGCCGCCAGCCCACGTTGCGGCTGCGGGCGCCCCCCAGGTAGGTCCAGAAGGTGTAGGCGTGGGGGTGGTCGGGGTAGAGGTGGCGGAAGGAGTCCGTGAGGCCTCCCTCCTCCAGCAGCCGGCCGAAGCCTTCCCTCTCCTGGGGGCTGAAGCCCGGGGAGCCCCGGTTGGCCCGGGGGTGGCGGAGGTCCAGCTCGCGGTGGGCGACGTTGAGGTCGCCGCAGAGGGCCAGGGGCTTGGGGCCGGCCAGGCGGGCCAGGTAGGCGCGGAAGGCCTGGTCCCAGCGCAGGCGGCGGGGCAGGCGGGCCAGGCGGCGGCCGGCGTTGGGCACGTAGGCCGAGACCACCCGCAGGGAGGGGAACTCGGCCGTCACCACCCGGCCCTCGGCGTCGTGCTGGGTCGCCTGGAAGGGGGAGGGGGGAGGGGGGAGAGAGAGAGAGAGAGGTTGAGAGGGGGTGGGGGAGGGGGTTGGGAAGGGGGGTGGGAGGGGCTTGGGAGGGAGTGGGAGGGACTGGGAAGGGAGTGGGAGGGACTGGGAGGGGCTTGGGAGGGAGTGGGAGGGACTGGGAAGGGACTGGGAGGGACTGGGAGGGGAGTGGGAGGGGGTGGGAGGGGCTTGGGAGGGAGTGGGAGGGACTGGGAGGGGAGGGGAGGGGTGGGAGGGGCTTGGGAGGGAGTGGGAGGGTCTGGGAGGGAGTGGGAGGGGGTGGGAGGGGCTTGGGAGGGAGTGGGAGGGACTGGGAAGGGAGTGGGAGGGACTGGGAGGGGCTTGGGAGGGAGTGGGAGGGGGCTAAGAGGATCTGAAACCATACTGGGACGAACTGGGAGGGGACTGGGAGGGAGTGGGAGGGGCTTGGGAGGGAGTGGGAGGGGACTGGGGGGTACTGGGAGGGACTAGAAGCAGACTGGGAGGGGGCTGGGAGGGGACTTGGGGTGAGTGGGAGGCCCTGGGAGGAGGGGCGGGGGGGCGGGGGAGGCCTCACCGATGCCGTAGGTGACCTCCAGGGCTTCTCCTTGGCCAGCAGCCCCACCCCCCCGTAGCCAGGCTTCCCCTCCGTGCTGGCCCAGTACTGGTGGGGCAGCTCCGGCAGGGCCTGCACCTCGGGGGGCACCGCCCCGGCCCCGCACTTGGTCTCCTGCAGGCACAGCACGTCCGGGGCCTCGGCCTTCACCCACTGAGGAGGAGGAGGAGGAGGAGGGGGGAGAGAGAGAGAGAGGGGGAGGGGCAGGGGGGAGGAGGTTAAGGCTTTTGGGGGGGCCTTTGGGGCCCATCTAGAGGCGATTTGAGGCTACTTCCGGTTTTGGCCACACCCACTTCCGGTCTAGGCCACGCCCACTGCTGGCTGTGGGGCAGGAGGCAGCAGGTTTGGACCTTTCTGGTGGGTTTGGGACCTTCTGGGGCGGGGTTTGAGGCCACTTCCGGTCTAAGCCGCACCCACTTCCGGTCTAGGCCACGCCCGTTGCGGGCTGTGGGTCAGGAGGCAGCAGGTTTGGACCTTTCTGGTGGGTTTGGGACCTTCTGGGGCGGGGTTTGAGGCCACTTCCGGTCTAAGCCGCACCCACTTCCGGTCTAGGCCACGCCCGTTGCTGGCTGTGGGGCAGGAGGCAGCAGGTTTGGACCTTTCTGGTGGGTTTGGGACCTTCTGGGGCGGGCTTTGAGGCCACTTCCGGTCTAAGCCGCACCCACTTCCGGTCTAGGCCACGCCCACTGCTAGCTGTGGGGCGGGAGGGAGGAGGTTGAGACCTTCCTGAGGGGTTTGGGACCTTCTAGGGTGGAGTTTGAGGCCATTTCCGGTCCAGGCCACACCCACTTCCGGTGCAGACCTCACTTTGTCCCAATCTAAGCCACACCTACTACCAGCGCAGGCCTCACTTCCGGTCTAGGCCTCACCTCCTACCAGTGCAGGATTCAACCTCTATGGAGCCACTTGGGGGCCTCCCTAAGGGTCCCAGCCCCACACTTGGGGGTCCCAGCCCCACACTTGGGGGTCCCAATGCCTCCTTATGTGTCCCAGCCCCACACTTGGGGGGTCCCAGCCCCACACTTGGGGGTCCCAATGCCTCCCTATGGGTCCCAGCGCCACACTTAGGGGTCCCAGCCCCACACTTGGGGGGTCCCAGCCCCACACTTGGGGGTCCCAGTGCCTCCCTACGGGTCCCAGCCCCACACTTGGGGGTCCCAATGCCTCCCTATGGGTCCCAGCCCCACACTTAGGGGTCCCAGCCCCACACTTGGGGGTCTCAGCCCCACACTTGGGGGTCCCAATGCCTCCCTATGGGTCCCAGCGCCACACTTAGGGGTCCCAGCCCCACACTTGGGGGTCTCAGCCCCACACTTGGGGGTCCCAATGCCTCCCTACGGGTCCCAGCCCCACACTTGGGGGTCCCAATGCCTCCCTATGGGTCCCAGCGCCACACTTAGGGGTCCCAGCCCCACACTTGGGGGTCCCAGCCCCCTCCCTATGGCTCCCAGCCCCACACTTGGGGGTCTCAGCCCCACACTTGGGGGGTCCCAATGCCTCCCTATGGGTCCCAGCGCCACACTTAGGGGTCCCAGCCCCACACTTGGGGGTCCCAGCCCCCTCCCTATGGCTCCCAGCCCCACACTTGGGGGTCCCAGCCCCACACTTGGGGGGTCCCAGGCTCACCTCCAGGCCTCCTTTCTTCACCCAGGCCCGGAGGCCGTCCACGTTCCAGGAGGCCACTTTGAAGGTCCAGCGGCGCCCCCCGGCGGTCAGCTCCCGCGGAGGGGGAGGGCAGTAGGCAGGGTTGGGGTCGCCCCGGGGCTCCTTAGCGGGGAGGGGTCCTGGGGGGGAGGGATTGGAAGTCACTGGGAGGGGACTGGGAGGGGGTTTGGGGCTGCTGCAGTTCCGCTGCGCGGCCACCGGAGGGAGGCAGAGAGCAATGGGGAAAGGCAATAGGGAAGAGCCTGGGGAGAGGTCTTTGGGGCTGCTGCTGCAGTTCCCCTGCGCGGCCGCCTAGAGGGAGCCAGAGAGCAACGGGAGCCAGGCTGGGACTCCTCAGCAGCTCTTCAAAGGGCAACGCCGGGGGGGGCCCACCGGGAGCCTTCAAAGGGCGATGGGGGAGGCGCAGCTGTTCCCTATTGATCCACACTGGTCCTTATTGATCCATACTGGTCCCTATTGGTCCCCATTGATCCATACTGGTCCCTATTGGTCCCTATTGATCCACATTGGTCCCCATTGATCCATACTGGTCCCTATTGATCCATACTGGTCCATACAGGTCCCTATTGATCCACACTGGTCCATACTGGTCCCTATTGATCCATATTGATCCATGCTGGTCCCTATTGATCCATACTGGACCCTATTGATCCTTACTGGTCCTTATTGATCCATACTGGTTCCTATTGGTCCCTATTGATCCACACTGGTCCCCATTGATCCATACTGTTCCATACTGGTCCCCATTGATCCATATTGGTCCTTATTGATCCACGCTGGTCCATACTGGTCCCTATTGATCCATAGTGGTCCCTATTGGTCCCTATTGATCCATACTGGTCCATACTGGTCCCTATTGATCCATACTGGTCCCCATTGATCCATACTGGTCCCTATTGATCCATACTGTCCCTATTGATCCATACTGGTCCCCATTGATCCATACTGGCCCCTATTGAACCATACTGGTCCCTATTGATCCATCGTGATCCATCCTGGTCCCTATTGATCCATAGTGGTCCTTATTGATCCATCCTGGTCCATATTGGTCCCTATTGATCCTTACTGGTCCCTATTGATCCTTACTTCAAAGGGCAATGGGGGAGGCCCCAGCCTGGAGCCCCACTGGGAGGGGCTGGGATGAATGGGAGGGGCCAGAGGGAGTGGGAGGAGCCTGGGAGGGAGTGGGAGGGGCCTGGGAGGGGGCGGGGTCCATGCTGGGAGCCTCTCACCTGCCTCCTCCTCCTCCTCCTCTGCGTTCTTCTTGCTGCGCTTGGGCATGGTCCCAGGCTCCGCCTCCTGCAGGGGTCGCGGCCAATCGGCACTGAGGAAGGGCAGGGCGTGGCCAATCAGGGTCCAGGAGCCTTAAAAAAAGGAGAATCAGGGAATAGGGAGGCCAAGCAGTAGCCAATCAGGGTGCAGAGAGCCCAAACCGGAGCCAATCAGGGTCCAGGGAGCCCAAACTGGACCAAATCAGCTTCCTTGGAGCCCAAGCCGGAGCCAATCAGCTTCCAGGGAGCCCAAACCTGAGCCAATCAGCTTCCAGGGAGCCCAAACCAGAGCCAATCAGCTTCAAGGGAGCCCAAACCTGAACCAATCAGCTTCCAGGGAGCCCAAACCAGAGCCAATCAACGTCCAGGCAGCCCAAACCGGAGCCAATCAGGGTCCAGGTAGCCCAAACCGGAGCCAATCAGCTTCCAGGCAGCCCAAACCGGAGCCAATCAGCTTCCAGGGAGCCCAAACCGGAGCCAATCAGCTTCCAGGCAGCCCAAACCGGAGCCAATCAGGGTCCAGGGAGCCCAAACCGAAGCCAATCAGCTACCAGGGAATACAAACCGGAGCCAATCAGGGTCCAGGGAGCCCAAACCTGAGCCAATCAGGGTCCAGGGAGCCCAAACCGGAGCCAATCAGCTACCAAGGAGCCCAAACCGGAGCCAATCAGTTTCCAGGGAGCCTAAACAGGAGCCAATCAGCTTCCAGGGAGCCCAAACCGGAGCCAATTAGGGTCCAGGGAGCCCAAACCGGAGCCAATCAGCTTCCAGGGAGCCCAAACCTGAGCCAATCAGGGTCCAGGCAGCCCAGACCGGAGCCAATCAGCTTCCAGGCAGCCCAGACCGGAGCCAATCAGTTTCCAGGGAGCCTAAACAGGAGCCAATCAGCTTCCAGGGAGCCCAAACCGGAGCCAATTAGGGTCCAGGGAGCCCAAACCGGAGCCAATCAGCTTCCAGGGAGCCCAAACCGGAGCCAATCAGCTTCCAGGGAGCCCAAACCGGAGCCAATCAGGCAGAAGGGATCCCAAACCGGAGCCAATCAGGGTCCAGGGAGCCCAAACCGGAGCCAATCAGGCAGCAGGGAGCCCAAACCGGAGCCAATCAGGGTCCAGGGAGCCCAAACCGGAGCCAATCAGGGGTGCAGGGATCCCAAACCGGAGCCAATCGCCCCCTCAGCCCCTCCCCCCCTCCTCCTCCGCCCTCCACCAATCAGCTGCCGCCGCTACCTGCCGGTGCGGGTCGGGATCCACTGCCGCGCCGCAGCTCCGCGTGGTCCCGGGGGGGGGTGGAGGCAGGAGCCGGAAGCTGGAGGCGCTCGGAAGCGGCGCTGGGAATGGGAGGGAGGAGCAGGGGGGGGGGAGGGGCCCAGACCGGAAGTGCCGCTGCGTCACTTCCGGCCCTGCCTGCCGCGGCGCTGGGGAAAGGGGTTTGGGGCCCGCGGCTTGCGGCAGGCCCTGCCCGCAGGGGAGCGAAGGGACCGGAAGTGCCTACGCGTCACTTCCGGTCCTGCCTGCCGCGGCGCTTTGAACGGTTTAGGGCCGAGGCGGCCGGCAGCCGCCTTACGGCAGGCCTTGACTGCAGGGGAGTGAAGGGACCGGAAGTGCCTACGCGTCACTTCCGGCGCCGCTAAAGCATGAGGCCCGCGGCTGCCGGCAGCGCCTTGCGGCAGGCCCTGACTGAAGGAACGCGGAGGGAAGAGGGGGGGACCGGAAGTGCCTCTGCGTCACTTCCGGTCCGGCCTGCCGCGGCGCCCAGCGGCGCCGGGAGCGGATTAGGACCGCGGCTGCCGGCGGCAGCCCTCAACACGCCTCGGCTGGAGCGAAGGGACCGGAAGTGCCTTTACGTCACTTCCGCTGCTGTCGGCCGCGGCGCTGGGAGCGGTTTAGGCCCGCGGCTGCGCGGCAGCGGCCTTGCGGCAGGCTTGGGCTGAGGCGCAGGGACCGGAAGTGCCTCTGCGTCACTTCCGGCGGCGCCGGCTGCCGCGGCGGCTGGGAAGGGACTTTGAGGCTGCAGACCGCGGAAGGGGGAGAGAAGGAGGGGAGGTGCGGGACGGGCTGGGGGGGGGGGGGGTGTGTGTGTGTTTTCGCGGCGTGACGTCATCAGCGCCGTGACGTCATGCCGGCGGTGCTGGGCCTGGAGGGCTCGGCCAACAAGGTCGGCGCCGGGATCGTGCGGGACGGAGTCATCCTCAGCAACCGCCGCGCCACCTACGTCACCCCCCCCGGGCAGGGTGAGTGACGTCACTTCCGCCGAGCAACCCTTCCCGTGGGGACCCATAGGAGCCCATCGGGACCCATAGGGAGCCATCGGAGCCCATGGGGAGCCATAGGAGCCCATAGGGAGCCATAGGAGCCCATAGGGAGCCATAGGAACCCATAGGAGCCCATAGGGAGCCATAGGAGCCCATAGGGAGCCATAGGAGCCCATAGGAGCCCATAGGGAGCCATAGGAGCCCATAGGGAGCCATAGGAGCCCATAGGAGCCCATAGGAGCCCATAGGGAGCCATAGGAGCCCATAGGGAGCCATTGGAGCCCATAGGGAGCCATGGGAGCCCATAGGGAACCATAGGAGCCCATAGGGAGCCATATGAGCCCATAGAGAGCCATAGGAGCCCATAGGGAGCCATAGGAGCCCATAGAGAGCCATAGGAGCCCATAGGAGCCATAGAGCCCATAGGGACCCATAGGAGCCCATAGGGAGCCATAGGAGCCCATAGGGACCCATAGGAGCCATAGGGAGCCATAGGAGCCCATAGGGACCCATAGGAACCCAAAGCCCTCTCCCCAGGCTCTTCCCTATTCCCTTTCCCCATTGCTCTCTGCCTCCCCCCTGTGGCCGCGCGGGGGAACTGCAGCCGCCCCCAAGCCCTCTCCCCAAGGCTCTTCCCTATTGCCTTCCCCTCGCAGGCTTCGCCCCCGGCCCCACCGCTCGCCACCACCGGGGGGAGCTCCTGGGCCTGGTGGCCGCCGCCCTGAGCGACGCCAAGCTGAGCCCCAGCGACCTGCAGGCCGTGGCCTTCACCCAAGGTGACCTCTCCTTGGCATGTTCTTTGCATGTTGGGCCCCGGGGGTGGCGGCGGGGACCCCGCAGCGCCCCCAGGAGGCAGCTGGGAGCGGTCCCAGCCCCATGGCCGCCTCCTGAAGCATGTTTGGGTCGCATGTCCTTAGCATGTTCTTAGCATGTTGGGCCCCGGGGGTGGCGGCAGGGACCCCGCAGCGCCCCCAGGAGGCAGCTGGGAGCGGTCCCGGCCCCATCAGAGCTTCCTGGGAGGGGTTTGGGTCGCATGTCCTTAGCATGTTCTTAGCATGTTGCGCCCCGGGGGTGGCGGCAGGGACCCCGCAGCGCCCCCAGGAGGCAGCTGGGAGCGGTCCCGGCCCCATCAGAGCTTCCTGGGAGGAGTTTGGGTCGCATGACCTTAGCATGTTCTGAGCATGTTGGGTGTGGAGTCACGTGGGGGTACTCACCGGGCCCCCAGCAGCCCTTTTGGCTCCGCCCCCGCACCCCATAGGAGCCTCCTGGGAGCTGCTTGGGTTGCCTGGTGTTAGCATGTCCTTAGCATGTTGCTCCCAGGCCATCCCCCTGGCAGCCATCTTGCCCTCCCTAGGCCTCCCAGCAGCCATCCTGCCCTCCCCAGACCCCCCCCGGGGGAGGCCTTCCTATGCCTCTGGGGTCACCTGCAGGCTCCCACGTCCCTTAGCGTGTTCTTAGCGTGTTCTGCCCCAGCAGGGCCGGGGATGGGAGCCCCCCTGGCGGTGGTGGCGGCGGTGGCCAGGACCCTGGCCCAGCTCTGGGGCCTGCCCTTGCTGGGGGTCAACCACTGCGTGGGGCACATCGAGATGGGAAGGCTGCTGGGGCCTGCCCCCGACCCCCTGGTCCTCTACGTCAGCGGGGGCAACACGCAGGTAAAGGTGGGGGGAACACACTAAGGACATGCTAAGAGGAGGGGGGTGGGGTCAGGGGAGGTCAAGGGGACAGCCTAGAGACGTTTGAGCCAAGCCCCAGCCCTCTGGGGCCTTCCTAAGAGGAGTTATGGTCGCATGTTCTTAGCATGTTCTTAGCATGTTGTCCTCTTATGGGGTCCAGATTCACAGGGGAGACTCCGGTGGCACCCGGGAGCCATCTTGGACCACGCCCAGCCCTCTAGAGCCTCTCTGGGAGGCGTTAGGGTCGCATGTTCTTAGCATGTTCTTAGCATGTTGTCCTCTTATGGGGTCCAGACACATAGGGGAGACTCAGGTAGCACCCAGGAGCCATCTTGGACCACGCCCAGCCCTCTAGAACCACCCTGGGATGGGCTAGGATCGCATGTTCTTAGCATGTTCTAGGCATGTTGTCCCCCTATTAGCACCAGGCTCGCAGGGGAGACTCAGGTGGCACCCGGGAGCCATCTTGGACCACACCCAGCCCTCTAGAACCACCCTGGGAGGCATTAGGGTCGCATGTTCTTAGCATGTTCTAGGCATGTTGTCCACTTATTACCTCCAGATTCACAGGGGAGACTCAGGTAGCACCCAGGAGCCATCTTGGACCACGCCCAGCCCTCTAGAACCACCCTGGGAGGCATTAGGGTCGCATGTTCTTAGCATGTTCTTAGCATGTTGTCCTCTTATGGGGTCCAGACACATAGGGGACACTCAGGTAGCACCCAGGAGCCATCTTGGACCACGCCCAGCCCTCTAGAACCACCCTGGGAGGCATTAGGGTCGCATGTTCTTAGCATGTTCTTGGCATGTTGTCCCCCTATTAGCACCAGGCTCGCAGGGGAGACTCAGGTGGCACCCGGGAGCCATCTTGGACCACTCCCAGCCCACTCTGGGAGGGGGCTGTGGGTGTCCCATGACCCTCACAGGACCTCCCCCCTCCAGGTGATCTCCTTCTCCCGCCGCCGCTACCGGATCCTCGGGGAGACCTTGGACCTGGCCCTGGGCAACTGCATCGACCGCTTGGCCAGGCTGCTGCAGGTGACCACGCCCACTTTCCGGGGTGGGGCACGCCCATTTTCAAGTGGGACGCGCCCACTTCCGGTTTAAGCCACACCCACTCCCCTCCCCTCCCCACCCCCCCCTGCCATTCCAGATCCCCAATGAGCCCAGCCCAGGCTACAACGTGGAGCAGCTGGCCAAGAGGTGAGCCCTTGCCCTAAAGCTGATTAATTAGCCCTTAATTAGCCCTACTGGGCCACCAGCAGCCCCTAATTAGTCAATTAATGGCGGTGATGAGCTGATTAATTGCGTTAATTAGCCCATTAATAGCCCTTATCAGAGAGTTAAAAAGTGTAATTATATGTTAATAGCCCTAATTGGGTCATTAATAGCCCTAATCAGGCGTTAATTCGCTGATTAAGAGACCTAATTAGCTGCTAATAGCAGGAAGAAGCTGTTAATAGCGCTAATTGGCTCATTAATAGCCCTAATTAGGCGTTAATTAGCTGGTTAAGAGACCTAATTACCTGCCAATAGCAGCAATTAGCTGTTAATAGCCCTAATTGGCTCATTAATAGGCCTAATTAGGCCCTTATTTAGCACTACTCAGCTAATTAATAGCCTTACTTGGCTCATAAAAGCCTAACTATATGGTTATTAGCGTTAAGGAGCTGGCTAATAGCTCTAATTAGCTGCCTAATAGCCCTAATTAGCTGTCTAATAGCCTTAATTGGTTTATAAATAGCCTAATTAGGCCGTTATTAGCGCTAATTGGGTCATTAGTAGCCTTTATGGCATGGTTAATAGCACTAATTAGCGGTTAACAGCCCTAATTGGTTCATGTATAGGCCTTATTGGGCAGTTATTAGCATTAATTAGCGGGCTAACAGCCCTAATTAAGATCCCTCAGCCCCTTATTTAGAGCCCAATGCCCTAATTATGGCCTCTAATACTCTAATTGACAGGTCCAATGCCCTAATTAAGAGCCCTCAGCCCCTAATTAGCAGCCCCAGTGCCCTAATTAAGTCACCTAATACCCTAATTACGAACACTCAGCCCCTAATTAGCAGCCTCATTGCCCTAATTAAGTGCCCAATGCCCTAATTAAGACCTCTAATACCCTAATTAGCAGCCCCACTGCCCTAACTAAGGCCTCTAATACCCTAATTAGCAGCCCCAATGCCCTAATTAAGAGCCCAAGTCCCTAATTAGGGCCTCTAATACTCTAATTATCAGCTCCAATGCGCTAATTAAGGCCTCTAATACCCTAATTAGCAGCCCCCAATGCCCTAATTAAGAGCCCAAGTCCCTAATTACGGCCTCTAATACACTAATTAGCAGCCCCAAGGCCCTAATTAGGAGCCCTCAGCCCCCTTCCCTTCAGGCCCTCCATCCAATCAGCTGCGGGGGCGTGTCCTGCAGGGGGCGTGTCCTGCTGGAGCTGCCCTATGGGGTGAAGGGATTGGATGTCTCCTTCTCCGGGCTCTTGGCTCACCTCCAGGTAAGCTCCACCCCCTCGCCTCCCTCCAAGCTCCACCCCCTGCAGATGGCCACGCCCCCCCCACTGCCTTCTCTCTCTCTCTCTCTCCTCTGATAGGCTGTGGCCCCGCGGCTGTTGGCCAATGGGGAGGCGACGGAGGCTGACCTCTGCTTCTCCCTGCAGGTGAGGCACTGGGAAGGGACATTGGGGCTGCTGCAGTTCCCCTGCGCGGCCGCCTAGAGGGAGCCAGAGAGCAACGGGAGCCAGGCTGGGACTCCTCAGCAGCTCTTCAAAGGGCAACGCCGGGGGGGGCCCACCGGGAGCCTTCAAAGGGCGATGGCCACTAGCTCATTGAGGCTCATTAATGGCCTTATTAGGCCTGTTAATTGATCTATTAGGGGGGCTAATTGGGCTGTTAGGTCTCCTAATTAAGCCTCCTCATTATTAATTGGGCACCTAAAGCTACTAATTGCTTTATGGCAGCTATTAAGCAGCTTATTAGGGGCATTAAATAAGGTTCTAAACCAGTTAATTAGGCTATTAGGGCTAATAATTGGCTTATCAGGGGGACTAATTAGGGTGTGAGGCCAGTTAATTAGGCATTAGGGCTAATAATTGGCTTATCAGGGGTACTCATTGGGGTGTGAGGCCAGCTAATTAGGTCATTATGGCTCATAATTGGCTTATTAAGGCTAATAACTGGGTTATTAGAACTATTAATTGGGCTAGTAGAGCTATTAGTTGGGCTATTAGGACATATTAGGGCTATTTATAAGCTTATTAGAGCTATTAATTGGGTTATTATGGCTCTTAATTGGGCTATTAGGGCTATTAATTGGGTTATTAGGGCAATTAATATGCTTATTAGAGCTATTCTTTGGGTTATCAGGACTATTAATTGGTTGTTAGGGCATATTAGGGCTATTAATAAGCTTATTAGAGCTATTAATTGGGTTACCAGGGCTATTAATTGCTATTAGGCATATTTGGGCTATTAATTGGGTTATTAGAGCTATTAATTGGGTTATTAGGGCATATTTGGGCTATTAATTGGGTTATTAGAGCTATTAATGGGGTTACTAGGGGTATTAATGGGTTGATAGTGCTATTAATGGGGTTACTAGGGCTATTAATGGGTTGATAGTGCTATTAATGGGGTTACTAGGGCTATTAATGGGTTGATAGTGCTATTAATGGGGTTACTAGGGCTATTAATGGGTTGATAGTGCTATTAATGGGGTTACTAGGGCTATTAATGGGTTGATAGTCCTATTAATGGGGTTATTATAGCTATTAATTGTATTATTACGGCTATTAATTGGGTTATTAGGCCTATTAATGGGGTTCCTGGGGCTGTTAATGAGTGCCTGGGACTGTTAATTGCCTAATTAAGGGCCATTAATTACCCCCAGGAGACCACCTTCGCCATGCTGACCGAGGTGACCGAGAGAGCCTTGGCCCTCACCAGGGCCTCCCACCTGCTGCTGGTGGGGGTGGCCTGTGAGTGGAATTGGGGGCTGGGAGGGGAGTGGGAGGCACTGGGAGGGGGTTTGGGGCTGCTGCAGTTCCCCTGCGCGGCCACCGGAGGGAGGCAGAGAGCAAGGGGAAAGGCAATAGGGAAGAGCCTTGGGGAGAGGTCTTTGGGGCTGCTGCTGCAGTTCCCCTGCGCGGCCACCAGAGGGCTCCCTGCCGGCTGCCTCCTTCCCTTCCCTCTCCCTCCCCCTATAGGCAACCAAAGGCTGCAGGAGATGCTGAGGACCATGTGCAGGGCCCGGGGGCAGAGCTCTGCCCCACAGATGAGAGGTGGGGGGCCGGGGGCCGCAAGTGGGGGCTGGGGGCTACTTATGGGGGCTGGGAGCCGCACTTGGGGGCTGGGAGTCCATCTGTGGGGCTAGCACCTACTTATGGGGGCTGGGGGCTGCACTTGGGGGCTGGGGGCTGCCTTTGGGGTCTGGGAGCCACACTTGGGGCCTGGGACCTACTTATGGGGGCTGGGGGCCGCACTTGGGGGCTGGGAGTCCATCTGTGGGGCTAGCACCTACTTATGGGGGCTGGGGGCCGCACTTGGGGGCTGGGAGTCCATCTGTGGGGCTAGCACCTACTTATGGGAGCTGGGAGCTGCCTTTGGGGGTCTGGGAGCTACTTATGGGGGCTGGGGGCTACTTATGGGGGCTGGGGGCTGCACTTGGGGGCTGGGGCTGCACTTGGGGGCTGGGAGCTGCACTTGGGGGCTGGGGGCTACTTATGGGGAGCTGGGAGCTGCCTTTGGGGGTCTGGGAGCTACTTATGGGGGCTGGGAGCTACTTATGGGGGCTGGGAGCTGCACTTGGGGGTCTGGGAGCCACACTTGGGGGGCTGGGACCTACTTATGGGGGGCTGGGGGCCGCACTTGGGGGGCTGGGAGTCCATCTGTGGGGCTAGCACCTACTTATGGGGAGCTGGGAGCTGCCTTTGGGGGTCTGGGAGCCACACTTGGGGGGCTGGGACCTACTTATGGGGGGCTGGGAGCTGCACTTGGGGGGCTGGGGGCTACTTATGGGGGCTGGGAGCTGCACTTGGGGGGCTGGGGGCCACACTTGGGGGGCTGGGGGCCACACTTGGGGGGCTGGGACCTACTTATGGGGGTCTGGGAGCCCGAGCTGGGGGTCTGGGACCCACACTTGGGGGTCTCCCCCCCACCCCACAGGTACTGCATCGACAACGGGGCCATGATCGCCCAGGCCGGGTGGGAGATGCTGAGGGCGGGGCAAGTGACGGCGCTGGACCAATCAGGGATCACCCAGAGGTGAGTGGCAGGCGGGCGGACCAATGGGGGAGTGGCTCAAAGGGACCCAAAATGGCTCAAATTTGACCCAAAATGGACCCAAAGGGACCCAAAATGGCTCAAATTTGACCCAAAATGGCTCAAATTTGACCCAAAAATGGACTCAAAGTGACCTAAAGTGGCTCAAAGGGACCCAAAATGGCTCAAATTTGACCCAAAATGGACTCAAAGAGACCCAAAATGGCTCAAAGGGACCCAAAATGGCTCAAATTTGACCCAAAATTGCTCAAATGTGACCCAAAATGGACACAAAGTGACCTAAAATGGCTCAAAGGGACCCAAAATGGCTCAAATTTGACCCAAAATGGACCCAAAGTGATCCAAAATGGACCCAAAGGGACCCAAAATGGCTCAAATTTGACCCAAAATTGCTCAAATGTGACCCAAAATGGACACAAAGTGACCTAAAATGGCTCAAAGGGACCCAAAATGGCTCAAATTTGACCCAAAATGGACCCAAAGTAAACTAAAATGGCTCAAAGTGACCTAAAGTGGCTCAAAGGGACCCAAAATGGCTCAAATTTGACCCAAAAATGGACTCAAAGTGACCTAAAGTGGCTCAAAGGGACCCAAAATGGCCCAAAATGGACCCAAAATGGACTCAAAGGGACCCAAAATGGCTCAAATTTGACCCAAAATGGACTCAAAGGGACCCAAAATGGACTCAAAGGGACCCAAAATGGCTCAAAATGGACCCAAAATGACCCAAAGTGACCCAAAATGGACCCAAAGTGACCCAAAATGGACCCAAAGTGACCCAAAATGGCTCAAATTTGACCCAAAATGGACCCAAAGTGACCCAAAATGGCCCAAAGTGGACCCAAAGTCACCTAAAATGGACCCAAAGTGACCCAAAATGGACCCAAAGTGACCCAAAATGGCCCAAAGTGGACCCAAAGTCACCTAAAATGGACCCAAAGTGACCCAAAATGGACTCAAAGGGACCCAAAATGGACTCAAAGGGACCCAAAATGGACTCAAAGGGACCCAAAATGGACTCAAAGGGACCCAAAATGGCTCAAAATGGACCCAAAATGACCCAAAGTGACCCAAAATGGACTCAAAGGGACCCAAAATGGACTCAAAGGGACCCAAAATGGCTCAAATTTGACCTAAAATGGACTCAAAGGGACCCAAAATGGACCCAAAGGGACCCAAAATGGACTCAAAGGGACCCAAAATGGCTCAAATTTGACCCAAAATGGACTCAAAGGGACCCAAAATGGCTCAAATTTGACCCAAAATGGACTCAAAGGGACCCAAAATGGCTCAAATTTGACCCAAAATGGACTCAAAGGGACCCAAAATGGCTCAAAATGGACCCAAAATGGACTCAAAGTGACCCAAAATGGCTCAAAATGGACCCAAAATGGACTCAAAGTGACCCAAAATGGCTCAAAATGGACCCAAAATGGGCCCAAAGTCACCCAAGACGGACCAAAAATGACCCAAGATGGACCCAAATTAGGCCAAAATGACCCAAAACTGGCCCAAATGGACCCAAAATTGACTGAAATTGACCCCAAAATAGCTCAAAATGGCCCAAAATAGCAAAAAAAGAGCTCAAAGTGACCAAAAATGGTCAAAATGGAGCCAAAAATGACCAAAAATGGTCAATGTGGACCCAAAAATGACCAAAAATGGTCAATGTGGGCCCAAAAATGACCAAAATGGAGCCGAATTGGCCAAAGTGGATCAAAAATGGTCAATATGAGCCCAAAACGAGCCCAAAATGGTCAAAATGGGCCCCAAAAAGCCAAAAATTGGTCAAAATGGGCCCAAATTGGCCAAAATGGGCCCAAAATGACCCAAAATAGTCAAAATGGGCCCAAAATGATCCAAAATGGTCAATGAGAGCCCAAACTGATCCCACATGGTCAAAACGGAGCCAAAATGACCAAAAATGGTCAAAATGAGCCCAAAATGAACGAAAATGATCAAAGGGGACTCAAAAATTACCAAAATGGGCCCAAAAAGGACCAAAATGGTCAATATGAGCCCAAAAAGGACCAAAAATGGTCAATATGAGCCCAAAAAGGACCAAAAATGGTCAATATGAGCCCAAAAAGGACCAAAAATGGTCAAAATGGGCCCAAAGTAACCAAAAATGGTCAATATGAGCCCAAAAAGGACCAAAAATGGTCAATATGAGCCCAAAAAGGACCAAAAATGGTCAATATGAGCCCAAAAAGGTCAATATGAGCCCAAAAAGGGTCAATATGAGCCCAAAAAGGACCAAAAATGGTCAAAATGGGCCCAAAGTAACCAAAAATGGTCAATATGAGCCCAAAAAGGATCAAAAAGGTCAATATGAGCCCAAAAAGGTCCAGAAATGGTCAATATGAGCCCAAAAAGGTCAATATGAGCCCAAAAAGGACCAAAAATGGTCAATATGAGCCCAAAAAGGAACAAAATGGTCAAAATGGGCCCAAAGTAACCAAAAATGGTCAATATGAGCCCAAAAAGGACCAAAAATGGTCAATATGAGCCCAAAAAGGACCAAAAATGGTCAAAATGGGCCCAAAGTAACCAAAAATGGTCAATATGAGCCCAAAAAGGACCAAAAAGGTCAATATGAGCCCAAAAAGGACCAGAAATGGTCAATATGAGCCCAAAAATGGTCAATATGAGCCCAAAAAGGACCAAAATGGTCAATATGAGCCCAAAAAGGACCAAAAATGGACAATATGAGCCCAAAAAGGGTCAATATGGGCCCAAAAAGGACCAAAAAGGGTCAAAATGGGCCCAAAAAGGACCAAAAATGGTCAAAATGGGCCCAAAAAGGACCAAAAATGGTCAAAATGGGCCCAAAAAGGACCAGAAATGGTCAATATGAGCCCAAAAAGGTCAATATGAGCCCAAAAAGGACCAGAAATGGTCAATATGAGCCCAAAAGGACCAAAATGGTCAATATGAGCCCAAAAAGGACCAGAAATGGTCAATATGAGCCCCAAAAAGGACCAAAAATGGTCAATGTGAGCCCAAAAAGGTCAATATGAGCCCAAAAAGGACCAGAAATGGTCAATATGAGCCCAAAAAGGACCAAAAATGGTCAATATGAGCCCAAAAAGGACCAAAAATGGTCAATATGAGCCCAAAAAGGACCAAAAATGGTCAATATGAGCCCAAAAAGGTCAATATGAGCCCAAAAGGACCAAAAATGGTCAATATGAGCCCAAAAAGGTCAATATGAGCCCAAAAAGGTCAATATGAGCACAAAAAGGACCAAAAATGGTCAAAATGGGCCCAAAGTAACCAAAAATGGTCAATATGAGCCCAAAAAGGACCAAAAAAGGTCAATATGAGCCCAAAAAGGACCAAAAATGGTCAATATGAGCCCAAAAAGGACCAAAAAGGTCAATATGAGCCCAAAAATGATCCAGAATGGTCAATATGAGCCCAAAAAGGACCAAAAATGGTCAATATGAGCCCAAAAAGGTCAATATGAGCCCAAAAAGGACCAAAAATGGTCAAAATGGGCCCAAAAAGGACCAAAAAGGGTCAATATGGGCCCAAAAAGGACCAAAATGACCAAAAAGGGTCAATATGAGCCCAAAAAGGACCAGAAATAGTCAATATGAGCCTAAAAAGAACCAGAAATGGTCAATATGAGCCCAAAAATGATCCAGAATGGTCAATATGAGCCCAAAAAGGACCAAAAATGGTCAATATGAGCCAAAAAGGACCAAAAATGGTCAATATGAGCCCAAAAAGGACCAAAAATGGTCAATATGAGCCCAAAAAGGACCAAAAATGGTCAATATGAGCCCAAAAAGGACCAAAAATGGTCAAAAAGGACCCAAAAAGGACCAAAACGGACCCAAAAAGGACTCAAAACGGTCAATATTGACCCAGCATGACCCAAAAAATACTCCCAATGGCCCCAAATTGTCCAAAACGCTCAGCATGGACCCAAAACCGCCTGAATCTGACCCAAAATTGCCCTCAAGGGACTTTGAAGAAGAGACTCCGAAAGGCCACAGAATGCCCCAAAATTGCTTCAAATGAGCCCAAAAAGTGAGCCCAGCAAGAGCCAAAAAGGCTTCAGGTGACCCCCCCCAGGAACCTTCTCAGCGCCCCCAAAAATTGCCCAAAACCGCCTGAATTCGCCCCAAAGTTGACTCTTTTCTGCCTAGGTACAGAACAGATGAGGTGGAGGTGACCTGGAGGGACTGAGAAGGCAGCTGGGGGGGGAGGGGGGCGTGGCTTGGGAGGTGACTCCGCCCCCTCAATAAACAGCTCCGCCCCCTGCGCGATCTGATTGGTTTGTGGGGGGAATGGGGGGGTGTGGCCACGCCCCCCTCCTCCCCAGCTGGCGCCAAAGCAGGGAAGGGGGTTGAGGGTGGATTTTGGGGCCAATCTGAGGGGTTTTGGGGTCGAACCGGAAGGGGGTTGAGGGGGTGGAGATTTTGGGGTGAATTGGGAGGGTTTTGGGGCCAACCTTGAGGGGGTTTGGAGGGAAATGGAAGATTTGGGCTCGATTTGGAGGGAAATGGAAATTTGGGTTGAATTTGAGGGATTTTGGGGCAAACCTTGAAGAGATCTGGAGGGAAATGGAAGATTTGGTGGGGGAAATGAAGATTTGGGTTGAATTTGAGGGATTTTGGGCAAACCTTGAGGGATTTTGGGGGGATTTAGGAGCATTTGGGTTAAAACTGGGAGGATTTGGGGGGGAAATGAAGATTTGGGTTGAATTTGAGGGATTTTGGGGCAAACCTTGAAGAGATCTGGAGGAAATGGAAGATTTGGGGGAAATGAAGATTTGGGTTGAATTTGAGGAATTTTGGGCAAACTTTGAGGAGATCTGGAGGAAATGGAAGATTTGGGGGAAATGAAGATTTGGGTTGAATTTGAGGGATTTTGGGCAAACCTTGAGGGATTTTGGGGGGATTTAGGAGCATTTGGGTTAAAACTGGGAGGATTTGGGGGGGAAATGAAGATTTGGGTTGAATTTGAGGGATTTTGGGGCAAACCTTGAAGAGATCTGGAGGGAAATGGAAGATTTGGGGGGGAAATGAAGATTTGGGTTGAATTTGAGGGATTTTGGGCAAACCTTGAGAGGGGTCTGGAAGGAAATGGAAGATTTGGGAGGGAAATGAAGATTTGGGTTGAATTTGAGGGATTTTGGGGCAAACCTTGAGGGGGTTTGGAGGGAAATGGAAGATTTGGGGGGGAAATGAAGATTTGGGTTGAATTTGAGGGATTTTGGGCAAACCTTGAGAGGGGTCTGGAAGGAAATGGAAGATTTGGGAGGGAAATGAAGATTTGGGTTGAATTTGAGGGATTTTGGGGCAAACCTTGAAGAGATCTGGAGGGAAATGGAAGATTTGGGTTAAAATTGGGGGATTTTGGGGGAAATGGAAATTTGGGTTGAATTTGAGGGATTTTGGGCAAACCTTGAGAGGGAGGGGAAATAAAACCAACCCAGAGTGAAAAAGTATTTTTATTGTGAGAGGTCCCAAAATGGCTTAAAGTGACCCAAAAATGGGGGCAGAAGAAGGGGAAATGGACTCAAAATGGGGAGGGGGAGGGGGGAAAGGGGACCCCCAAAAAGGGAGGGGGAAAAGAGGGAGGGGGAGAGGGACCCCCAAAAGGGGAGGGGGAGAGGGGACCCCAAAAGGGGAGGGGGAGAGGGGACCCCAAAAAGGGGAGGGGGAAAAAGAGGGAGGGGGAGAGGGGACCCCAAAAAGGGGAGGGGGAAAGAGGGAGGGGGAGAGGGACCCCCAAAAGGGGAGGGGGAAAAGAGGGAGGGGGAGAGGGGACCCCCAAAAGGGGAGGGGGAAAAGAGGGAGGGGGAGAGGGGACCCCAAAAAGGGGAGGGGGCAAAGAGGGAGGGGGGAGAGGGACCCCCAAAAGGGAGCAAAAAGGGGGAGGGGAGAGGGGACCCCCAAAAGGGGAGGGGGGAGGAAGACACTTGGAGGAGGGAGACCCCCAAAAGGGAGGGGGCAAAAAGGGAGGGGGGAGAGGGGACCCCAAAAAGGGGGGGGGTAAAAAGGGGGGGAGAGGGGACCCCAAAAAGGGAGGGGTAAAAAGGAGGGGGAGAGGGACCCCAAAAAGGAGGGGGAAAAGGGGAGGGGGAGAGGGACCCCAAAAGGGAGCAAAAAGGGGGAGAGGGACCCCAAAAGGAGCAAAAAGGGGAGAGGGACCCCAAAAGGGGAGGGGGCAAAGAGGGAGGGGAGAGGGAAGGGGCAAAAAGGGAGGGGGAGAGGGGACCCCCAAAAGGGGAGGGGGCAAAAGAGGGAGGGGGAGAGGGACCCCCAAAAAGGAGGGGGCAAAAGGGGGGGGAGAGGGGACCCCCAAAAAGGGGAGGGGGAAAAGAGGGAGGGGGAGAGGGGACCCCAAAAAGGGGAGGGGGAAAAGAGGGAGGGGGAGAGGGGACCCCCAAAAGGGGAGGGGGAGGAAGACACTTGGAGGAGGGAGACCCCCAAAAGGGAGGGGGCAAAAGGGAGGGGGAGAGGGGACCCCAAAAAGGGGAGGGGGTAAAAAGGGAGGGGGAGAGGGGACCCCCAAAAAGGGAGGGGTAAAAAGGGAGGGGGAGAGGGGACCCCAAAAGGGGAGGGGGTAAAAGGAGGGGGAGAGGGGACCCCAAAAAGGAGGGGGAAAAGAGGAGGGGGAGAGGGGACCCCCAAAAGGAGGGGGAGGGGACCTCAAGAGGGGGCAAAAGGGAGGGGGAGAGGGGACCCCCAAAAGGGGGTGGGGGGAGGTTTACCTGCAGGGGGGGGGGCTGCTCCTGCCGTCCAGGACCTTCCTCCCTTCCTCCTCCTCCTCCTCTTCTTCCTCCTGCCCCGTGGGGGTCGCTGCCCTGCGGGGGGAGGAACCGAAGTCAGGGACGGAGCCGCTCGCAGCCTCCGAGCGCTCCCGAAGCCTTCCGGAAATAGCCGAAGTTACCTCCCCAGCCCTCGCCGAAGCTTTCCGGAAATAGCCGAAGCGACCTACCCCCAATAGCCGAGCGCTCTCCGAAGCCGACCGGAAGTAGCCGAAGCGACCTCCCCCCAAGCCCTCCCCGCTCGGAGCTCTCTCCGAAGCCTTCCGGAAGTAGCCGAAGAGGCTTTCCCCCGACCGCCATCTTGGAACCCGCAGCCCGAGCGGGACCCCAACCAAACACACACCCCCGCCAGCCTCCCCCAAAGCCCCCTTCCCGAAGCCCATCCGGGATCAATCCAAGCCACCCCCCGAAAAGGAGCCGCTCCGGGACCTCCAAAGAGCTTTCCGAAGCCCCCCCTCCTCCCCTCCCCGAAGCCCATCCGGTGCCGTCCGCGATCCGTCCAAGCCCTCCGGGACCCCCAAGGACCACCACCCCAGCCCACCCGAAACCCTTCCTCGTTAGGCGTTTGTACGACCCCCCAAAATCCGGCGGAGCCACGCTTCCGGGGCCCGCCGGGCGAAGAAGGAGCCGCGCTGCTCTGCGACGCCGCTAAAACCCCGCACAGCCCGCGGCTGACGGCGGCGGGGGGAACGCGGGTCGGGAACGGGACCGGGAACGGGACCCAACCACCCACCCACCCACCCCCGATCCCTTTTAGCCCTCCCTCCCGGCTCCCCTCGAAGGCCTTTCCGCCGTTACCGAGCTAGGCCTCAAGCCGCCTGCCGCCGCTTCTGGCCCGGGAGGCCGCTTTACCCAGCAGCCCTTTCGCTGCCTCAGCGGCGGCCCCGCCCGCCCCGCGCTCCCATTGGGCGGCCGGCGGAAGCGCGGCGCGACGCGACCAATCAGCGCAGGGGAGGGGGTGGGGTTTATGCAAACGAGGCGCGGCCGCGCCGACGCACCACCAGCCCCCCCCGCGCCCCCGCCCGAAATGGCGCCAAAAGGGGCGCAGGCGGAAGAGGTAGAAAGGGACCCCAAAAGGGGCAGAAAAGGAGGGAAATGGACCCCAAAAGGGGCAGAAAAGGAGGGAAATGGACCTAAAAGGGCAGAAAAGGACCCAAAAAGGAGGGAAAGTGCCCCAAAAAGGGCTAAAAAGAGGGGAAATGGATCCAAAAGGGGCAGAAAAGGACCCAAAAAGGAGGGAAAGTGCCCCAAAAAGGGCTAAAAAGAGGGGAAATGGATCCAAAAGGGGCAGAAAAGGACCCAAAAAGGAGGGAAAGTGCCCCAAAAAGGGCTAAAAAGAGGGGAAATGGATCCAAAAGGGGCAGAAAAGGACCCAAAAGGACCTAAAAAGAGTCAAAAAGGAGGGAATGTGACCCAAAAGGGGCAAAAAAGAAGGGAAGTAGACCCAAAATGGGCAGAAAAGGACCCAAAAAGGGCTAAAAGGACCTAAAAAGAGCTTAACAGGACCTAAAAAGAGCTCAAAAGGAGGGAAAGTGACCCAAAAACAGCAAAAGAAAGAAGGGAAATGGACCCAAAAGGGGCAGAAAAGGAGGGAAATGGACCCAAAAGGGGCAGAAAATGACCCAAAACGAAGAAAAAAGGAGGGAAAGGGACCCCAAAAGGGCTAAAAAGGAGGGGAAGGGACCCCAAATGGACAGAAAAGGAGGGAAATTGACCCAAAAGGGGCAGAAAAGGAGGGAAATTGACCCAAAAGGGGCAGAAAAGGAGGGAAATTGACCCAAATGGGGCAGAAAAGGACCTAAAAAGGAGGGAAAGTGACCCAAAAATGGGCAAAAAAGAAGGGAAATGGACCCAAAAAGATGAAAAAAGGAGGGAAAGTGACCCAAAAAGGGGCAAAAAAGAAGGGAAATAGACCCAAAATGGGCAAAAAGGAGGGAAAGGGACCCCAAAAGGGGCAGAAAAGGAAGGAAATGGACCCCAAGCTAGTAGAAATTGGCCCCAAAAGGGCAAAAAAGAAGGGAAATGGACCCAAAAAGGGCTGAAAAGGACCTAAAAATGAGGGAAAGTGACCCAAAAAAGGCAACAAAATGGGGGAAAGGGACCCAAAATGGGCAGAAAGGGACCCAAAATGGGCAGAAAGGGAGGGAAATGGGCTCAAAAAGAGTAGAAAAGGACCCAAAAGGGGCAGAAAAGGAAGGAAATGGACCCTAAGCTAGTAGAAATTGCCTCAAAAAGGGCAAGAAAGAAGGGAAATAGACCCAAAATGGGCAAAAAGGAGGGAAATGGACCCCAAAAGGGGCAGAAAAGGAGGGAAATGGACCCAAAAGGGGCAGAAAAGGAGGGAAATGGACCCAAAAGGGGCAGAAAAGGAGGGAAATGGACCTAAAAAGAGTCAAAAAGGAGGGAAAGTGACCCAAAAAGGGGCAGAAAAGAAGGGAAATGGACCCAAAAGGGACAGAAAAGGAGGGAAATGGACCCAAAAGGGGCAGAAAAGGAGGGAAAGGGACCCCAAAAGGGGCAGAAAAGGAGGGAAAGGGACCCCAAAAGGGGCAGAAAAGGAGGGAAAGGGACCCAAAAGGGGCAGAAAAGGAGGGAAAGGGACCCCAAAAGGGGCAGAAAAGGAGGGAAAGAGACCCAAAAGGGGCAGGAAAGGAGGGAAAGGGACCCCAAAAGGGGCAGGAAAGGAGGGAAAGGGACCCCAAAAGGGGCAGAAAAGGAGGGAAAGGGACCCAAAAGGGGCAGGAAAGGAGGGAAAGGGACCCCAAAAGGGGCAGGAAAGGAGGGAAAGGGACCCCAAAAGGGGCAGAAAAGGAGGGAAAGGGACCCCAAAAGGGGCAGAAAAGGAGGGAAAGGGACCCCAAGCTAGTAGAAATTGGCCCCAAAAGGGCAAAAAAGAAGGGAAAAGGACCCAAAAAGGGCTGAAAAGGTCCTAAAAATGAGGGAAAGTGACCCAAAAAAGGCAACAAAATGGGGGAAAGGGACCCAAAATGGGCAGAAAAGGACCCAAAAAGGGCAAAAAAAGGAGGGAAATGGACCCAAAATGGGCAGAAAAGGACTCAAAAGGGGCAGAAAAGGAAGGAAATGGACCCTAAGCTAGTAGAAATTGCCTCAAAAAGGGCAAAATAGGAGGGAAAGTGACCCAAAAAGGGCAAAAAAGAAGGGAAATAGACCCAAAATGGGCAAAAAAGAAGGGAAATAGACCCCAAAAGGGGCAGAAAAGGAGGGAAAGTGACCCAAAAAGGGGCAGAAAAGGAGGGAAAGTGACCCAAAAAGGGGCAGAAAAGGAGGGAAATGGACCCCAAAAGGGGCAGAAAAGGAGGGAAATGGACCCCAAAAGGGGCAGAAAAGGACCCAGAAAGAGCTAGAAAGACCTAAACAGAGCTCAAAAGGAGGGAAAGTGACCCAAAACCAGCAAAAAAAGAAGGGAAATGGACCCAAAAGGGGCAGAAAATGACCCAAAAGGTACAGAAAAGGAGGGAAATAGACCCAAAAAGGGCAGAAAATGACCCAGAAGGTACAGAAAAGGAGGGAAATGGACCCAAAAAGGGCAGAAAAGGACCTAAAAAGAAGGAAAAAGGAGGGAAAGGGACCCAAAAGGGGCAGAAAAGGAGGGAAATGGACCCCAAGCTAGTAGAAATTGGCCCAAAAAGGGCAAAAAAGGAGGGAAATGGACCCAAAAAGGGCTGAAAAGGACCTAAAAATGAGGGAAAGCGACCCAAAAAGGGGAAAAAAGGAGGGAAACGGACCCAGAATGGGTAGAAAGGGACCCAAAATGGGTAGAGAGGGAGGGAAATGGACCCAAAATGGACAGAAAATGAGGGAAATTGACCCAAAATGGGTTGAAAGGGACCCAAAAAGAGCCAAAAAAGGAGGGAAAGGGACCCCAAAGGGGCAGGAAAGGAGGGAAAGGGACCCCAAAAGGGGCAGGAAAGGAGGGAAAGGGACCCCAAGCTAGTAGAAATTGGCCCCAAAAGGGCAAAAAAGAAGGGAAATGGACCCAAAAAGGGCTGAAAAGGACCTAAAAATGAGGGAAAGTGACCCAAAAAAGGCAACAAAATGGGGGAAAGGGACCCAAAATGGGCAGAAAAGGACCCAAAAAGGGCAAAAAAAAGGAGGGAAATGGACCCAAAAGGGGCAGAAAATGACCCAAAAGGTACAGAAAAGGAGGGAAATAGACCCAAAAAGGGCAGGAAAGGAGGGAAAGGGACCCCAAAGGGGCAGAAAATTACCCAAAAGGTACAGGAAAGGAGGGAAATGGACCCAAAAGGGGCAGGAAAGGAGGGAAAGGGACCCCAAAGGGGCAGAAAGGGACCCAAAAAGGGCAGAAAAGGAGGGAAATGGACCCCAAAAGGGGCAGAAAAGGAGGGAAATGGACCCCAAAAGGGGCAGAAAAGGAGGGAAATGGACCCCAAAAGGGGCAGAAAAGGAGGGAAATGGACCCCAAAAGGGGCAGAAAAGGAGGGAAAGAGACCCAAAAGGGGCAGAAAAGGAGGGAAAGAGACCCAAAAGGGGCAGAAAAGGAGGGAAAGAGACCCAAAAGGGGCAGAAAAGGAGGGAAAGAGACCCAAAAGGGGCAGGAAAGGAGGGAAATGGACCCAAAATGGGCAGAAAAGGACCCAGAAAGAGCTAGAAAGACCTAAACAGAGCTCAAAAGGAGGGAAAGTGACCCAAAACCAGCAAAAAAAGAAGGGAAATGGACCCAAAAGGGGCAGAAAATGACCCAAAAGGTACAGAAAAGGAGGGAAATAGACCCAAAAAGGCCAGGAAAGGAGGGAAAGGGACCCCAAAGGGGCAGGAAAGGAGGGAAAGGGACCCCAAAAGGGGCAGGAAAGGAGGGAAAGGGACCCCAAAGGGGCAGAAAAGGAGGGAAAGGGACCCCAAAGGGGCAGAAAAGGAGGGAAAGGGACCCCAAAGGGGCAGGAAAGGAGGGAAAGGGACCCCAAAGGGGCAGGAAAGGAGGGAAAGGGACCCCAAAGGGGCAGGAAAGGAGGGAAAGGGACCCCAAAAGGGGCAGAAATGGACCCAAAAAGGAGGGAAAGTGACTCAAAAAGGGCAAAAAGGAAGGGAAAGGGCCCCAAAATGGGCAGAAAAGGAACCAAAATGGGCAAAAAGGAGGGAAATGGACCCAGAAAGACAGAAAAGGAGAGAACTGGACCCAAAAAGGTCAGAACTGGACCCAAAAGGGGCAGAAAAGGAGGGAAAGGGACCCCAAAAGGGGCAGAAAAGGACCCAAAAAGGGCAGAAAAGGAGGGAAATGGCCCTAAAAAGACCTAAAAAGGAGGGAAATGGACCCAAAATGGACTAAAAAGGAGGGAAATGGACTAAAATCGGGCAGAAATGGAGGGAAATGGACCCAGAAGGACAGAAAAGGAGAGAACTGGACCCCAAAAGGTCAGAACTGGACCCAAAAGGGGCAGAAAAGGAGGGAAAGGGACCCAAAAGGGGCAGAAAAGAACCCAAAAGGACCCAAAAAGAGCTTAAAAGGACCTAAAAAGAGTCAAAAAGGAGGGAAAGTGACCCAAAAAGGGGGAAAAAAGGAAGGGAAATAGACCCAAAATGGGCAGAAAAGGAGGGAAATGGACCCAAAATGGGCAGAAAAGGAGGGAAATGGACCCAAAATGGGCAGAAAAGGAGGGAAATGGACCCAAAACGGGCAGAAAAGGAGGGAAATGGACCCAAAATGGGCAGAAAAGGAGGGAAATGGACCCAAAATGGGCAGAAAAGGAGGGAAATGGACCCAAAAAGGGGGAAAAAAGGAAGGGAAATAGACCCAAAAGGGGCAGAAATAGACCCAAAAGGGGCAGAAAAGGAGGGAATTAGACCCAAAATGGGCTAAAAAGGAGGGAAATGGACCCCAAGAGGTCAGGACTGGCTGCAGCTTTGGGCCAATTTCGGTCACTTTCAGCCCAATTAAATCCAACTCGGGACCTGGGGGCAGCCCTTAAAAGGCAGCCTGGGGCAGGGGCCCTTCTCGGCCGCCATCTTGTGCGTGGCGCACGGCAGCCCATGGGGGGAAGCGGCTTTGGCGGGGTGGCCGCCGCCGCCATCTTGAGTGCGGCTCTAAGGCGGCGAAGCCGCTCCGGCAGAGCGCGAAAAGCGGAAGTGGGTGGGCGGGGCTTCGGCGCCGCGGCTGGAGCTGGGCCATGGCCGAGGCGGCGGCGGCGGCGGCGGCGGAGGGGGAAGGAGGAGAAGAAGAAGCGGCCGCGGCGGCGGCGGCGACCACCACCGCTGCCGCCGAGGAGGACGAGGACGAAGAGGCCCTGAAGAAGCTGGAGGTGAGGAGGGGAAGGACCGCCAGGGGGTTTAGAAGGGAGCGGGGAGGGAGGTTCGGGGGGGGGGGGACTGAGAGCGACCGCGAAGGGGATTTTGGGGGGACACCCCCCCCTCCCCCTCCCCCCTTGGTGGGGGGAGAGGCCTTTCGGAGGCCCTTGGCTGCTCCCCGCTGATCCGCCCCCCCCGGGGCGCGCAGGAGCTGGTGGAGAACCTTTACCGCTACCGCGAGCGGCTAGCGGCGGAGACCGGAAGTGTGGCGGGCGGGGAGGCCGGAAGTGTGGCAGCCGAGGGGGAGGAGGAGGACGCCGCCGACGCCGCCGGAAGTGAGGCGTGCGCCCGGACCGGAAGTGGGGCGGGCGAAGCGGGGAGAAGCCCTGGAGGGACCGGAAGTGAGGATGCCTTGGTAGAGGAGATGGAGAGGACCTTAAAGCTGATGGAGGCTGTGCCAGGTACTGCCCCCTAGTGATCCCTATTGATCCATACTGCTCCCTATTGATCCATACTGCTCCCTATTGATCCATACTGGTCCCTATTGATCCATACTGGTCCCTATTGATCCATACTGCGCCCTATTGATCCATATTGATCCATACTGCTCCCTATTGATCCATACTGCTCCCTATTGATCCATACTGCTCCCTATTGATCCATATTGGTCCCTATTGATCCTTATTGATCCCCACCGGTCCCTATTGATCCATACTGCTCCCTATTGATCCATAATGGTCCCTATTGATCCCCACCGGTCCCTATTGATCCATATTGGTCCCTATTGATCCTTATTGATCCCCACCGGTCCCTATTGATCCATACTGCTCCCTATTGATCCATAATGGTCCCTATTGATCCCCACCGGTCCCTATTGATCCCCACTGGTCCTCATTGATCCATACTGGTCCCTATTGGTCCCTATTGATCCATACCGGTCCCTATTGATCCATATTGGTCCCTATTGATCCTTATTGATCCCCACCGGTCCCTATTGATCCCCACTGGTCCTCATTGATCCATACTGCTCCCTATTGATCCCTATTGGTCCCTATTGATCCCTATTGATCCCCACCGGTCCCTATTGATCCCCACTGGTCCTCATTGATCCATACTGGTCCCTATTGGTCCCTATTGATCCATACCGGTCCCTATTGATCCATACTGGTCCCTATTGGTCCCTATTGATCCATACTGGTCCCCATTGGTCCATACTGGTCCCTATTGGTCCTTATTGATCCCCACCGGTCCCTATTGATCCATATTGGTCCCTATTGATCCCTATTGATCCATACTACTCCCTATTGATCCCTACTGGGCCCTATTGTTCCATACTGGGCCCTATTGGTCCCAATTGAGCCATATTGATCCCTATCGGCCCCTTACTGGTCCCTGTCGGTCCCTTAGTGGTCCATATTGATCCCCATTGGGCCATATTGATACCTACTGGTCCCTCTTGGTCCCTACTGGTCCCCATTGAGCCACACTGGTCCCTATTGATCCCTATTGGTCCCTTAGTGGCCCTTAGTAGCCCATACTGGCCCCTTAGTAGCCCTTACTGGTCCCTTAGTGGCCCATACTGGCCCTTACTGGTCCCTTTCTGGTCCATATTGATCCCCATTGAGCCATATTGATCCTTACTGGTCCCTTAGTGGCCCATACTGGTCCCTTAGTGGCCCATACTGGTCCCTTAGTGGCCCATACTGGTCCCTTAGTAGCCCATACTGGTCCCATACTGGTCCCTTAGTAGCCCATACTGGTCCCTTAGTAGCCCATACTGGTCCCTTACTGGTCCCTTAGTAGCCCATACTGGTCCCTTACTGGTCCCTTAGTAGCCCATCCTGGTCCCTTAGTAGCCCATCCTGGTCCCTTAGTAGCCCATACTGGTCCCATACTGGCCCTTAGTGGCCCATACTGGCTCTTAGTAGCCCTTACTGGTCCCTTAGTAGCCCTTACTGGTCCCTTAGTAGCCCTTACTGGTCCCTTAGTGGCCCATCCTGGTCCCTTAGTAGCCCATACTGGTCCCTTAGTAGCCCATACTGGTCCCATACTGGCCCTTAGTGGCCCATACTGGCTCTTAGTAGCCCTTACTGGTCCCTTAGTAGCCCATACTGGTCCCTTACTGGTCCCTTAGTAGCCCATCCTGGTCCCTTAGTGGCCCATCCTGGTCCCTTAGTGGCCCTTACTGGTCCCTTAGTGGCCCACGTTGGTCCTGACCGCTGCCTCCTCTCCCCCTTCCCCAGTCTCCGGGCGTGGCCGGGGGCGGGCCTGGCTCCTGCGGGGCCGCGCCCTGCTGGCCAGCCCCCGGGGCCACGCCCGGGCGGAGCAGGCCCTGGGCCACGCCCTCAAGCTGGAACCGGGCCTGGGGATCGGCTGGAGCCGCCTGGGGGAGCTCCAGTGGCAGCGCGGGGACCGGAAGGGAGCCGCCCACTGCTTCCGCAGGGCGCTGCAGCTGGTACGGGGGGAGGGGGCTGGGGTGGGGCTGGGGTGGGGCTGGGAGGGACTGGGAGGTGGTTTGGGGCAGCTGCAGTTCCCCTGCGTGGCCACAGGAGGGAGCCAGAGAGCAATGGGGAAAGGGAATAGGGAAGAGCCTGGGGAGAGGTCTTTGGGGCTGCTGCTGCAGTTCCCCTGCGCGGCCGCCTAGAGGGAGCCAGAGAGCAACGGGAGCCAGGCTGGGACTCCTCAGCAGCTCTTCAAAGGGCAACGCCGGGGGGGGCCCACCGGGAGCCTTCAAAGGGCGATGGGGGAAGCCCCAGCTGGGAGGGGCTGGAGGCCATTTTGGGGCCATTTTGGGCCCATTTGGGCTCTTTTAGGTTGACTTTGAACTCCTTGAGGCCAACTTAGGCCAACTTGAGGCCAACTTTAGGCCAACTTGGGTCAACTTTAGGTCAACTTGAGGCCAACTTAGGTCAACTTGGGTCAACTTTAGGTCAACTTGAGGCCAACTTAGGTCAACTTGAGGCCAACTTAGGCCTACTTAGGCCTACTTAGGTCAAGTTTAGGCCTACTTAGGTCAAGTTTAGGCCTACTTAGGTCAACTTTAGGCCTACTTAGGCCAACTTTAGACCACTTGAGGCCAACTTAGGTCAAGTTTAGGCCTACTTAGGTCAAGTTTAGGCCTACTTAGGTCAACTTTAGACCACTTGAGGCCAACTTAGGTCAAGTTTAGGCCTACTTAGGTCAAGTTTAGGCCTACTTAGGTCAACTTTAGACCACTTGAGGCCAACTTAGGTCATCTTGAGGCCAACTTAGGTCATCTTGAGGCCTACTTAGGTCATCTTGAGGCCTACTTAGGTCAACTTTAGGCCAACTTAGGTCATCTTGAGGCCAACTTAGGTCATCTTGAGGCCAACTTAGGTCAAGTTTAGGCCTACTTATGTCTACTTTGGCCAACTCTAGGCCAACTTAGGTCAACTCTAGGCCTACTGTGGTCAAGTTTAGGTCAAGTTTAGGCCAGTTTAGGTCTACTTTGGTCAACTTTAGGTCCACTTGAGGCCAACTTAGGTCACGTTTGGGCCAACTTGGGTCAGGTGTAGTGAACTTTAGGCCAATTTAAGTCAACTTAGGCCAATTTAGACCAAGTTGGGTCAACTTCAGACCAATTTAGGCCAACTTTGATCAACTTTAGTCAACTTGGGGCCAACTTAGGCCAAGTTTAGACCAACTTTAGGCCAACTTGGGGCCAACTTAGGCCAAGTTCAGCCCAATCCAGGCCGACTTTGGCCACCTTCAGACCAACTTAGGTCCACCTGGGGCTCTTTCAGGCCACCTTGGGTCCATTTGGGGTCTTTTTGGGTGCCCCCAGGGGTTGGTTGGTTGGGTGCCCCTGGGGCGGGGGGGGCCTTTGGGGGGGTCCCTGAATCTGTTTCTGGGGTGTGGGGCAGGGCCAGGACGCGGAGCCTCGCCGGCTGCTGTCGATGCTGCTGAGGGCAGGGGGGGATGGAGGGGCCCTGAGGGAGAGCCTGGCCCAGGCCGAGGCTGCGGTGCGCTGCGAGCCCAGGGACGGCAGGAACTGGTGTGAGTGGGGCTGGGGGGGGGGCTGGGGGGGGTTGGGTGGGGCTGGGAGGGGCTTGGGTGGGGCTGGGAGGGGCTTGGGTGGGGCTGGGAGGGGGTGGGAGGGCTTTGAGGAGGTTGGGAGGGGTTTGGAGGGGACCGGGAGGGGGTTGGAGGGGCCTGGGAGGGCCTTGGGCGGCTGTGGGCGGAGCCTAACGCCGGCCCCGCCCCCCCCCGGGGGTGGGGGTGCGCCTCTGATTGGCTGCAGACGTGCTGGGCAACGCCTACGTGTCGCTGTTCTTCCAGTCGGGGCAGAGCCCCGAGTGGGCCAAGAAGGCCCTGGGGGCCTATGGGCAGGCGGTAAGGAGGGGCTGGGGGGCTGGGAGGGGCTGGGGGAGTGGGAGGGGCCTGGGAGGCACTGGGAGGGGCTAGGAGGGGAGTGGGAGGGGCTGGGAGGAGTGGGAGGCGCTGGGAGGGGAGTGGGAGGGACTGGGAGGGGGCTGGGGGCGTGGCCTGAGCCAAGCCCCGCCCCCACCCCCTCCCTCCCCCCCCCAGGAGCGGGTGGACCAATCAGAAGCCAACAACCCGGACCTGCACCTGAACCGCGCCACGGTGAGCAGCCCCTGGGGGGTGTGGGGGGGACCCATAGGAGCCCATAGGGACCCATAGGGAGCCATAGGGACCCATAGGGACCCATAGGACCCATAGGAGCCATAGGGACCCATAGGACCCATAGGAGTCATAGAGACCCATAGGGACCCATAGGAGCCATAGGACCCATAGGAGCCATAGGGACCCATAGGACCCATAGGAGTCATAGAGACCCATAGGGACCCATAGGAGCCATAGGACCCATAGGAGCCATAGGGACCCATAGGAGCCATAGGACCCATAGGAGCCATAGGACCCATAGGAGCCATAGCACCCATAGGGACCCATAGGAGCCATAGGACCCATAGGGACCCATAGGACCCATAGGAGCCCAGAGGGACCCATAGGGACCCATAGGAGCCATAGGACCCATAGCACCCATAGGGACCCATAGGGACCCATAGGACCCATAGGGACCCATAGGAGCCATAGGACCCATAGGAGCCCAGAGGGACCCATAGGAGCCATAGGACCCATAGGGACCCATAGGACCCATAGGAGCCCAGAGGGACCCATAGGGACCCATAGGAGCCATAGGACCCATAGCACCCATAGGGACCCATAGGAGCCATAGGAGCCATAGGGACCCATAGGAGCCATAGGGAGCCATAGGGACCCATAGGAGCCCATAGGACCCATAGGGACCCATAGGAGCCATAGGACCCATAGCACCCATAGGACCCATAGGAGCCCTAGGGACCCCTCCCAGCCCCTCCCACTCACCCCCAGCCCCCTCCCGCAGCTGCTGCAGTACCAGGAGCGCTTGGGCGGCGCTGAGGCCTGCTCGGGCCTCCCTCCTGGCCCCCGGCTGGGAGGAGCCGCGCCGCGCCGGGCCCAGCTCTTGGACTACCTGCGGCAGCTCTGCGCCTGCTGGCCAATGGGGTGAGAGGGGCGGGCCCTGGGGCTGGGAGGGCCCGGGAGGCGACCTGGGAGCTTTATTGGCCCCCCCCTCCCCCCTCCTTCTCCCTTCTAGGCTAAGCCCCGGGGCCGGCGGAGGCGTGGCCAGCAGGGGCCCCTCCCCCCCTCCCTATTGGGCGGCTGCTCGTCCAAGCTCCGCCTCGCCCCTCCGATCCCTGCAGCCCGGGCCAACCCGGGCTGGCCCTGCTGGGCCGAGTGCAGTTCAGCCTCCTGCCGCCGGGAGTCCCTTAGTGAGTGGCGCTGGGAGGGGCTGGGCGGGGCTTGGGAGGGACTGGGAGGAGCTTGGGAGGGGCTGGGTGGGACTGGGCGGGGCTTGGGAGGGGCTGGGTGGGACTGGGCGGGGCTTGGGAGACACTGGGAGAGGCTGGGTCAGGCTTGGGAGGGGACTGGGCGGGGCTTGGGAGGGGCTGGGTGGGACTGGGAGGGGCTGGGTGGGACTGGGCGGGGCTTGGGAGACACTGGGAGAGGCTGGGCGGGGCTTGGGAGGGACTGGGCGGGGCTTGGGAGGGGCTGGGTGGGACTGGGCGGGGCTTGGGAGGGACTGGGAGGAGCTTGGGAGGGGCTGGGTGGGACTGGGCGGGGCTTGGGAGACACTGGGAGAGGCTGGGTGGGGCTTGGGAGGGGCTGGGTGGGACTGGGCGGGGCTTGGGAGGGGCTGGGTGGGACCGGGCGGGGCTTGGGAGGGGCTGGGCGGGGCTTGGGAGACGCTGGGAGGAGCCTGGGCGGAGCTCGGGGGCCTTACCGCCCCTTCCCCTCTCCCTCCCCCTTTAAACCCAGCACGCTGGGCGTGGCCGGTGGGTGCGGCGGGGCGGTGGCCGTCACGGTGTACAACGCCGCCCCGATTGGTCGGTGCTGGTGGGCGACGCCTGGGGTGCCGGCCCCTCCTGGTGCAGCATCAGCACCAGCACCAGGGGCAGGTGAGCTTGGGGGGGGTGGGGGGAGGGGCTAGGAGGGAGTGGGAGGGGCTGGGAGGGGAGTGGGAGGCGCTGGGAGGGAGTTTGGGGCAGCCGCAGTTCCGCGGCGCGGCCACCGGAGGGAGCCAGAGAGCAATGGGGAAAGGCAATAGGGAAGAGCCTTGGGGAGAGGGCTTTGGGGCTGCTGCTGCAGTTCCCCTGCGCGGCCGCCTAGAGGGAGCCAGAGAGCAACGGGAGCCAGGCTGGGACTCCTCAGCAGCTCTTCAAAGGGCAACGCCGGGGGGGGGCCCACCGGGAGCCTTCAAAGGGCGATGGGGGAGGCGCAGCTGGGAGCCCCACTGGGAGGCGCTGGGGGCACTGGGAGGGGCTGGGAAGGGGGTTTGGGGTCCCTAGGGGTGGCACTGGGAGGGGTTTTGGTGTGGGGGTCCCTGGTGGGGGGTCCTTACCCTGTCCCTCCCTCTCCCCTTGCAGACCTTCTCCTTCCGGAGCATCCGAGTCTCCTCCCTCTCTCCCTATTGGTCAACGGCCGACGCCCCCCGGGCCACGCCCTGGCCCCCGCCCGCCTGGCTCTCACCAACGACCCCTCCCAGTGAGCCTGCCCCCCCCACCCCCCCCCCCCCACTCCGGGGTGGGGGTGGGGGGGCTGGGCCGGGCATGGGCCTGAAGGAACCAATAAACAGCTCCCAGTGTGCTCCTTAGGCCCCTCCCACTCTCTCCCAGGCCCCTCCCACTTCCCAGCCCCCCATAGGGAGCCATAGGGGCCCATAGGGACCCATAGGAGCCCATAGGGACTCATAGGAGCCCATAGGGACTCATAGGAACCCATAGGAGCCATAGGGACCCATAGAGCAATAGGGACCCATAGGAAGCCATAGAGGCTCATAGGAGCTCATAGGAGCCATAGGGACCTATAGGAGCTCATAGGGACCCATAGGAGCCATAGGGACCCATAGGAGCCCATAGGGACCCATAGGGACTCATAGGAGCCCATAGGGACTCATAGGAGCCCATAGGGACTCATAGGGCCCCATAGGAGCCATAGGGACTCATAGGGTCCCATAGGAGCCCATAGGGACCCATAGGAGCCCATAGGGACCCATAGGGACTCATAGGAGCCCACAGGGAGCCATAGGAGCCCATAGGGACTCATAGGAGCCCATAGGGACTCATAGGGCCCCATAGGGAGCCATAGGGACTCATAGGGAATCATAGGGCCCCATAGGGACTCATAGGGCCCCATAGGAGCCCATAGGGACCCATAGGAGCCCATAGGGACTCATAGGGCCCCATAGGAGCCTATAGGGAGCCATAGGAGCCCATAGGGACTCATAGGAGCCCATAGGGACTCATAGGGCCCCATAGGGAGCCATAGGGACTCATAGGGAATCATAGGGCCCCATAGGGACTCATAGGGCCCCATAGGGAGCCATAGGGACTCATAGGGAATCATAGGGCCCCATAGGGACTCATAGGGCCCCATAGGAGCCCATAGGGACCCATAGGAGCCCATAGGGACTCATAGGGACTCATAGGAGCCCATAGGGACTCATAGGGCCCCATAGGAGCCCATAGGGACCCATAGGAGCCCATAGGGACTCATAGGGCCCCATAGGAGCCCATAGGAGCCCATAGGGACCCATAGGGCCCCATAGGAGCCCATAGGAGCCCATAGGGAGCCATAGGAGCCCATAGGGACCTATAGGGAGCCATAGGAGCCCATAGGGACTCATAGGAGCCCATAGGGACCCATAGGGACTCATAGGAGCCCATAGGAGCCCATAGGGACTCATAGGAGCCCATAGGGACTCATAGGGCCCCATAGGAGCCCATAGGGACCCACAGGAGCCCATAGGGACCCATAGGGCCCCATAGGAGCCCATAGGAGCCCATAGGGACTCATAGGGCCCCATAGGGACCCATAGGAGCCCATAGGGACTCATAGGGCCCCATAGGAGCCATAGGGACCCATAGGGACTCATAGGAGCCCATAGGGACTTATAGGAGCCCATAGGGTCCCATAGGAGCCCATAGGGACTCATAGGGTCCCATAGGAGCCCATAGGGATCCATAGGGCCCCATAGGGAGCCATAGGAGCCCATAGGGACTCATAGGGACCCATAGGAGCCCATAGGGAGCCATAGGAGCCCATAGGGACCCATAGGGACCCACAGGGCCCCATAGGAGCCCATAGGGACCCATAGGGCCCCATAGGAGCCTATAGGGAGCCATAGGGACCCACAGGGCCCCATAGGAGCCCATAGGGACCCACAGGGCCCCATAGGAGCCCATAGGGACCCATAGGGTCCCATAGGAGCCCATAGGGACTCATAGGGCCCCATAGGAGCCCATAGGGAGCCATAGGAGCCCATAGGGACTCATAGGGCCCCATAGGGATCCATAGGGCCCCATAGGAGCCCATAGGGATCCATAGGGCCCCATAGGAGCCATAGGGCCCCATAGGGTCCCATAGGAGCCCATAGGGATCCATAGGGCCCCATAGGAGCCCATAGGGACCCATAGGGACTCATAGGGCCCCATTGGAGCCCATAGGGATCCATAGGGCCCCATAGGAGCCCATAGGGACCCCTCCCAGCCTGGCTCCCAGGCCCTTCCCCATTGCTCTCTGCCTCCCCCCGGTGGCCGCCCAGGGGAACTGCAGCAGCCCCCAACCCCCTCCCAGGCTCTCCTCTGATTGGTCGCCTCCTTTATTCGCGCTGCTTCTTGGGGCGGGGCCCGCCCCTGGCTCCGCCCCTCGCCCTTCCTCCCCTCCCCCTCCTCCCCGCCTCGGCCCTCTGGGGTGGGGCAGGGCCTGGCGCCCCGGCGGCCATCTTGGGGGGGTCCGGGGGCTCCCCGGCGGCCATCTTGGGTGGGGCAGCGCCCTTCCCAGCGGCAGCCATCTTGGATTCATCTGGGACCTCCCCAGGGGCAGCCATCTTGGATTCATCTGGGACCTCCCCAGGGGCAGCCATCTTGGATTCATCTGGGACCTCCCCAGGGGCAGCCATCTTGGAATCATCTGGGACCTCCCCAGGGGCAGCCATCTTGGATTCATCTGGGACCTCCCCAGGGGCAGCCATCTTGGATTCATCTGGGACCTCCCCTGGGGCAGCCATCTTGGATTCATCTGGGACCTCCCCAGGGGCAGCCATTTTGATGCGGCCTGTGGTCTCCACGGGGTCCAAGGCCTCCCCGGCGGCCATCTTGGGTGGGGCAGAGCCCTCCCCAGCGGCAGCCATCTTGGATTCATCTGGCCCCTCCCCGGGGGCAGCCATCTTGAAGGGCCCCAGGATCTCCGCCATGGCCGCCGCCATCTTCTGCTCTTCCTCTCGGTCCTCTCCTTCCTCTTCCTCTTCGCCCAAGATGGCCGCCAGGAAGCCCCAGGAGATCCTTCCCTGGCCCTGGGGGAGGGAGAGGGGAGAAGGAAGTGGGGGGCAGGGGAAGTGGGGGGTGTCAGGCCCAGTTGCCTCCCAGCCTGAGGCCTTCTCCAGCTGCTGACCTCCAGCAGCTCCTGCGGGACCCAAGGAGCTGCTTCCTCCTCCTCTTCCTTCTCTTCTTCCTCAGGCCACAGGCCCAGGGCGGCCATGATGGCTTCGTACTCCTCCTGGGCTGCCAGGGGGACCTCGGGCCTGGGGGTTGGGGGGCGCTGGGAGTGACTGGGAGGGGATTGGGGGGGGACTGGGAGGGGGTTGGGGGGAAGTTTGGGGCTGCTGCAGTTCCGCTGCGCGGCCACCGGAGGGAGCCAGAGAGCAATGGGGAAAGGCAATAGGGAAGAGCCTTGGGGAGAGGTCTTTGGGGCTGCTGCTGCAGTTCCCCTGCGCGGCCGCCTAGAGGGAGCCAGAGAGCAATGGGGAAGGGCCTGGGAGCCAGGCTGGGACTCCTCAGCAGCTCTTCAAAGGGCAACGCCGGGGGGGGCCCACCGGGAGCCTTCAAAGGGCGATGGGGGAGGCGCAGCCGGGAGCCCTACTGGGAGGGGTTCCTGTGGGTCTCTATGGGCTCCTAAGGCTCCCTATGGGTCCCTATGGGCTCCTATGTCTCCCTATGGGTCCCCATGGTTCCCTATGGGTCCCCATGGTTCCCTATGGGCTCCTATGGCTCCCTATGGGCTCCTATGGGTCTCTATGGGCTCCTATAGGTCCCTATGGGCTCCTATGGCTCCCTATGGGCTCCTATGGGTCTCTATGGGCTCCTATAAGTCCCTATGGGCTTCCTATGGCTCCCTATGGGTCCTATGGGTCCCTATGGGCTCCTATGGCTCTCTATGGGGTCCTATGGCTCTCTATGGGCTCCTGTGAGTTCCTATGGGTCCCTATGGGTCCCCATGGCTCCCTATGGCTCCCTATGGGCTCCTATGAGTCCCTATGGCTCCTATGGCTCCCTATGGGTCCCCATGGTTCCCTATGGGCTCCTATGGCTCCCTATGGGCTCCCTATGGCTCCTATGGCTCCCTATGGGCCCCTATGGCTCCCTATGGGGCCCTATGAGTCCCTATGGGCTCCTATGGCTCCCTATGGGCTCCTATGAGTCCCTATGGGCTCCTATGGCTCCCTGTGGGGCCCTATGAGTCCCTATGGGCTCCTATGGCTCCCTATGGGCTCCTATGAGTCCCTATGGGCTCCTATGGCTCCCTATGGGCTCCTATGGTTCCCTATGGGTCCCTATGGGCTCCTATGGCTCTCTATGGGCTCCTATGACTCTCTATGGCCTCCTGTGAGTTCCTATGGGTCCCTATGGGTCCCCATGGCTCCCTATGGGCTCCTATGGCTCCCATGAGTCCCTATCGGTCCCTATGAGTCCCTATGGGTTCCTATGGCTCCCTATGGGCTCCTATGGCTCCCTATGGGCTCCTATGGGTCCCTATGGCTCCTATGAGTCCCTATGGGCTCCCTATGGCTCCTATGGGCTCCCTATGGGTCCCTATGGCTCCTATGGCTCCCTATGGGCTCCTATGGGCTCCCTATGGCTCCCTATGGGTCCCTATGGCTCCCTGGGAGGGGGTCTGGGGGTGACTCACGGTGGGGACCCCCCCGGGGGGTTGTTGCTGCCGCGGTGCATGATGGGAAGTGAGGCCCCGGGAGGGGCCTGTGGGGGTTGCTGGGAGGCTCTGGGCCCTTACTGGTCGGCACTGGGAAGCAGGGGGAGGGGCCCGGGAGGGCAATGGGAGGGGCCTGCGTGGGGATGGGGAGGGGCCTGGGAGACAGTGGGAGGGGCCTGGGGTACAGTGGGAGTGGCCTGAGAGGCAGTGGGAGGGGCCTGGGAGGCAGTGGGAGGGGCCTGGGAGGGCAGTGGGACCATACGGGGAAGGGGCTTGGGGTCCATACTGGTCCCTATTGATCCAGATCGGTCCCTATTGATCCACAGGGGTGCCTATTGATCGGCACCGGTGCCCACTGAACCATCATGGTGCCTATTGATCCACACCAGTCCCTATTGATCCACACCAGTCCCTATTGATCCGTACCAGTCCCTATTGGTCCCTATTGATCGATACTGGCCCCTAGTGAACCATACCAGTCCCTATTGATCCACACCAGTCCCTATTGATCAATACTGGCCCCTAGTGAACCATACCAGTCCCTATTGATCCATACCAGTCCCTATTGATCGATACTGGCCCCTAGTGAACCATACCAGTCCCTATTGATCCACACCAGTCCCTATTGATCGATACTGGCCCCTAGTGAACCACACTGGTCCCTATTGATCCATACCAGTCCCTATTGATCGATACTGGCCCCTAGTGAACCACACCGGTCCCTATTGATCCATACCAGTCCCTATTGATCCATACCAGTCCCTATTGATCGATACTGGCCCCCAGTGAACCATACCAGTCCCTATTGATCCATACCAGTCCCTATTGATCCATACCAGTCCCTATTGATCCATACCAGTCCCTATTGATCGATACTGGCCCCTAGTGAACCATACCAGTCCCTATTGATCCATACCAGTCCCTATTGATCGATACTGGCCCCCAGTGAACCATACCAGTCCCTATTGATCCATACCAGTCCCTATTGATCCATACCAGTCCCTATTGATCGATACTGGCCCCTAGTGAACCATACCAGTCCCTATTGATCCATACCAGTCCCTATTGATCCATACCAGTCCCTATTGATCGATACTGGCCCCTAGTGAACCACACCAGTCCCTATTGATCCATACCAGTCCCTATTGATCCATACCAGTCCCTATTGATCGATACTGGCCCCTAGTGAACCATACCAGTCCCTATTGATCCATACCAGTCCCTATTGATCGATACTGGCCCCTATTGATCCATACCAGTCCCTATTGATCCATACCAGTCCCTATTGATCGATACTGGCCCCTAGTGAACCATACCAGTCCCTATTGATCCATACCAGTCCCTATTGATCGATACTGGCCCCTATTGATCCATACCAGTCCCTATTGATCCACACCGGTCCCTATTGATCCATACCAGTCCCTATTGATCCATACCAGTCCCTATTGATCGATACTGGCCCCTATTGATCCATACCAGTCCCTATTGATCCGTACCAGTCCCTATTGATCGATACTGGTCCCTATTGAACCACACCGGTCCCTATTGATCCACACTGGTCCCTTCTGATCCTGACTGGTGCCTATTGATCCATACTGGTCCCTATTGATCCATACCAGTCCCTATTGATCGATACTGGCCCCTATTGAACCATACCAGTCCCTATTGATCCACACTGGTCCCTATTGATCCACACTGGTCCCTTCTGATCCTGACTGGTGCCTATTGATCCATACCCGTCCCTATTGATCCATAGTAGTCCATACCGGTCCCTATTGATCCACACTGGTCCCTATTGATCCACACCAGTCTCCACCAGTCCCTATCAATCCTTATTGATCTGTACTGGTCTCTATTGAACTATGCTGGTGCCTATTGATCCATACTGGTCCCTATTGATCTTTACTGATCCATATTGATCCATGCTGGTCTATACTGGTTCCTATTAATCCCTACTGGTTCCTATTGATCCATTCTACTCCACACTGGTCCCTATTGATCCATACTGCTCCCTATTGATCCATACTGGTCTATACTGGTCCTTATTGATCCATACTGGTGGCTATGGACCTATTGTGGTCTACACCGGTCCCTATTGATCCATACTGGTCCCTATTGATCGATACTGGTCCCTATTGATCGATACTGCTGCCTATTGATCCATACTGGTCACTATTGACCTATACTGGTCCCTATTGATCCATTCTGGACTCTATTGACCCGTATCAGTCCCTATTGATCCATACTGGCTCACACTGGTCCCTATTGATCCGTAGTGGTCCCTATTGGTCCCTATTGACCCACACTGGTCCCTATTGATCCATACCAGTCTCTATTGGTCCCTATTGACCCACACTGGTCCCTATTGATCCGTAGTGGTCCCTATTGACCCACACTGGTCCCTATTGATCCGTAGTGGTCCCTATTGGTCCCTATTGACCCACACTGGTCCCTATTGATCCATACCAGTCCCTATTGGTCCCTATTGACCCACACTGGTCCCTATTGATCCGTAGTGGTCCCTATTGGTCCCTATTGACCCACACTGGTCCCTATTGATCCATTCTACTCCATACTGCTCTCTATTGATCCATTTTGGTCCGTACTAGTCCCTATTGATCCGTACTGCTCCCTATTGATCCATACTGCTCCCTATTGATCTGTACTGCTCCCTATTGATCCATACCACTCCCTATTAATCCCTACTAGTCCCTATTGATCCGTACTGCTCCCTATTGATCCGTACTGCTCCCTATTGATCCCTACCGCTCCCTATTGATCCGTACTGCTCCCTATTGATCCCTACCAGTCCCTATTGATCCGTACTGCTCCCTATTGATCTCTACTGCTCCCTATTGATCCGTACTGCTCCCTATTGATCCATACTGCTCCCTATTGATCCCTACCGCTCCCTATTGATCCCTACCGGTCCCTAGTGATCCACACCGGTCCCTATTGATCCCTACGGCCCCCCAGCGCTCGGCACTGCTCCCCACTGGGCCGAGCTGGTGGTTACAAACCGTTTTCCTCTCCTTTATTGGTCGCCGTCGCTTCTCTCGTCCCGCGGTATCAAAACGGGGGGCAAAAGGGCGGGGCTAGGGCCGTAGGTGGGCGTGGCAAAGTGGTGGGGGCAGGGAGGGAGGGAGGAAGGGGGCGGGCAGAACCCGACGCTGGGGGAGGGGAGGGGGAGGGAGGCACACAAAAAGTTTTGGGGGGTGGGGGAGGGGCAAAACGCGGCCACAAAGGGGGTGGGGGTGTGGAGGGAGGGTGAATGTGGGAGGGGTTTGGAGGGGGGGGCGTGGCTGGGGAGGGGGTGGGTGGGGCCCGGAAGTGGGCGGGGCTCAGGGCTCGTCGTCGCCGTTGGCGCTGTCGCGGTCGTCCTCCCCTCCTCGGCCTCCTTCGTCGCCCTTCAGGGACTCCAGCTGGGGAGGCGGGGCCAAAAGCGGGGGAGGAGCCAAAGAGAAAAGGGGGCGGAGTCAGTGCCCCCTCCCATGCTGGGCTCTCCCCCACCCCCACCCCCCGGGGCTTTCCCTCCCCGGGCACCGGCGGTGCTCGGCGTCGACCCCGCCCCCTCTCCCCATTGGCTCCTCCCCTGCCCTGACCGGCCCCGCCCCTCCCCTGGATGCTGCCCCCGGATTGGCTGCCCCCTCTCCTCACCTGGTCATCCCCCCTCTCCTCGGCCTCTTCGTCGTCCAGGAGGTCTCCTTCCTCGGCCGAGTCCTCCCCGGGCCCCGCCTCCGCCTTGGCCCCGCCCCCGCCGGCCCCGCCCCCTTCCTCCTTCTTCGCCGCCCCGGCCCCGCCCCCCAGCTCCTCCTCGGCCTTCTCAGCCTTCTGCTCTGGGGTTGGGGGGAGGGGAGGGGAGAGGGGGAGGAGACGGAGAGAGAGGGAGGGGTTAGACCCCAGCGGCCAATGGGATCGAGGCTCCACCCCTCCCCACCAAGCCCCTCCCACAAATGCAAGCCACACCTCCCTCGGATCCAAGCCCCTAAGATCCAAGCCCCTCCCGCTCCCGAGCTCCTCCCCCAGGCCTAAGCCCCTCCCCAGACACAAGCTCCACCCTCCAACCTTCTCCCCCGGACCCAATCTCCTCCCCCTAGATCCAAGCCACTCCTCCCCTTCTAAGCCCCTCCCCCACTCCCAATCCCCTCCCCTGCTAAGCCCCTCCCCTTCTAAGCCCCTCCCCCACTCCCCATCCCCTCCCCTTCTTAGCCCCTCCCCTTCTAAGCCCCTCCCCACACCCAACCCCAACCCCAAGCTCCTCAATCCCCATCCCTCCCCCTCCCCCCCACCCCCAAACCTCAACCCACCAAACCCAAGCCCCTCCTTCCTCCCTCACAAGCCCCTCCCCCTCCCTCTGACGTCATGGGGGCGGGGCCTCACTCTGGTCCCGCTCCAGCCGCTCCAGGCTGTCCAGCAGGGCGTCCACCTTGGCCTTGATCTGCCCCAGCTCCTTCTTGATGCTCTGCAGGTCCCGTCCTTCACTGCAGGGGGCAGGGGAGGGGACAGGAAGTGACGTCACACAACCGGAAGTGAGCCCGGGGAAACGGGAAGTGGGGCAGAAAAGGGGTGGGGAAGGCAGGGAGGGAGGGGGGGAAGGGCAGGGAGAGGGTGGGGAGGGGAAAGGGGGACAGGAAGTGGTGCTGGCTGAAGCGGAAGCGCGGGGAGGGAGGCAGGAAGTGGGGTGGAGAAAGCAGGAAGTGGGGAGGAAATGAAGGGGAGTGGGAAGGGGGAGGCAGGAAGTGGGTTCAGAACGACAGGCAGTGGGGTGGGGCAGAGAGGAAGTGGGATAAGAGACAGGAAATTGGGTCAGAACGACAGGAAGTGGGGTAAAGGACACAGGAAGTGGGGTAAGAGAGCCAGGAAGTGGGGTAAGAGAGCCAGGAAGTGGAATGGGTGAGAGAAGAAGTGGGGTAAAGGAGATAGGAAGTGGAGTAAGGGAAACAGGAAGTGGAGTGGGGCAGAGAGGAAGTGCTGTGGCCATGACAGGAAAAGGGACAGGGGAGGGAGAAAGTGGGGTGGGAATGGCAGGAAGTGGGGCAAGGCAGACAGGAAGTGGAATGGCAATGATGGGAAGCAGAGTTGGGCAGCCAGGAAGTGGGGTGGGGCAGTCAGGAAGCAGAGTGGGAATAACAGGAAGTGAGGTAAAGGAACCAGGAAGCGGGGGTAAGAGAGGGAGTGGGCTAAGAGAGACAGGAAGTGGGGTTACGGAGCCAGGAAGTGGGGTAAAGGAGCCAGGAAGCGGGGTTAGGGAGCCAGGAAGCGGGGTAAGAGAGGCAGGAAGTGGGGTAAGAGAGCCAGGAAGTGGGGTGTGAGAGACAGGAAGTGGGGTAAAGGAGCCAGGAAGCAGGGTAAAGGAGCCAGGAAGCGGGGTAAGGGAGACAGGAAGCGGGGTAAGGGAGACAGGAAGCGGGGTAAGGGAGACAGGAAGCGGGGTTAGGGGACAGGAAGCGGGTTAGGGGACAGGAAGCGGGGTAAGAGAGACAGGAAGCGGGGTAAGGGGGACAGGAAGCGGGGTAAGGGGGACAGGAAGTGGGGTAAGGGAGACAGGAAGTGGGGTAAGGGAGACAGGAAGCGGGGTAAGGGAGACAGGAAGCGGGGTTAGGGGGACAGGAAGCGGGGTAAAGGAGCCCGAAGTGGAGTAAGAGAGACAGGAAGTGGGATAAAGAAGCCAGGAAGTGGGGTTAGAGAGACAGGAAGTGGGGTAAAGGAGCCAGGAAGTGGGGCAAAGGAGCCAGGAAGTGGGGTAGGGCAGCCAGGAAGTGGGGCAGGGCAGCCAGGAAGTGGGGTAGGGCAGCCAGGAAGTGGGGTAGGGCAGCCAGGAAGTGGGGTAGGGCAGCCAGGAAGCGGAGGAGGAGCAGCAGCAGCAGCAGAAGGGAAGAGGCGAGGGGGAGGCAGCGTGGGGGGCGGAGCCTCCCTTCAGCCCCGCCCCCTCCCCCCGCCGCCGCCCAACCGGGGCCGACCTTTGCCGGACTTGGAGGAGGAGCCGCGCTGGCCGGACTTGCTGTTGAAGCTCTTGCCCCGGCGCGTGTTGCTGCCCCCCGAGACGCGCTGCCGCTTGGAGGGCACCACCGGGCGGGGCAGGGGCGGCGGGGGCGGCACCCGCGCCGGGTAGCTGTACATCCTGATTGGCCCGGGGGGAAGGGGCGGGGCGGGGGTGACGTCAGAAGGCGCGCCTCCCCTCCTCCTCCTCCCTTTCCCTCCCCCTCTCCCCTCTCCCCCTCCTCTCCCTCTCTTCTCCCCTTCTCCCTCCTCTCCTCCCCTTCTCCCTCCTCTCTCCCCTTCCTCCCTCCCTCTCCTCCCCTTCTCCCTCCCTCCTCCCCTTCCCCTCCTCCCTCCCTCCCCTCCTCCCTCCCTCCCTCCTCCTCCTTCTCCCTCCCCTCCCTCCCTTCTCCCTCCTCCTCCCTTTCTCCCTCCCCTCCTCCTCCCTCCTCCTCCCCTCCCCTTCTCCCTCCTCCCTCCCTTCTCCCTCCCTCCTCCCCTCCCCCTCCTCCCTCCCCTCCTCCCCTTCCCCTTCCTCCTCCCCCCTTCTCTCCTCCTCCCCTCTCCTCCTCCTCCTCCTCCCTCCCCTCCTCCTCCTCCCCTTCTCCTCCTCCCTCCTCCTCCCTCCTCCCTCCCCTTCTCCCCCTCCCTCCCCTCTCCCCCTCCTCCCCTCCCTCCTCCTCCCTCCCTCCTCCTCCCTCCCCTCCTCCCCTTCTCCTCCTCCTCCTCCCCTCTCCCTCCTCCTCCCCTCTCCCTCCCCCCCTCCTCCCCTTCTCCCTCCCCTCCTCCCCTTCTCCCTCCCCCCTCCCCTTCTCCCTCCCCTCCTCCTTCTCCTCCCCCTCCTTTCTCCCTCCCTCCTCCTCTTCCTCCCTCCTCCTCCCCTTCCCCTCCTCCTCCTCCCCTTCTCCCTCCCCCTCCTCCCTTTCCCTCCTCCCTTTCCTCTCCCTTCCTCCCTCTCCCCCCTCCCCTCTCCTTCCTCCCCCTCCCCCTCCCCTCCCTCTCCCCTCCCCCCTCCTCACCTATCGTAGTAATCCCTCTGGAAGTCGTAGTCCAGGTCAAAAGAGGACCTGCGGGAGGGGGAGGGAGGAAGGAAGGAAGCAGCTCAGCGAGGATGGAAAGCCCCAGGCCCAGCTTCCTCCTTCCCTCTTCCTCCTCCTCCTCCTCCTCCTCTCCCTCCTCCCCAGGCTGGGGGTGGGGTGGGTTGGGAGGGGGTCGGGGCAGGCTGGGTGGGGCCTGGGGGAGGGGTTCGGGGGCGGGGCAGGGGTGGGGCAGACCTGACGAGGGGGACGGAGAAGGTGGGGCAGCTACTGACCCGTGGTACATCTCGGCCGCCGAGCGCTTCACCCCGGCCTTGCCCCTGTTCACCTTGGGCTCGGCTGCCAGGTTGATGTCTAGGGGGAGGGGAGGGGGAGGGGGGGAGGAGGAGGGGGAGAGGAGGGGGAGAGGGAAAGGGGAGGAGGGCAGAGAGGGGGAGGGGAGAAGAGAGAGGGAAGCAAAACGGAGGTTAGGTGCGGGGCAGAGAGGAGGGAGGGAGAGAAGAGGAGAGGGGAAGGAGGGGAAGGGAGGGAGGGAAGGGAGGGAGGGGAAGGAGGGGAAGGAGGGGAAGGGAGGGAGGGGAAGGAGGGAAGGAGGGAGGGGAAGGGGAGAAAGGAGGGAGGGGAAGGGGAGAAAGGAGGGAGGGGAAGGGGGAGAGAGGAGGGAGGGGAAGGGGAGAGAGGAGGGAGGGGAAGGGGGAGAGAGGAGGGAGGGGAAGGGGGAGAGAGGAGGGAGGGGAAGGGGGAGAGAGGAGGGAGGGGAAGGGGGAGAGAGGAGGGAGGGGAAGGGGGAGAAGGGAGGGAGGGGAAGGGGGAGAGAGGAGGGAGGGGAAGGGGGAGAGAGGAGGGAGGGGAAGGGGGAGAGAGGAGGGAGGGGAAGGGGAGAGAGGAGGGAGGGGAAGGGGAGAGAGGAGGGAGGGGAAGGGGGAGAGAGGAGGGAGGGGAAGGGGAGAGAGGAGGGAGGGGAAGGGGAGAGAGGAGGGAGGGGAAGGGGGAGAGAGGAGGGAGGGAAGGGGGAGAGAGGAGGGAGGGGAAGGGGGAGAGAGGAGGGGGAGGAGGAGAGAGGGAGGGGGAGGAGGAGAGAGGGAGGGGGGAGGAGGAGAGAGGGAGGGGGAGGAGGAGAGAGGGAGGGGAAGGAGGAGAGAGGGAGGAAGGAGGAGGAGAGAGGGAGGGGAAGGAGGAGAGAGGGAGGAAGGAGGAGAGAGGGAGGGAAGGAGAAGGGAGAGAGGGGAAGGAGAAGGGAGAGAGGGAAGGAGAGAAGGGAAGGGAGAGAGGGGAAGGGAAAGAGGGGAAGGGAGGGAGGGGAAGGGAGGGAGGGGAAGGAGAGGAAGGAGGGAGGAGAAGAAGGGAGGGAGGGGAGGAGGGGGAGAGGGAGAGCAGAGAGAGAGAGAGCCAAGGGAAAGCTCTCCCAAGACCTCAGGGAACCCTGGGAGGACCTCCAGGACCCTTCTGAAGGCCTCCAGCAAACCTTCCGCAGGCTCCGGGCGAGCTCCAGGCACCTCGGGGGGAGACCTCCTCAGGTGGGCTGCAAAGCTCTGGCTTGGGGGGGGGGGGGTGGGGGGAGACACCTCCAGGAAGGCCTTCTCCAACCTCCCCTCCCTCCCCCAAAACCTCCTCTGAGCTCCACCCAACCTCCAGCAAGGAGCTCAAGAGGCCTCCTGCAGGCCAAGAAGCCTCCAAGGCCTTCAGCCTGAGCTCGGAGGACCTCGAGGAACCTTGAGGGACCTCAATCAACCTTCTCCATCTCCAGCTAGGCCTCAATGGACCTCCACCAAACCTCCACCAATGACCACTAGAGACCTCCTAGGCTCCATGACACCTCCAACACCTTTAACATCACCATCAAGGACCCCGAAGAACCTTGAGGGACCTCGAAGAACCTTCTCCATCTCCACCAAGCGACCTCTGATCTCCCCCAAACCACCACCAACCGCCACTAGAGACCTCCTAGGCTCCATAACACCTCCGAGAACCTCAACATACTCATCAAGGACCTCATAGAACCGCGAGGAACCTTGAAGGACCTCAACCAACCTCCTCAATCTCCACCTGAACCTCAATGAACCTCCACCCAACCACCATAAACCACCACAGGAGACCTCCTAGACCCCCATAACACCTTTGAGAACCTCAACATAATCATCAAGGACCTCATAGAACCTTAAGGAACCTCAAGCAACCTTCTCCATCTCCACCTAAACCTCATCAAACCTCCACCCAACCACCACCCATGACCACTAGAGACCTCCCAGACCCCATAACACCTCCGAGAACCTCAACATAATCATCAAGGACCTCACAGAACCTTAAGGAACCTCAAGCAACCTTCTCCCTCTCCACCTAAACCTCATCAAACCTCCACCCAACCACCACCCATGACCACTAGAGACCTCCTAGACCCCATAACACCTTTGAGACCCTCAACATAATCATCAAGGGCCCCGAGGAACCTCGAGGAACCTTGAAGGACCTCAACGAACCTTCTCCATCTCCCCCAAACCACCTCTGCTCTCCCCCAAACCACCACCCACGACCACTGGAGACCTCCTAGACCCCATAACACCTCCGAGAACCTCAACATAATCATCAAGGACCTCATAGAACCTTAAGGAACCTCAAGCAACCTTCTCCCTCTCCACCTAAACCTCATCAAACCTCCACCCAACCACCACCCATGACCACTAGAGACCTCCTAGACCCCATAACACCTTTGAGACCCTCAACATAATCATCAAGGGCCCCGAGGAACCTCGAGGGACCTCAAAGAACCTTCTCCATCTCCTCCAAACCACCTCTGCTCTCCCCCAAACCACCACCCACGACCACTAGAGACCTCCTAGACCCCATAACACCTCCGAGAACCTCAACATAATCATCAAGGACCTCATAGAACCTTAAGGAACCTCAAGCAACCTTCTCCCTCTCCACCTAAACCTCATCAAACCTCCACCCAACCACCACCCATGACCACTAGAGACCTCCTAGACCCCATAACACCTTTGAGACCCTCAACATAATCATCAAGGACCTCATAGAACCTTAAGGAACCTCAAGCAACCTTCTCCATCTCCACCTAAACCTCATCAAACCTCCACCCAACCACCACCCATGACCACTAGAGACCTCCTAGACCCCATAACACCTCCGAGAACCTCAACATAATCATCAAGGGCCCCGAGGAACCTCGAGGAACCTTGAAGGACCTCAAAGAACCTTCTCCATCTCCCCAAACCACCTCTGCTCTCCCCCAAACCACCACCCACGACCACTGGAGACCTCCTAGACCCCATAACACCTCCGAGAACCTCAACCTCATCATCGAGGAACCCCCAGGCCCCGCCTCGAGGCCCGGCCGCCACCCAGGACCTGCCCGGCGATCATCCGGCCGTCCTCGCCGGCCACGGCGGCCCGGGCGTTGCGCTCGTTGACGTACTGGACGAAGGCGAAGCCCTTGTGGACCGAGCAGCCCACGATCTTGCCGTACTTGGAGAAGATGGCCTCCACGTCGCTCTTCTTCACCACCAGGGTGTTGAGGTTGCCGATGAAGACCCGCGAGTTCATCGACCGCGGGTCCGTCTTGTTGGTCACGTTGCTGGCCATGGCCGCGCCTTTCGTTGATGGGGGAAGGGGTGGGCGGAGGGCGCGCCCCGCTGAGGGCGGCTGGGGCGGGGTGGGTGGGTGGGAGGTGGGGCGGGAAGGACCTTGGGGAGGAGGAGGAGGAGGAGGAGGGAAGGGTGGGAGGGAGAGATGAAGACAGAGGTCAGGAGAGGGCTGCCGGGGGGGGGTTGGGGGCCACCTGGAGATACCTAAGGGGGTTTGGGGTCACCTAGAGGAGCTTGGGGGCCACCTGGAGGGGGTTGGGGGTCACCTGGGGACATCTAAGGGGGTTGGGGGTCACCTGGAGGAGGTTGAGGCCACCTGGAGGGGGTTGGGGGCCACCTAGAGGAGCTTGGAGGCAACCTGGAGGGGATTGGGGGTCACCTGGGGACATCTAAAGGGGGTTGGGGGTCACCTAGAGGAGCTTGGGGGCCACCTGGAGATACCTAAGAGGGGGTTGGGGGTCACCTGGGGACATCTAAAGGGGGTTGGGGGTCACCAGGAGGAGCTTGGGGGTCACCTGGGGACATCTAAAGGGGGTTGGGGGTCACCTGGAGGAGCTTGGGGGCCACCTGGAGGGGGTTGGGGGTCACCTGGGGACATCTAAAGGGGTTGGGGGTCACCTAGAGGAGCTTGGGGGCCACCTGGAGATACCTAAGGGGGTTTGGGGTCACCTGGGGACATCTAAAGGGGGTTTGGGGTCACCTAGAAGAGCTTGGGGCCACCTGGCGGGGTTGGGGGCCACCTAGAGGAGCTTGGGGGCCACCTGAAGGGGGTTGGGGGCCACCTGGTGGGGTTGGGGGCCACCTAGAGGAGCTTGGGGGCCACCTGGTGGGGTTGGGGGCCACCTAGAGGAGCTTGGGGGCCACCTGGAGCCATCTAAAGGGGGTTTGACTCCACCCCCCTCCCCAAGCCCCTCCCACCTCCTCCCAAGCCCCTCCCACCCGCACAAACCCCTCCCACTCCCAGCCCCTCCCACTTACTGCTTACCGTAGCGGGAGGGGAAGGCAGGGAGGGAGAGGGCGGGGGAAGGGGGAAGCGTGGGCGTGGCCTCCGGGTGCTCGCTGGCGGGAGAGAGGAGGGGATTGGTCGAGGCCGGGGAGGGGGCGGGGCTTGAGGGGAGGGGAGGGAGGGGGAGAGGAGAACAGGGAAGGAGGGAGGAGGAGGTGGAGCTGAAGGAGAGGGAGGGGCTAAAAGGAGGGGGCGGGGCTAAAAGGAGGGGGCTAAAGGCAGCAAGGGGCGGGGAAGGGGACCCCAGAGTAGGAAGGAAGGAAGAAGGAGGAAGGACAAAAAGAGTCCCAAAACAAAACACACCCCCCCCCCCAAAAAAACCTTCAAAATTGTTTTGGGTTAAAAAAGTTCAAAATTGGTAAAATTGGCAAAATTAAAGTAAAAAAACAAAAAAAAAACATCCAAAAAAATAATAACCCCCCCCCCCAAAATAAAAAATCTTTTTGGAGGCCTTTTTGGGTTTGGTTTTGAACCCCTTTGGGGGCGCCTCAAGATGGCTGCCGGGGAGGGGGTGGTGAATGGGGGAAGGGGGACCCTGAGTTGCCCTCCCCCACCCCAGAGCCGGTCTGAGTTTGGGAGGGGAGGAAGGAGAGGGGGCGGGGCTTGGGGCCGGGGGCGGAGCTCAGGGCCTGGGATTTAAAGAGGCGAATGTAAGAGGGAGAAGGCTGAAGGGGGTGTGTGTTGGAGGGGCGGGGCCTAACGGGGCGGGGCTCAAGGAGCAAGGGGGCGAGTAGGGGAACGTGGCGGAAGGAGGGAGGGAGGGAGGGAAGGTGGAGAAGGGCTAGAGGAGGGGTGGGGCTTAAAGGGGGGCGGGGTTTGAGTGAGACAGGACTTAAGGGGCGGGGTTTAAAGGGGATTGGCAGGAGGGGCTGGGGAAGAGAAGGGGCAAGGGGAGGGAGAAGGAAGGGGAAGGGGCTTGATGGGGGGAGGGGCTTGATGGGGGAGGGGCCGAAGGAGGGAGGAGAAAGGGTGGGGGAAAGGGGTTGGAGGGGAGTGGTGGGGCTTAAAGGGGGTGGGGCTTAAGGAGGAGTGGAAAAGTGGCTGAGGGAGGGAGGGAGGGAGGAAGGAAGGGGCTTGGGGTTCAAAGGGGAGGGGGTAAAAGGGGGTAGGATTCAAAGGGGCGGGGCTTAATGGGGTTAGGCTTAAAGGGGGCGGGGCTTAACGAGATTAGGTTTGTAAAGGGGCGGGGCTTAATGGGGTAGGCCTTAAGGGGCGGGGCTTAAAGGGGAGTGAAAAATGGCTAAAGGAAGGAGGGAGGGAGGGAGGATGGAAGGGGCTTGGGGCTCAAAGGGGCGGGGCTTAATGGGGCAGGGCTCAAAGGGGCGGGGCTTAATGGGGGCAGGGCTCAAAGGGGCGGGGCTTAATGGGGGCAGGGCTCAAAGGGGCGGGGCTTAATGGGGGCAGGGCTCAAAGGGGCGGGGCTTAGGGGAGGGAGGAAGAGTGAAGAGAAGGCAAAACAGGGAGAGGGCAGCAGGAAAAGGAAGAGAGGAGGGGTTTGGAGGGGCGGGGCGGAAAGAGGGCGGGGTTTAAAGGGGAAGTGAGGAGTGGGGAAGGTGGGGGGTCAAAAGGAGGAGGGGGCAAGTGTTTTGGGGTGAAAAAGAGGGGATTTTGGTTCACTTACGGTCGCCGCCGCTCGGGCTTTAAAAAATGGTTTTTGGGTGGCTGAAAAAAAAAAAAAAAAAAAAAAAAAAACAAAAAAAAAAACAAAAGGAGAGGAAAAAAAGAGAGAAAAAAATTAAAAAACATCGAAAAGGGAAAAAAAAAATGGGGAAAAAAATTTAAAAGGGAAAAAAAAAAAAAAAAAAAAAGAGGAAAAAAAAGGAGAAAAAAAAAAAAAAAGGAAAAAAAGGTTAAAAAAAAAATCGAAAAAGTTTTGGAAAAGTTTGGAAAAAAAAAAAAAAAAAAAATCGAAAAAAAAATTTAGGAAAAAAAAATGAAAAAAAAAAAAAAAAAAGGGGAGGAGGAGGGGGGAAAAAACACCAGAGGGGTAGGGGGAGGGCGGGGCTAGGACGAAGTGGCCCCGCCCCTTTCAGGCCAAGCCACGCCCCCTCCCTCGACGCACGGAATCAAGCCCCGCCCCAGCAGCAGCAGCACTTCCTCATCCCCCGCCCCCACCAAAATCGAGCGCTGGCCCCGCCCCTTAGTCGCCGGTCGCTCCGCCCCCCAGGCGTTGGCTCCGCCCCCTTCGCGTGGGCCGAGGCCCCGCCCCACAGCCTTTGGGGTTTCTTCCCCCAGCCGTTTGGGGAGAGAGTCGGGGTGTGGGGCGCCCAGAGGGGCTTCAAAATGGCGGCAGGGGGTTGGGGGTGTTAAAAAGGGGGTGGGGAGGGGAGGGAGGAGGAGGGGGAGGGAGGGAGGGAGGGAGGGGAGGGAGGAAGCAGCTTGGAAGCCAATGAGGAAGTGAGAAGGGCTCAGGGGGTGGAGGAGGGCTAAAGGGGAGGGGCCTGAGGGGAGGGGGCGGGGCCAGAGGGCGCGCCCGGTCGGAGGCGGCGGGGCGAGGGGAAGGTTAGTGGGCGGGGCCGTGGCGGGCCATCGCCACCCGGCGGGAGGGCTGCGCCTGCGGAAGGAGAAGAGGATGAGAGGCCACGCCCCTCCCGCCATCGCCACGCCCACTGCCCTCAACCCCCGATTGGGCCGGGCCTGGAGGTCCCGCCCCCAGGGAAGGGGGTGGGGGGTGGGGGAGGAGGATTTTGGGGCAAAAAGAGAGGAGTTTGGGGGCAAAAGATAGAAAGGGGCGGGGCTAGGGGGAGGGGCCAATGGGTGGCCCCCAAAATTGGGGGAGGGGAAGGAGAGGGAAGTTTTGGGTCAAAAAAAGGGGGTTTTGGTTAAAAGGAGGACGTTCTGGCAGTTTGGGCGAAAAAAGAGGGGTTTGGGTCCAAAAAAAGGTAGTTTTGGTTAAAATCATCAATTTTGGTCCCCAAATGGCTGGTTTTGGTTAAAAGTATGGTTTTTTGGTGGGGAAAGGGTGATTTTGGGTTAAAAGTAGCAAGTTTTGGTCAAAAGGTGGTCGGTTTGGGTTAAAAGTAGCAAGTTTTGGTCAAAAGGTGGTCGGTTTGGGTTAAAAGTAGCAAGTTTTGGTCAAAAGGTGGTCGGTTTGGGTTAAAAGTAGCAAGTTTTGGTCAAAAGGTGGTCGGTTTGGGTGGAAACCAGTGGCTTTTGGGTAAAAAAGTGGCCTGGGTGAAGAGTGGCATTGCTTTTGGGCCGAAAAAGAGCATTTTTGGTTAAAGGAGGGGTGTTTGGGGTTAAAAAGGGCATTTTTGGTGAAAGCAGTGATGGTTTGACCTAAAAAAAAGGCATTTTGGGGGTTAAAGCAGGGACTTTTGGTCTAAAAGAGGGCATTATTGGTTAAAAAGTGACTTTTGTTCCCATAAAAGTCTATTTTAAGTTAAAAATGATGATTTTTGGTTAATAATAGTGGCTTTGGGTGCAAACTGGTCATTTTTGCCCCCAAATAGAGATTTTTTGGCCCAAAAATGGTTGGGTTTGCCTATAAATAGAGATTTTTGGCCCAAAAATGGTTGGGTTTGCCTATAAATAGAGATTTTGGGTCCAAAAATGGTAAGTTTTGCTTAAAAATAGAGATTTTGGGTCCAAAAATGGTAAGTTTTTTGCCTAAAAATAGAGATTTTTGGTCCAAAAAGGGTTGGTTTTGCTGAAAAACAGAGATTTGGGGTCCAAAAGTTGTCCTTTTAGCCTAAAAATAGACATTTTGGGGTCCAAAAGGTTCAGTTTTGCCTAAACCCGGAGATTTTTGGTCCAAAAATGGTCACTTTTGCTTAAAAATAGCGATTTTTGGTGCAAAATGGTCAGTTTTGCTTAAAAGCAGAGATTTGGGCTCCACAAGAGGCTACTTTTGCTTGAAAAACTGCAATTATTGGGCAAAAAAAGAGGTTGGGGCTGAAAACCAGGTTGAGTAGAGGAAGTTTGGGGTGAAAAAGGCAAAAATGAGGAAAAAACGGGGGGGGAAACGGTGATTTTGGGGTAAAAAGCACAGTTTGGGGCAAAAATAGCTATTTGGGGGTCCAACAGAGGTCAAAAGAGAGGATTTTGGGTTCAAAGAGCAGCAAAAAACGATGGTTTCAGTCCGAAAGGGAAGGGGAAAGAGCAAATTTGGGTGGAAAACCCTGGAAATGGCAATTTTGGTGAGGGAGGAGAGGTTTGGGGCTGAAAATCGACATTTTGGGTCAGAATGCGGGCAAAAATAGCTGGTTTTGGTAGCAAGTCGCTGAAAAGAGGGGGACTTGGGGGTCAAAAGCAGGTGAAAACAGTGATTTTTGGGGGGGGAAAAGGGAGATTTGGCAGCAAGTTTTGGCGGGAATTGGGATTTTGCCTCTTTCTGCCCCAAAACTGAGGGGGGAAAATGCTGAATTGAGACGATTTGACCCAAAAAGGGGATGGAGAAGAGGGATGAGGAAAGATCTAGCCCTAAAAAGGGCATTTTTTGCTGGTTTTGAGCCCAAAATTGGAGAGGGAATGGGAAAAAACCTCCACTTTGGGTGCCCAAGTTTTGGCGGGAATTAAGATTTTGCCTCTTTCTGCCCCAAATCTGAGGGGGAAAAGGCAAAGTTGGGAGGATTTGACCCAAAAAGGGGATGGAGAAGAGGGATGAGGAAAGATCTAGCCCTAAAAAGGGCATTTTTTGCTGGTTTTGAGCCCCAAACTGGAGGGGGAATGGTCAAAAACCTCCATTTCGGCGGCCAAATTTTGGCGGGAATTGGGATTTTTGCCTCTTTTTGCCCCAAAACTGAGGGGGAAAAGGCAAAGTTGGGAGAAATTGACCCAAAAAGGGGATGGAGAAGAGGGATGAGGAAAGATCTAGCCCTAAAAAGGGCATATTTTGCTGGTTTTGAGCCCAAAATTGGAGGGGAAATGGTAAAAAACCTCCATTTTGCGGCCAAGTTTTGGCGGGAATTGGGATTTTGCCTCTTTCTGCCCCAAAACTGAGGGGGAAAAGGCAAAGTTGGGAGAAATTGACCCAAAAGGGGATGGAGAAGAGGATGAGGAAAGATCTAGCCCTAAAAAGGGCATTTTTGCTGGTTTTGAGCCCAAAATTGGAGGGGGAATGGGAAAAAACCTCCACTTGGGTGGCCAAGTTTTGGCGGGAATTGGGATTTTTGCCTCTTTCTGCCCCAAAACTGAGGGGGAAAAGGCAAAGTTGGGAGAAATTGACCCAAAAAGGGGATGGAGAAGAGGGATGAGGAAAGATCTAGCCCTAAAAGGGCATATTTTGCTGGTTTTGAGCCCAAAATTGGAGGAATGGGAAAACCTCCACTTGGGTGGCCAAGTTTTGGCGGGAATTGGGATTTTTGCCTCTTTTTGCCCCAAAACTGAGGGGGAAAAGGCAAAACTAGGAGGATTTGACCCAAAAAGGGGATGGAGAAGAGGAGGAAAGATCTAGCCCTAAAAAGGGCATTTTTGCTGGTTTTGAGCCCAAAATTGGAGAGGGAATGGGAAAAAACCTCCACTTGGGTGGCCAAGTTTTGGGGGACTTGGGATTTTGCCTCTTTCTGCCCCAAAACTGAGGGGGAAAAGGCAAAGTTGGGAGAAATTGACCCAAAAAGGGGATGGAGAAGAGGGATGAGGAAAGATCTAGTCCTATAAAGGGCATTTTTTGCTGGTTTTGAGCCCAAAATTGGAGAGGGAATGGGAAAACCTCCACTTGGGTGGCCAAGTTTTGGCGGGACTTGGGATTTTGCCTCTTTCTGCCCCAAAACTGAGGGGGAAAAGGCAAAGTTGGGAGAAATTGACCCAAAAAGGGGATGGAGAAGAGGGATGAGAAAGATCTAGTCCTATAAAGGGCATTTTTGCTGGTTTTGAGCCCAAAATTGGAGAGGGAATGGGAAAAAACCTCCACTTGGGTGGCCAAGTTTTGCAGGAATTGGGATTTTGCCTCTTTCTGCCCCAAAACTGAGGGGGAAAAGGCAAAGTTGGGAGAAATTGACCCAAAAAGGGGATGGAGCAGAGGGAGGGAAAGATCTAGCCCTAAAAAGGGCATTTTTGCTGGTTTTGAGCCCAAAATTGGAGAAATGGTAAAAACCTCCATTTTGCGGCCAAGTTTTAGCGGGAATTGGGATTTTGCCTCTTTCTGCCCCAAAACTGAGGGGGAAAAGGCAAAGTTGGAGAAATTGACCCAAAAGGGGATGGAGAAGAGGGATGAGGAAAGATCTAGCCCTAAAAGGGCATTTTGCTGGTTTTGAGCCCAAAATTGGAGGGGAATGGGAAAACCTCCACTTGGGTGGCCAAGTTTTGGGAATTGGGATTTTGCCTCTTTCTGCCCCAAAACTGAGGGGAAAAGGCAAAGTTGGGAGAAATTGACCCAAAAGGGGATGGAGAAGAGGATGAGGAAAGATCTAGCCCTAAAAGGGCATATTTTGCTGGTTTTGAGCCCAAAATTGGAGGGGGAATGGGAAAAAACCTCCACTTGGGTGGCCAAGTTTTGGCGGGAATTGGGATTTTTGCCTCTTTTTGCCCCAAAACTGAGGGGGAAAAGGCAAAACTAGGAGGATTTGACCCAAAAAGGGGATGGAGAAGAGGGAGGGGAAAAGATCTAGCCCTAAAAAGGGCATTTTTTGCTGGTTTTGAGCCCAAAATTGGAGAGGGAATGGGAAAAAACCTCCACTTGGGTGGCCAAGTTTTGGCGGGACTTGGGATTTTGCCTCTTTCTGCCCCAAAACTGAGGGGGAAAAGGCAAAGTTGGGAGAAATTGACCCAAAAAGGGGATGGAGAAGAGGGATGAGGAAAGATCTAGTCCTATAAAGGGCATTTTTTGCTGGTTTTGAGCCCAAAATTGGAGAGGGAATGGGAAAAAACCTCCATTTTGGTGGCCAAATTTTGGCGGGAATTGGGATTTTGCCTCTTTTTGCCCCAAAACTGAGGGGGAAAAGGCAAAACTAGGAGGATTTGACCCAAAAAGGGGATGGAGAAGAGGGAGGGGAAAAGATCTAGCCCTAAAAAGGGCATTTTTTGCTGGTTTTGAGCCCAAACTGGAGGGGAAATGGTAAAACCCTTCCACTTGGGTGGCCAAGTTTTGGCGGGAATTGGGATTTTGCCTCTTTCTGCCCCAAAACTGAGGGGAAAAAGGCAAAACTAGGAGGATTTGACCCAAAAAGGGGATGGAGAAGAGGATGAGGAAAGATCTAGCCCTAAAAAGGGCATTTTTTGCTGGTTTTGAGCCCCAAACTGGAGGGGGAATGGTCAAAAGCCTCCATTTCGGCGGCCAAATTTTGGGGGAATTGGGATTTTGCCTCTTTCTGCCCCAAAACTGACAGGAAAAGACGACTCTCGAGGATTTGACTCCCAAAACTCGAGGGGGAGGAGGATGGCGGAGGGGTCTGCCCCCAAAAGAGCGACACAAAACGCTACTTGCACCGATTTTGACCCAAAAAGGAGGCAAAGGAAGCCGGGAGACCCCAATTCCTTCTGCTCCGCCCCAAAAATCAGCCCCCAAACCAGCCAAAAGATCAAACCTCCTCGGGTTTGCCCCCAAAATGCCCTTTTCCCTCTCTTTTTGCCCCAAAATCCACCCCAGAAAATACAACTTTCCCTCTTTTTCGCCCCAAAAATCCCTCCCAGGACCCAAATCTCCTCAGATTCACCCCAAAACCCACCCAGAAATGCAATTTCCCCTCTTTTCACCCCAAAACCCAACCCTAGGACCCAAATCTCCTCAGTTTCACCCCAAACCCACCCAAAATTGCCCTTTTCCTCTTTTCACCCCAAACCCAACCCTAGAACCCAAATCTCCTGTTTCACCCCAAATCCCACCCAAAATTGCCCTTTTCCCTCTTTTCACCCCAAAACCCAACCCTAGGACCCAAATCTCCTCAGTTCCACCCCAAAACCCACCCCCAGACCCAAATCTCCTCAGTTTCACCCCAAATCCCACCCAAAATTGCCCTTTTCCCTCTTTTCACCCCAAAACCCAACCCTAGAACCCAAATCTCCTCAGTTTCACCCCAAAACCCACCCAAAATTGCCCTTTTCCCTCTTTTCACCCCAAAACCCAACCCTGGAACCCAAATCTCCTCAGTTTCACCCCAAATCCCACCCAAAATTGCCCTTTTCCCTCTTTTCACCCCAAAACCCAACCCTAGGACCCAAATCTCCTCAGTTTCACCCCAAAACTCCTCCCTAGAACCCAAATCTTCTCAGTTTCACCCCAAAATCCACCCAGAAATGCAATTTCCCTTCTTTTCACCCCAAAAACCAACCCTAGGACCCAAATCTCCTCAGTTTCACCCCAAAATCCACCCAGAAATGCAATTTCCCCTCTTTTCACCCCAAAAACCAACCCTGGAACCCAAATCTCCTCAGTTTCACCCCAAATCCCACCCAAAATTGCCCTTTTCCCTCTTTTCACCCCAAAACCCAACCCTAGGACCCAAATCTCCTCAGTTTCACCCCAAAACCCACCCAAAATTGCCCTTTTCCCTCTTTTCACCCCAAAAACCAACCCTAGAACCCAAATCTCCTCAGTTTCACCCCAAAATCCACCCAGAAATGCAATTTCCCCTCTTTTCACCCCAAAACCCAACCCTAGAACCCAAATCTCCTCAGTTTCACCCCAAAATCCACCCAGAAATGCAATTTCCCCTCTTTTCACCCCAAAAACCAACCCTAGGACCCAAATCTCCTCAGTTCCACCCCAAAACCCACCCCAGACCCAAATCTCCTCAGTTTCACCCTAAAACTCCCCCGGGGCTCTCCTGTCCCTTATTTGGACCCTGAGCTCCACCCACAAGCCCTTAAGCCACGCCCCCTCCTCCTCCCCTCCCTCCCTCTATCCCCGCGGGGAGGGGAGGGGCGGAGCCAGCAGCTGAGGGAGCTAAGCCACGCCCCCTCCTCCTCCCCTCCCTTCCTATATCCCCGCGGGGAGGGGGCGGAGCCAGCTGCCGGGAGCCAGCCGCTGGGGGAGCTAAGCCACGCCCCCTCCTCCTCCCCTCCCTCTATCCCCGCGGGGAGGGGAGGGGGCGGAGCCAGCCGCCGGGAGCCAGCAGCTGGGGGAGCTAAGCCACGCCCCCTCCTCCTCCTTTCCCCTCCCTTCCTATATCCCCGCGGGGAGGGGGCGGAGCCAGCCGCCGGGAGCCAGCCGCTGGGGGAGCTAAGCCACGCCCCCTCTCCTCCCCTCCCTTCCTATATCCCCGCGGGGAGGGGGCGGAGCCAGCCGCCGGGAGCCAGCCGCTGGGGGAGCTAAGCCACGCCCCCTTCCTCCCCTCCCCTCCCTCCCTCTCTCCCCGCGGGGAGGGGAGGGGGCGGAGCCAGCCGCCGGGAGCCAGCCGCTGGGGGAGCTAAGCCACGCCCCCTCCTCCTCCTTTCCCTCCCTGCCGCGGGGCTCGGGGCTGGGGAAGCCGAGGCTCCGCTCGGCCCCGCCCCCCACTCCCACTCCCTTTCCGTCTTTACTTTACCCCCCAGCGCGCGGTCGCAACCTTCCCAGTAAGGTAAAGCTCCGCCCCTTCCCCTTTGACGAGCGGGCTAAGCCACGCCCACTTCCCCTCCGTCCCGTCGTCCCCCCTCCCCGGTGAGGCTTCCCGCCTTTTAACTCTTTACACACACACTGCCCCCCCCCCCCCCGGCAACCGGACGCCGCCGACCCCCAGCCCCCCTTGCCGGCCGGAGAGGTACCCGGGAGGGGGTGGAAGGGTTCTGAAGGGAAGGGCTCAGAAGGGCCTGAGAGGGGGGGAAAGAGGCCTCGAAAGGGCCTGAGGGGAAAGAGGCCTCGAAAGGGCCTGAGGGGGAAGAGGCCTCGAAAGGGCCTGAGGGGGGAAGAGGCCTCGAAAGGGCCTGAGGGGGAAAGAGGCCTCGAAAGGGCCTGAGGGGAAAGAGGCCTCAAGGGAAAGGTCCTTAAGGGAAGGTCCTGGGGCAAAGGCCTCGAAAGGTCCTGAGGGGGAAAGGCCTCAACAGGTCCGGAGGCAAAAAGGGCCTCAAGGGAAGGCCCTGAGGGGAAGGCCTCAATAGGTCCTAAGGCGAAGGCCTCGAAAGGGCCTGAGGGGAAGAGGCCTCAATAGGTCCGGAGGCAAAAAGGCCTCAAGGGAAAGGTCCTTAAGGGAAGGCCTCAATAGGTCCTGAGGGGAAGAGGCTTTAAGGGAAGGTCCTAAAGGGAAGGCCTCAAGGGAAGAGCCTGAGGGGGAAAGGCCTCAAAAGGGCCTGAGGGGGAAGAGGCCTCAAAAGGTCCTGAGGGGGGAAGAGGCCTTAAGAGGTCCTGAGGGGAAAAGGCCTCAAGGGAAGGCCCTGAGGCGAAGGCCTCAATAGGTCCGGAGGCAAAAAGGCCTCAAGGGAAAGGTCCTTAAGGGAAGGCCTCAATAGGTCCGGAGGGCAAAAAGGCCTCAAGGGAAAGGACCTAAAGGGAAGGCCCTAAGGGAGGGACCTAAGGGAAAGGCCTCAACAGGTCCGGAGGCAAAAAGGGCCTCAAGGGAAGGCCCTGAGGAGAAGGCCTCAAAAGGTCCTGAGGGGAAAGAGGCCTCAATAGGTCCTGAGGGGGAAAGGCCTCAAGGGAAAGGTCCTAAAGGGAAGGTCCTGAGGGGAAGCCTTAAGGAGAAGGCCTCAAAAGGTCCTGAGGGGAAGAGGCCTTAACAGGTCCGGAGGCAAAAAGGCCCTCAAGGGAAGGCCCTGAGGGGAAGGCCTCAATAGGTCCTGAGGGGGAAAAGGCCTCAAGGGAAAGGTCCTAAGGGGAAGGCCTCAAAAGGTCCTGAGGCGAAGGCCTCGAAAGGTCCTGAGGGGGAAAGGCCTCAAGGGAAGGCCCTGAGGGGAAGGCCTCAATAGGTCCGGAGGGGAAAAGGCCTCAAGGGAAGAGCCTGAGGGGAAGGCCTCAATAGGTCCGGAGGCGAAAAGGCCTCAAGGGAAGAGCCTGAGGGGGAAAGGCCTTAAGGGAAAGGCCTCAATAGGGTCCTAAGGAGAAGGCCTCGAAAGGTCCTGAGGGGAAGGCCTCGAAAGGTGCTGAGGGGAAGGCCTCGAAAGGTCCTGAGGGGAAGAGGCCTCAATAGGTCCGGAGGCAAAAAGGCCTCAAGGCAAAGGCCCTAAAGGGAAAGGCCTCGAAAGGTCCTGAGGGGAAGGCCCTGAAGGGGAGAAGGGAAAGGAAAGGAGGAGCCCCCATGGCCGCCATCATCCCCCTCCTCCCCCTTTCCCCTCCCTCCCCCAGGCTCTCTCTCTTCACTCCGCGCCCCCTTTCTCTCCGCCCCCAGCCCGCCCGCCGCGGATCCACTTTCCCCTTCACCCTCCGCGGCCGAGCATCGAAAGCCTTCGCTCTCCCCCTTCCCTCCCTCACCGCTCCTCCGCGGGGGCCTCTTCTCCGCCGCCGCCGCTCGCAGACAAAATGGCGCCCGCGCCGCCCTCTGCGCCGCACGGAGCCGAGGGGCGGGAAAAGGGGAGGGGGGTGGAGGGGGGCGGGGCGGAGCGGACGCCGCGCCGCGCCGCCGCTCCCCATTGGCGGCCGCCCGCGTCGCTCCCGCCCGCCTCGGCCAATGGGGATGAAGGGGCGGGGGGGACGACGTCAACGAGGAGCGAGGGAGGTGGGGGAGAGAGGATGGAGGAGCGCGATTGGCGGGGAGGGGAGGGGAGGGGGCGGGGCGGCGCGACGCGATTGGGCGGCGCGGCTGTCGCTCAGGGGAGGGGAGGGGAGAGGCTTGGGGCTGCGCTGGGGCCAAGGGAGCTCCAGGCTGAGGGCTTGGGGGGGAGCGCAGCGCAGCCTGGTTTGGGTCCTGCCCAGCCTGGTTTGGGTCCTCCCCACCCTGGTTTGGGTCCTCCCAGCCTGGTTTGGGTCCTGCCCAGCCTGGTTTGGGTCCTCCCCACCCTGGTTTGGGTCCTCCCCAGCCTGGTTTGGGTCCTGCCCAGCCTGGTTTGGGTCCTCCCCAGCCTGGTTTGGGTCCTGCCCAGCCTGGTTTGGGTCCTGCCCAGCCTGGTTTGGGTCCTGCCCAGCCTGGTTTGGGTCCTCCCAGCCTGGTTTGGGTCCTGCCCAGCCTGGTTTGGGTCCTCCCAGCCTGGTTTGGGTCCTCCCCAGCCTGGTTTGGGTCCTCCCCACCCTGGTTTGGGTCCTCCCAGCCTGGTTTGGGTCCTCCCCACCCTGGTTTGGGTCCTCCCAGCCTGGTTTGGGTCCTGCCCAGCCTGGTTTGGGTCCTCCCCAGCCTGGTTTGGGTCCTCCCCAGCCTGGTTTGGGTCCTGCCCAGCCTGGTTTGGGTCCTCCCCAGCCTGGTTTGGGTCCTCCCCAGCCTGGTTTGGGTCCTGCCCAGCCTGGTTTGGGTCCTCCCTACCCTGGTTTGGGTCCTCCCCAGCCTGGTTTGGGGCGGGGCTTGAGGGGCGGGGCCTGAGGGGCGGGGCCTGAGGGGCGTGGTCGGGGCGTGGCCCGGAGGGGAGGGGCACCAAGACCTCTCCGTGGCGTAAAAAAAACAAAAGGCAACAAATTTATTGACCAATAGGAAAAGAGCAAACAGAAATCCCGACCCCCAACCGGGGGCGGGGCGGGGCGAGGGGCGGGGCGAGGGGCGGGGCTGGACCCCTCCCACCCTGCCCTGCCCCATAAATAGATCCCAAAGTAGAACCGAGAGTGAAGGGAGACCAAAACAACTCAAAAGGGAGGGAAAAGGCCCCCAAAAAAACCCTCCTGGGGGAGGGGGAGGGGGAGGGGAAAGGCCTCAGAGTTGGGGGAGGGGAGGAGGAGGGAGAGGGAGGAAGGGAGGAGGGGGAAGGAGGAGAGAGAGGTTTTGGGGGGGAAATTGGTCGAGTTTCGAGGGAATTGGTCAAATTTGGGGGGAATTGGTCAAATTTGAGGGGAATTTGTGAAATTTAAGAGGAATTGGTCGAATTTGGGGGAAATTGGTCAAATTTGAGTGGAATTGGTGAAATTTGAGGGGAATTGGTCAAATTTGAGGGGAAATTGTGAAATTTAAGAGGAATTGGTCAAATTTGGGGGGAGTTGGTGAAATTTGGGGGGAATTGGTCAAATTTGAGGGGAATTAGTCAAATTTGGGGAAATTGGTCAAATTTGGGGGAAATTGGTCAAATTTGGGGGGAATTGGTCAAATTTGAGGGGAAATTGGTCAAATTTGAGGGGAAATTGTGAAATTTAAGAGGAATTGGTCAAATTTGGGGGGAGTTGGTGAAATTTGGGGGAATTGGTCAAATTTGAGGGGAATTGGTCAAATTTGGGGGAAATTGGTCAAATTTGAGGGGAAATTGGTGAAATTTGAGGGGAATTGGTCAAATTTGGTGGGAAATTGGTCAAATTTGAGGGGAAATTGGTCAAATTTGAGGGGAAATTGGTCAACTTTGAGGGGAAATTGGTCAAATTTGAGGGGAATTGGTGAAATTTGAGGGGAATTGGTCAAATTTGGGGGGAACTGGTCAAATTTGGGGGAAATTGGTCAAATTTGAGGGGAATTGGTCAAATTTGGGGGAAATTGGACAAATTTGAGGGGAATTGGTCAAATTTGAGGGGAATTGGTCAAATTTGGGGGAAATTGGTCAAATTTGAGGGGAATTGGTCAAATTTGAGTGGAATTGGTTAAATTTGGAGGGAATTGGAAGGCTGAGGAGCTGCCTGGAATTTTGGGGAGGGAATTCAGGAACAATTTGGAGGAGTTCCTGGGAATTTGGGGCACTCCTCAACTTTTTTCCAGGAAAGGCCTCAAATTGTCCAGGAAATTCCCCCAAATTCCAGGAAATGCCTCAAAAATACAGGAAATTCCTCAGGTTTCCAGGGAGAAAAATCAAATTTCCAGGAAATTCCTCACAGTTTCCCTCAAATTCCTCAAATCTTCAGAAACTCCTCCAAATTTCCAGGAAATGTCTCAAATCTTCAGGAAATTCCTCAAATTTTCCAAGAAAGCATCAAATTTCCAGGCACTTCCTCCAATGCTCTGAAATTCCCCAAATTTCCAGGCAATTCCTAATTTTCCCCAGGAAATTCCTCAAATTTTCCCAGGAAATTAGCAAATGTCCAGGAAATTCCTCAAGCCTTCCAGAATTCCTCCAAATTCCCAGGAAATTCCTCAGAAGCTTCCTTAAATTCCTCAAATCTTCAGAAACTCCTCCAAAATTTCCAGGAAATTCCTCAAAATTTCCAGGAAATTCCCCAAATTTCCAGGAAAAACCCCACAAATTTCCAGGAAATTCCTCAAATTTCCCAGAAATTCCTCAAATTTTCAGGGAATTCCTCAAATTTTAGGCAATTCCTCATTTTTTCCAGGAAATTCCCTGAATTGCCAGGAAGCTCCTTAAATTTTCCAGGAAGAAAATGAAATTCCCTGGAAATTTCTCCAAATTTTAGAAAGTCCTCCAAATTTCCCAGGAAATTCCTCAAGTTTCCCAGGAAATTCCTCAAATTTCCCAGAAATTCCTCAAATTTTCCAGAAATTCCTCAAATTTCCAGGAAATTCCTCAAATTTCCCAGGAAATTCCTCAAATTTCCCAGAAATTCCTCAAATTTCCCAGGAAATTCCTCAAATTTTCCAGGAAATTCTTCAAATTTCCCAGAAATTCCTCAAATTTTCCAGGAAATTCCTCAAATTTTAGGCAATTCCTCATTTTTTCCAGGAAATTCCCTGAATTTCCAGGAAGCTCCTTAAATTTTCCAGGAAGAAAATGAAATTTCAGGAAATTCCTCCAAATTTCCAGGAAATTCCTCAAATTTTCCAGAAATTCCTCAAATTTCCAGGAAATTCCTCAAATTTCCCAGGAAATTCCTCAAATTTTCCAGGAAATTCCTCAAATTTCCCAGAAATTCCTCAAATTTTCCAGGAAATTCCTCAAAATTTCCAGAAATTCCTCAAATTTTCCGGAAATTCCTCAAATTTCCAGGAAATTCCTCAAATTTCCCAGAAATTCCTCAAATTTTCCAGGAAATTCCTCAAATTTTCAGGAAATTCCTCCAATTCCTCCAAATTTCAGCCAATTCCTCCAACTTCCCGAAATTCCCCAATTCCCCCAGGAGCCCCCAAATGCCTTCCCTCCTCCCCTCCCCCAGACCTTCCTCCCCCTCCTCCCTCCCTCCTCCTCCCCCAGGGGTCGATTCTCCTCCCTTCCCCTCCCCCAATCAGGTTGAGCCTCTCCCACAGCTCCTCTCTCCCTCCCCCAGGGTTGGTCTTCCTCCTCCTCTTCCTCCCCTGGAAGGTCTTCCTCTTCTACTTCCTCTTCTTCTTGGGGGCCCTGAGGCTCGGGGTGCCTGCCGCGGCGGCCGCGCCTTCCTCTTGCGGGAGCGGCCCTGCTCCTCCTCCTCCTCGTACTGGCTCTCCCGGTCGGCTGCGGGAGAGGGGGGTGAGGAGGGGAGGGGAGAGAGGGGGAGGAGGAGGAGGAGGAGAGGAGGAGGAGGAGGAGAGGAGGAGGAGGAGGAGGGGAGGAGGAGGAGGAAGGGAGGAGGGGGAGGGGAGGAGGAGGGGGAGAAGGAGGTGAGAAGGAGAGGAGGAGGAGGGAAGGAGAGGAGGAGGAGGAGAGAAGGGTAAGAGGAAGAGGTGGAAGAGGAGGAGAGGAGGGAGAACAGGGAGAGGAGGAGGAGAGGAGAGGAGGAGGAGAGGAGGAAGAGGAGGAGGAGAGGAGGAAGAGGAGGAGGAGAGGAGGAAGAGGAGGAGGAGAGGAGGAAGAGGAGGAGGAGAGGGAGGAGAGGAGGAGAGAGGGGAGGAGGAGGGAGGAGGAGGGGGAGGAGGAGGGAGAGAAGGAGGAGGAGGGGGAGAGGAGGAAGAGGAGGAGGAGAGGAGAAGGAGGAGGAGGAGAGGAGGGAGGAGAGGAGGAGGGAGGAGAGAGAGGAGGAGGAGGAGAGAAGGAGGAGAGGAGGAGGAGAGAGGAGGAGAGAGGGAGGAGGAGACGAGGAGGAGAGGAGGAGGAGAGAAGGAGGAGAGGAGGAGGAGGAGAGGAGGAGAGGAGGAGGAGAAGGAGGAGGAGAGGAGGAGGAGGAGAGGGAGGAGGAGGAGAGGAAGAGGAGGGGAGGAGAGGAGGAGAGAGGGAGGAGGAGGAGGGAGGGAGGAGAGGCCGAAGGCCCCTGCCTGACCTTTCCTGGCCTCCTCCTCCAGCTCGTCCCAGTCTTTGCCGCTCTCCTCCTCGCTGCCCAGCGACTCCTTGGAGTAGTCTGCAAGGAGAAGGAGGAGGAGGAGGAGGAGGAGGAAGCTTGGAGGCAGCTCCCGGGGCAGGGGAGACCTCCAGGGGGCCTGGGGGGCTGCCCCCCTGACTCTTCGGCCTCGGAGGAGTAGTCTTCGCCGCTGTCCTCCTCCTCCTCCTCGTAGTCCTCCTCGGAGGGGTTGAAGGTCTCGTCCTCCATCTCCGACTCCGACTCCCCACCTCGGGCGCGCTGCCCTGGGGGAGAGGGAGGGGAGGGGGAGATGGAGGGGGAGGTCCTCGGGGGAGGAGGGCCTTGAGGGGAGGTCCTCAGGAGGGGCTCAGGGGGAGAAGGTGAGGAGGAGGTCAAGGGGAGAAGGTCAGGAGGGGCTCAGGGGGAGGAGGTCAAGGGGAGAAGGTCAGGAGGGGCTCAGGGGGAGGAGGTCAAGGGCAGAAGGTCAGGAGGGGCTCAGGGGGAGGAGGTCAAGGGAGAAGGTCAGGAGGGGCTCAGGGGGAGGAGGTCAGGAGGGCCTCAGGGGAGGAGGTCAAGGGGAGAAGGTCAGGAGGGGCTCAGGGGGAGGAGGTCAGGAGGGGCTCAGGGGGAGGAGGTCAAGGGGAGAAGGTCAGGAGGGGCTCAGGGGAGGAGGTCAAGGGAGAAGGTCAGGAGGGGCTCAGGGGGAGGAGCTCAAGGGGAGGGGGTCAGGAGGCTCAGGGGAGGAGGTCAAGGGGAGAAGGTCAGGAGGGGCTCAGGGGAGGAGGTCAAGGGGAGGAGGTCAGGAGGGGCTCAGGGGGAGGAGGTCAAGGGGAGGAGGTCAGGAGGCTCAGGGGGAGGAGGTCAAGGGGAGAAGGTCAGGAGGGGCTCAGGGGAGGAGGTCAAGGGGAGGAGGTCAGGAGGGGCTCAGGGGAGGAGGTCAAGGGGAGGAGGTGAGGAGGGGCTCAGGGGGAGAAGGTCAAGGGGAGAAGGTCAGGAGGGGCTCAGGGGGAGGAGGTCAAGGGGAGGAGGTGAGGAGGGGCTCAGGGGGAGAAGGTCAAGGGGAGAAGGTCAGGAGGGGCTCAGGGGGAGGAGGTCAAGGGGAGAAAGTCAGGAGGGGCTCAGGGGGAGGAGGTCAAGGGGAGGAGGTCAGGAGGGGCTCAGGGGGAGGAGGTCAAGGGGAGGGGGTCAGGAGAAGGACCTCAAGGGGAGGAGAGGACCTGGTGAGGAGGAGGAGCTCAGGGGGAGAGGAGGAGAAACTCAAAGGGGGGAGGAGGAGGAGGACCTCAGGCTGGGGGAGAGGACCTCAAGGGGAGGAGGAGGAGGAGGAGGGGAGGGGGGAGAGGGCCTCACCTCCCCCTCAGGCTCGAGGAAGGACCACCCCCCCTGCTCGAAGAAGCCCTCGGGGTCGTCCACGATGGTCTTCATGATCTTGGTCCAGTTGAGGGACTGCACCCCCTCGGTGTACTTCAGGTCGCAGGAGCTGCAGGGGGCAGCACCCCCTCAGGAGGAGGCCACCCCCCCAGGGGGAGGAGGGGGAGAGGACCACCCCCAGGGGGAGGAGGGGGAGAGGACCACCCCCAGGGGGAGGGAGGAGGTCAAGGGGATCACCTCGGGGGGAGGAGGGAAGGAGGAGCTCAAGGGGAGAAGGGAGGAGGAGGTCAAAGGGGGGAGCTGAGGAGGAGCTCAAGAGGGAGACTTCAAGAGGGAGACCTCAGGAGGGAGACCTCAGGAGGGAGACCTCAGGAGGACCTCAAGAGGAAGACCTCAAGAGGAGCTCAAGAGGGAGACCTCAAGAGGGAGACCTCAAGAGGAAGACCTCAAGAGGAGCTCAAGAGGACCTCAAAGGGAAGACCTCAGGAGGACCTCAAGAGGAGGAGCTCAGGAGGGAGACCTCAAGAGGACCTCAAGAGAGAGACCTCAAGAGGAGCTCAAGAGGAAGACCTCAAGAGGAAGACCTCAAGAGGGAGACCTCAGGAGGACCTCAAGAGGAAGACCTCAAGAGGGAGACCTCAAGAGGGAGACCTCAAGAGGAGCTCAAGAGGAAGACCTCAAGAGGAAGACCTCAGGAGGACCTCAAGAGGGAGACCTCAAGAGGAAGCCCTCAAGGAGACCTCAAGAGGAAGACCTCAAGAGGGAGACCTCAGGAGGACCTCAAGAGGGAGACCTCAAGAGGAAGACCTCAAGAGGGAGACCTCAAGAGGGAGACCTCAAGAGGAGCTCAAGAGGGAGACCTCAAGAGGGAGACCTCAAGAGGAGCTCAAGAGGAAGACCTCAAGAGGAGCTCAAGAGGGAGACCTCAAGAGGGAGACCTCAAGAGGGAGACCTCAAGAGGAGCTCAAGAGGAGGACCTCAAGAGGACCTCAAGAGGGAGACCTCAAGAGGAGCTCAAGAGGAGGACCTCAAGAGGGAGACCTCAAGAGGGAGACCTCAAGAGGAGCTCAAGAGGAGGACCTCAAGAGGGAGACCTCAGGAGGACCTCAAGAGGGAGACCTCAAGAGGAAGACCTCAAGAGGAGCTCAAGAGGGAGACCTCAAGAGGAGCTCAAGAGGGAGACCTCAAGAGGGAGACCTCAAGAGGAAGGCCTCAAGAGGGAGACCTCAAGAGGACCTCAAGAGGAAGCCCTCAAGAGGAGGAGCTCAAGAGGAAGACCTCAAGAGGGAGACCTCAGGAGGACCTCAAGAGGGAGACCTCAAGAGGAGCTCAAGAGGGAGACCTCAAGAGGAAGACCTCAGGAGGAGCTCAAGAGGAAGACCTCAAGAGGAAGCCCTCAAGAGGAGCTCAAGAGGGAGACCTCAGGAGGAGCTCAAGAGGGAGACCTCAGGAGGACCTCAAGAGGAAGACCTCAAGAGGAGCTCAAGAGGGAGACCTCAAGAGGAGGACCTCAACAGGAAGACCTCAAGAGGAGCTCAAGAGGAGGACCTCAAGAGGGAGACCTCAAGAGGAGGAGCTCAAGAGAGAGACATCAAGAGGAGCTCAAGAGGGAGACCTCAAGAGGAGCTCAAGAGGGAGACCTCAAGAGGACCTCAAGAGGGAGACCTCAAGAGGAGCTCAAGAGGACCTCAAGAGGGAGACCTCAAGAGGAGCTCAAAGGGAAGACCTCAAGAGAAAGACCTCAAGAGGGAGACCTCAGGAGGACCTCAAGAGGAAGACCTCAAGAGGGAGACCTCAAGAGGGAGACCTCAAGAGGAGCTCAAGAGGGAGACCTCAAGAGGAGGACCTCAAGAGGAAGACCTCAAGAGGAGCTCAAGAGGAAGACCTCAAGAGGACCTCAAGAGGGAGACCTCAAGAGGACCTCAAGAGGAGGACCTCAAGAGGGAGACCTCAAGAGGGAGACCTCAAGAGGGAGACCTCAGGAGGAGCTCAAGAGGGAGGCCTCAAGAGGGAGACCTCAGGAGGAGCTCAAGAGGAGCTCAAGAGGGAGACCTCACGAGGACCTCAAGAGGAAGACCTCAAGAGGGAGACCTCAGGAGGACCTCAAGAGGGAGACCTCAAGAGGAGCTCAAGAGGGAGACCTCAAGAGGAAGCCCTCAAGAGGAGCTCAAAGGGAAGACCTCAAGGGGGAGACCTCAAGAGGACCTCAAAGGGAAGACCTCAGGACGACCTCAAAGGGAAGCCCTTGGGAGCACCAGGAGGAGGCCAGGGGGAGACCAGGGGAGGCCGGGGGGAGGCCCTCACTTGAGCCACTCCTTGATGGGGTCGAGGGAGGCGACGGGGATGGCGTTGATCATGGTGACCTTGCGGCTGTAGTCCTTGTAGACGATGACCAGGTCGAAGTTCTTCAGGTGGAACTGCACGCGCTCGAAGTGGATCAGCTCCACCTCGTCCAGGGTCACCACGAAGGGAGGCTGGGGAGGGGCAGGGGGCGACCCCCGACCACCTCAGGCCCTTCGTGGGGTTAGGGGGAGCTCCAGGGTTGGGTCAGGGAAGGCCTCGGGGGGTGGGGGAGGACCAGAGGTGGTGGTGGAGCTCCAGGGTTGGGTGGGGGAGGTCCAGGGTTGGGTGGTGGGAGGCCTTAGGTGGGGGGTGGGAGCCCAGGGTTGGGTGGGGAGGTCCAGGGTTGGGTGGTGGGAGGCCTTAGGTGGGGGTGGGAGCTCCAGGGTTGGGTGGGGGAGGTCCAGGGTTGGGTGGGGAGGTCCAGGGTTGGGTCATGGAAGGCCTTAGGTGGTGGTGGAGGACCATAGGTGGTGGTGGAGCTCAGGGTTGGGTGGGGGAGGTCCAGGGTTGGGTGGGTGGGAGGCCTTAGGTGGGGGTGGGAGCTCCAGGGTTGGGTGGGGAGGACCATAAATGGGGGTGGGACCTCCAGGGTTGGGTGGGGGAGGGACCATAAATGGGGGTGGGACCTCCAGGGTTGGGTGGGGAGGACCATAAATGGGGGTGGGACCTCCAGGGTTGGGTGGGGAGGACCATAAATGGGGGTGGGACCTCCAGGGTTGGGTGGGGAGGTCCATAAATGGGGGTGGGACCTCCAGGGTTGGGTGGGGGAGGACCATAAATGGGGGGTGGGACCTCCAGGGTTGAGTGGGGAGGGACCATAAATGGGGTGGGACCTCCAGGGTTGGGTCAGGAAGGCCTCAGGGGCGGGGGAGGACCCTAGGCGGGGTGGAGCTCCGTGGGTTGGGGCAGGGAGGGGCAGGAGTGGAGGTGGAGGTCCCTGGGTGTGGTTGGGCGTGGCACTTGGGGGCGGGGGGAGGCGGGGCTGGGCTTGAGCTTGGGCAGGGCCTGGGGGTGGGGTTTGGGGGCCTGGGGGCGGGGTTTGGGGGCTGGGGGCGGGGTTTGGGGGCCTGGGGGCGGGGTTTGGGAAGATGGGGGCGGGGCCTGGGGCCTGGGGGCGGGGCCACTCACCCACTCGGTGCAGTTGACCAGGGCGCTGCTGGTGGGCTGCAGCAGGCAGGTGCTGCGATAGGGGGCGCCGTTGAACCTGCCGCACCAGGGGAGGCTCAGGGGGGGCTCAGGGGACCCCAGAGCCTCTTCCTCCTCCTCCTCCTCCCTCCTCCTCCTCCTCCTCCTCCTCCTCCTCCTCCTCCTCCTCCCCCCTCCTCCACCTCTTCTTCCTTTTCCTCCTCCTCCTCCCCTCCTCTTCCTCCTCCTCCCTCCTCCTCCTCCCTCCTCCTCCTCTCTTCCTCCTCCCTCTCCTCCTCCTCCTCCTCCTCCTCCTCCTCTCTTCCTCCTCCTCCTCTCTCTTCCTCCTCCTCCTCTCTTCCTGCTCCTCCCCTTCTCCTCCTCCACCTCTCTCCTCCTCCTCCCTCCTCCTCCTCCTCTTCCTCCTCCTCCTCTCCTCCTCCTCCACCTCTCTTCTCCTCCTCCACCTCCTCCTCTTCCTCCTCCACCTCTCTTCCTCCTCCTCCTCCTCCTCCTCCTCCTCCTCTCTCCTTCTCCTCCTCCTCTCCCTCCCCTTCCTCCCTCCCTCCTCCTCCTCCCTCCTCCTCCTCCTCTCTTCCTCCTCTCTCCTCTCCTCCTCCTCCTCCTCCTCCCCTTCCTCCTTCTCTCCTCCTCCTCCCTCCTCCTCCTCCTCCTCCTCCTCTCTTCTCCATCTCCTCCTCCTCCTTCTCCTCCTCCTCCTCCTTCCCACCTCCTCCTCTCCTTCTCCTCCTCCACCTCTCTCGTCCTCCTCCACCTTCTCTTCCTCCTCCTCCTCCTCTCCTCCCTCCTCCTCCTCCTCCCTCCCTCTCCTCTCCTTCCTCCTCCTCCTTCCTCCTCTCCCTTCCTCCTCCTTTCCTCCTCCTTCCTTCCTTCCCTCCTCTTCCCCTCCTCCTCCTCCTTTCCTTTTCCATTCTCCTTCTCCCTCTTCTTCTCCTCCTCCTCCTTTCTTTCTCCCCTCTCCTCCACCTCTTTCTCCTTCCTCCTCTCCTCCTCCTTCCTCCCTCCTCCTCCCTCCCTCCTCCCTCCTCCCCTCCTCACCCCAGCTCCCTGAAGGGGACCTCAAACTCCAGCTCCTCCTTGGTCAGGGCCTCCACCTTCTCGATGAAGTTCTTGAAGGCCGTCTTCAGCTTGTGCCGCATCTCCCTCTCCATCTACCGGGGGGAGGAGGAGGAGGAGGCCTCAGAGGGGGCGGAGGAAGGCCAGGGGGAGCAGGGGGAGGGTCCTGGGGGGGGGAGGGCCGGACCTGCTCGGCGTAGAGGTCGTCCCTGTCGTGCATGTGCTGGTGCTTGCCCAGGTCGGTGGTGATCTCCCCCACCTCGGTGTAGAACTGACGCCGGTGTGGCGCTTCTGCCGAACATGATGGCGTTCTGGGGGAGGGGAGGGGGTTCAGGGGGCAGGGGGAGACCTCTCTTCCCCCCTGGGGTCGCCCTCTCCCCCCCCTGGGGTCACCCTCTCCCTCCCAGGGGAGAGGGGGAAGGGGCGGGGGAGGTCGAGGAGGTGGGCGGCGGAAGGTCGCGAGTGGTGGAGGAGGAGGAGGAGGAGAGGAGGAGGAAGGGAGGGGGAAGGAGAGAGGGAGGGGGAGGAGGAGGAGGGGGAGGAGGAGGAGGAGGGGAGGAGAGGAGAGGAGGAGAGGAGAGGAGGAGGAGGAGGAGGAGGAGGAGGAGGAGAGGAGGAGGAGGAGGAGGAGGGAGGAGGAGGAGAGGAGGAGGGGAGGAGGAGGAGGAGGAGAGGAGGAGGAGAGGAGGAGGAGGAGGGAGGAGGAGGGAGGGGAGAGGAGGAGGAGGAGGAGGAGGGGGAGGAGGAGGGGAGGAGGAGGAGGAGAGGAGGGAGGGGAGAGGAGGAGGGAGGGGAGGAGGAGGGGAGGAGGAGGAGGGAGGAGGGGAGGAGGAGGAGGGGAGGAGGAGGAGGAGGAGGAGGGGAGGAGGAGGGAGAGGAGGAGAGGAGGAGGGGAGGAGGAGGAGGAGGAGGAGGAGGAGGGGAGGGAGGAGGAGGGGAGGAGGAGGAAGGGAGGGGGAAGGAGAGAGGGAGGGGGAGGGGAGGAGGAGGAGGGGAGGAGGAAGGGGGAGGAGGTCATGGAGGACCTCCTTGAGGACCTCCCTGGTGGTTTCTAAGGACCTTGAGGACCTCCTTGAGGACCTCCCTGAGGACCTTGGTGGCCTCTAAGCCACCCTGAGGACCTCCTTGGGGACCTCTAAGGACCTTGAGGACCTCCTTGAGGACCTCCCTGGGGACCTCCATAGCCTCTAAGGACCTTGAGGACCTCCTTGAGGACCTCCCTGGGGACCTCCATAGCCTCTAAGGACCTTGAGGACCTCCTTGGGGACCTCCCTGGGGACCTCCATAGCCTCTAAGGACCTTGAGGACCTCCTTGGGGACCTCCCTGGGGACCTCCATAGCATCTAAGGACCTTGGGGACCTCCTTGGGGACCTCCTTGGGGACCTCTAAGGACCTTGAGGACCTCCTTGGGGACCTCCTTGGGGACCTCTAAGGACCTTGAGGACCTCCTTGAGGACCTCCCTGGGGACCTCCATAGCATCTAAGGACCTTGAGGACCTCCTTGAGGACCTCCTTGGGGACCTCTAAGGACCTTGAGGACCTCCTTGGGCACCTCCATAGCATCTAAGGACCTTGAGGACCTCCTTGGGGACCTCCCTGGGGACCTCCATAGCCTCTAAGGACCTTGAGGACCTCCTTGGGGACCTCCTTGGGGACCTCTAAGGACCTTGGGGACCTCCTTGGGGACCTCCTTGGGGACCTCTAAGGACCTTGAGGACCTCCCTGGGGACCTCCATAGCATCTAAGGACCTTGAGGACCTCCTTAGGGACCTCTAAGGACCTTGGGGACCTCCTTGAGGACCTCCCTGAGGACCTTGGTGGCCTCTAAGCCACCCTGAGGACCTCCTTGGGGACCTCTAAGGACCTTGAGGACCTCCTTGAGGACCTCCCTGAGGACCTTGGTGGCCTCTAAGCCACCCTGAGGACCTCCTTGGGGACCTCTAAGGACCTTGAGGACCTCCTTGAGGACCTCCTGAGGATCTCCCTGCTCCTCCCCCTCCTCCTCCTCCTCCCTCCCCCAGCCGCTGGCGCCGCCCCTCCCGAGCCCCACCCCCCGCCCCACCCCTAGGAGAAGACCTCCCGGGAGGTCCTCCCCCCCCAGACCTTGGAGGTCCTCCCCCCCCAGACCTTGAGGTGGAAGTGGAGGACGATGATCATCTCCCCGTCGCAGGGCTGGAAGAGGGCGTGCTTGATGTTGTTGTAGAGGATGTCCACCTTGTCCCCCCGCACCGAGGTGAACCTGAACCCTGCCAGGGCGGGGGCGAGGAGAAGGACCTCAGGGCCTCGGCAGCGCCCCCCCAGGAGGTCCTTCTCCTCGCCTGGGACCACCTGGGGCCTCCTCGGGCAGGGCAGGAGGCTCCATAACACCTCTGAGTTGGAGGCCTTGGGGCTCCAGGCAGGAAAAGAACCAAGAGGAACCTTGAGGGACCTTGAGGAACCTTCTGCTCCCAGCCAGCAGACCCCAAGCAGCCTCCCCCTGAAGGTCCCAACCCAGAGAGGACCTCTAGGAGACTCCATAACACCTCTGAGTTGGAGGCCTTGGGGCTCCAGGACCTTGAGGAACCTTGAGGAACCTTCTGCTCCTGGCCAGCAGGCCCCAAGGAGCCTCCCCCTGAGGGTCCCAACCCAGAGAGGACCTCTAGGACACTCCATAACACCTTTGAGTTGGAGGCCTTGGAGCTCCAGGACCCAGAGGAACCTTGAGGAACCTTCTGCTCCCAGCCAGCAGACCCCAAGCAGCCTCCCCCTGAAGGTCCCAACCCATAGAGGACCTCTAGGAGGCTCCATAACACCTCTGAGTTGGAGGCCTTGGGGCTCCAGGACCCAGAGGAACCTTGAGGAACCTTCTCCTCCAGGCCAGAAGACCTCAAGGAGCCTCCACCTGAGGGTCCCAACCCATAGAGGACCTCTAGGAGACTCCATAACACCTCTGAGTTGGAGGCCTTGGGGCTCCAGGAGCCAGAAGAACCTGGAGGAACCTGGAGGTGGTGGCCAGGAAGCTCCCCAGGCCCCCCCCGGGGTGGAGCAGGGGTGGGCCCTGGCCACACCCACCGTTGACATGGGCCTCCAGGGAGCCCTGCATCCGCTTCTGGGCGATGTTGGGCCGGATGTAGAGGTCCTTCAGCTTGGGGTTGCTGCGGTTCAGGTTGATCACCAGGGAGTCCTGCTTGACGATGCCCTAAGGAGGGGGACAGCAGAAGACCTTCAGCTGGGTGGCCTCAGAGCTCCAGCAGGCCCAGGAGACCTCCTGGGACCTTTAGATCGAGGCCTGGAGACTCCGTAACACCTCTGGGTTGGAGGCTTTGGGGCTCCAGGACCCAGAGGAACCTCGAGGAACCTTGAGGGACCTCCAGGAACCTTCTGCTCCAGGCCAGGGGACCCCAAGCAGCCTCCCCCTGAAGGTCCCAATCCATAGAGGACCTCTAGGAGGCTCCATAAGACCTCTGAGTTGGAGGCCTTGGACATCCAGGATGGAGAAGAACCTTGAGGAACCTTGAGGAACCTTCTGCTCCAGGCCAGCAGACCCCAAGCAGCCTCCCCCTGAGGGTCCCCACTGGTAGAGGAGGCTCAGGAGACTCCACAACACCTCTGGGTTGGAGGCCTTGGACCTCCAGGATGGAGGAGAACCTTGAGGAACCTTGAGGGACCTTCTGCTCCAGGCCAGGGGACCCCAAGCAGCCTCCCCCTGAAGGTCCCCACTGGTAGAGGAGGCCCAGGAGACTCCATAACACCTCTGAGTTGGAGGCCTTGGACCTCCAGGGGGGAGAAGAACCTCGAGGAACCTTGAAGGACCTTGAGGAACCTTCACCTCCTGGCCAGCAGACCCCAAGCAGCCTCCCCCTGAGGGTCCCCACTGGTAGAGGAGGCTCAGGAGACTCCATAACACCTCTGAGTTGGAGGCCTTGGACCTCCAGGGGGGAGAAGAACCTCGAGGAACCTCCCCCTGGCCCTCACCTCCTTCTCCTTCTCCTCGGCCTCCCTGGTCTTGTATCTCTTCTGCACCTCCTTGATGATCCTGAAGGCGTTCTGCAGGTTGAGGGCCGGCACCGACTGCTCCCCAGGGCTCTTCATGTTGGAGGCCCTGTAGGTGCTGGAGGGGGGGGGGGGGGGGAGACACCAGGGGGAGACCTCCTGGACCAGGCAGGACCACCAGGAGCTCCTCCATCCCCTCCCCCCATCCGACCCTCTCCCTCCCCTCCTGGAGGTCCTCTGCCCCCCAAGCTCCTCCTGGAGGTCTTTTAGCGCCGCCCTGAGGTCCTTATGGACCTCTCCCCTCCCTGGTGGCCACCCTGGACCCCCTTGGACCTCCTGGCTCACATCTCCTTGACGAAGGTGGCCTCGGGGTTGGGGAAGATGTTGCCCTCGTTGCGGCCCAGGGCGCTGCCCGGGCAGTAGAAGTTGATCCTCAGGTAGGTGTAGTCTCCCTCCACCGACATGGAGATGTTCTGCCAGGGGGAGAGGGAGGGGGGAGACCTTCAGCTCCAGGCCTGGAGACCCCAAGCAGCCTCCCCCTGAAGGTCCCAACCCAGAGAGGACCTCTAGGAGACTCCATAACACCTTTGAGTCGGAGGCCTTGGGGCTCCAGGAAGGAGAAGAACCTTGAGGAACCTTCAGGGACCTTCTGCTCCTGGCCAGCAGACCCTAAGGAGCCTCCCCCTGAAGGTCCCAACCCATAGAGGAGGTCCTGGAGGCTCCATAACACCTTTGAGTTGGAGGCCTTGGGGCTCCAGGAGGGAGAAGAACCTTGAGGAACCTTGAGGGACCTTGAGGAACCTTCTGCTCCAAGCCAGGAGACCCCAAGGAGCCTCCCCCTGAAGGTCCTATCCCATAGAGGACCTCTAGGAGGCTCCATAACACCTTTGAGTCGGAGGCCTTGGGGCTCCAGGAAGGAGAAGAACCTTGAGGAACCTTCAGGGACCTCCTGCTCCAAGCCAGGAGACCCCAAGGAGCCTCCCCCTGAAGGTCCCAACCCAGAGAGGACCTCTAGGAGACTCCATAACACCTTTGAGTCGGAGGCCTTGGGGCTCCAGGAAGGAGAAGAACCTTGAGGAACCTTCAGGGACCTTCTGCTCCTGGCCAGCAGACCCTAAGGAGCCTCCCCCTGAAGGTCCCAACCCATAGAGGAGGTCCTGGAGGCTCCATAACACCTTTGAGTTGGAGGCCTTGGGGCTCCAGGAAGGAGAAGAACCTTGAGGAACCTTGAGGGACCTTGAGGAACCTTCTGCTCCAAGCCAGGAGACCCCAAGGAGCCTCCCCCTGAAGGTCCCAACCCAGAGAGGACCTCTAGGAGACTCCATAACACCTTTGAGTCGGAGGCCTTGGGGCTCCAGGAAGGAGAAGAACCTTGAGGAACCTTCAGGGACCTTCTGCTCCAAGCCAGGAGACCCCAAGGAGCCTCCCCCTGAAGGTCCCAACCCAGAGAGGACCTCTAGGAGACTCCATAACACCTTTGAGTTGGAGGCCTTGGGGCTCCAGGAAGGAGAAGAACCTTGAGGAACCTTCAGGGACCTCCTGCTCCAGGCCTGGAGACCCCAAGGAGCCTCCCCCTGAAGGTCCCAACCCAGAGAGGACCTCTAGGAGGCTCCATAACACCTTTGAGTCGGAGGCCTTGGAGCTCCAGGAAGGAGAAGAACCTTGAGGAACCTTCAGGGACCTCCTGCTCCAAGCCAGGAGACCCCAAGGAGCCTCCCCCTGAAGGTCCCAACCCAGAGAGGACCTCTAGGAGACTCCATAACACCTTTGAGTTGGAGGCCTTGGGGCTCCAGGAGCCAGAGGAACCTTGAGGAACCTTCAGGTCCCTCCTAGCTCCATCTAAGGCAGCTTAAGTCCCTCCTAGCTCCATCTAAGGCAGCTTAAGTCCCTCCTAGCTCCATCTAAGGCAGCTTAAGTCCCTCCTAGCTCCATCTAAGGCAGCTTAAGTCCCTCCTAGCTCCATCTAAGGCAGCTTAAGTCCCTCCTAGCTCCATCTAAGGCAGCTTAAGTCCCTCCTAGCTCCATCTAAGGCAGCTTAAGTCCCTCCTAGCTCCCTCTAAGTCACCTTTAGGTCCACCTAAGGCAGCTTAAGTCCCTCCTAGCTCCACCTAAGTCACCTTTAGGTCCACCTAAGGCAGCTTAAGTCCCTCCTAGCTCCCTCTCAGGCAGCTTAAGTCCCTCCTAGCTCCATCTAAGTCACCTTTAGGTCCATCTAAGGCAGCTTAAGTCCTTCCTAGCTCCATCTAAGTCACCTTTAGGTCCATCTAAGGCAGCTTAAGTCTCTCCTAGCTCCCTCTAAGTCACCTTTAGGTCCACCTCAGGCAGCTTAAGTCCCTCCTAGCTCCCTCTAAGGCAGCTTAAGTCCCTCCTAGCTCCATCTAAGGTACCTTTAGGTCGATCTCTGGTACCTTAAGTCCCTCCTAGCTCCCTCTCTGGTACCTTGAGTCCCTCCTAGCTCCCTCTAAGGCAGCTTAAGTCCCTCCTAGCTCCCTCTCAGGCAGCTTAAGTCCCTCCTAGCTCCACCTAAGGCAGCTTTAGGTCCATCTCTGGTACCTTAAGTCCCTCCTAGCTCCACCTCAGGCAGCTTAAGTCCCTCCTAGCTCCACCTAAGGCAGCTTAAGTCCCTCCTAGCTCCCTCTCAGGCAGCTTAAGTCCCTCCTAGCTCCATCTAAGTCACCTTTAGGTCCACCTCAGGCAGCTTAAGTCCCTCCTAGCTCCACCTAAGGCAGCTTAAGTCCCTCCTAGCTCCCTCTAAGTCACCTTTAGGTCCATCTAAGGCAGCTTAAGTCCCTCCTAGCTCCACCTAAGGTACCTTAAGTCCCTCCTAGCTCCATCTAAGTCACCTTTAGGTCCACCTAAGGCAGCTTAAGTCCCTCCTAGCTCCCTCTAAGGCAGCTTAAGTCCCTCCTAGCTCCATCTAAGTCACCTTTAGGTCCACCTCAGGCAGCTTAAGTCCCTCCTAGCTCCCTCTAAGGCAGCTTAAGTCCCTCCTAGCTCCATCTAAGTCACCTTTAGCTCCACCTCAGGCAGCTTAAGTCCCTCCTAGCTCCCTCTAAGTCACCTTTAGGTCCACCTAAGGCAGCTTAAGTCCCTCCTAGCTCCCTCTAAGGCAGCTTAAGTCCCTCCTAGCTCCCTCTAAGTCACCTTTAGGTCCACCTAAGGCAGCTTAAGTCCCTCCTAGCTCCCTCTAAGGCAGCTTAAGTCCCTCCTAGCTCCATCTAAGTCACCTTTAGCTCCATCTAAGGCAGCTTAAGTCCCTCCTGGCTCCCTCTAAGGCAGCTTAAGTCCCTCCTAGCTCCACCTAAGTCACCTTTAGGTCCACCTAAGGCAGCTTAAGTCCCTCCTAGCTCCACCTAAGTCACCTTTAGCTCCACCTAAGGCAGCTTAAGTCCCTCCTAGCTCCACCTAAGTCACCTTTAGGTCCACCTAAGGCAGCTTAAGTCCCTCCTAGCTCCACCTAAGTCACCTTTAGCTCCACCTAAGGCAGCTTAAGTCCCTCCTAGCTCCATCTAAGTCACCTTTAGCTCCATCTAAGGCAGCTTAAGTCCCTCCTAGCTCCCTCTGAGGCAGCTTAAGTCCCTCCTAGCTCCATCTAAGTCACCTTTAGGTCCATCTAAGGCAGCTTAAGTCCCTCCTAGCTCCACCTAAGGCAGCTTAAGTCCTTCCTAGCTCCATCTAAGTCACCTTTAGGTCCACCTCAGGCAGCTTAAGTCCCTCCTAGCTCCATCTAAGTCACCTTTAGGTCCATCTAAGGCAGCTTAAGTCCCTCCTAGCTCCACCTAAGTCACCTTTAGGTCCATCTAAGGCAGCTTAAGTCCCTCCTAGCTCCACCTAAGTCACCTTTAGGTCCATCTAAGGCAGCTTAAGTCCCTCCTAGCTCCATCTAAGTCACCCTTAGGTCCACCTCAGGCAGTTTAAGTCCCTCCTAGCTCCCTCTCAGGCAGCTTAAGTCCCTCCTAGCTCCATCTAAGTCACCTTTAGGTCCACCTAAGGCAGCTTAAGTCCCTCCTAGCTCCATCTAAGTCACCTTTAGGTCCACCTCAGGCAGCTTAAGTCCCACCTAGCTCCCTCTAAGGCAGCTTAAGTCCCTCCTAGCTCCATCTAAGTCACCTTTAGGTCCACCTAAGGCAGCTTAAGTCCCTCCTAGCTCCACCTCAGGCAGCTTAAGTCCCTCCTAGCTCCACCTCAGGCAGCTTAAGTCCCTCCTAGCTCCACCTAAGTCACCTTTAGGTCCACCTCAGGCAGCTTAAGTCCCTCCTAGCTCCACCTCAGGCAGCTTAAGTCCCTCCTAGCTCCACCTAAGGCAGCTTAAGTCCCTCCTAGCTCCACCTAAGGCAGCTTAAGTCCCTCCTAGCTCCACCTAAGGCAGCTTAAGTCCCTCCTAGCTCCGCCTAAGGCAGCTTAAGTCCCTCCTAGCTCCCTCTAAGGCAGCTTAAGTCCTTCCTAGCTCCATCTAAGTCACCTTTAGGTCCACCTCAGGCAGCTTAAGTCCCTCCTAGCTCCATCTAAGTCACCTTTAGGTCCACCTAAGGCAGCTTAAGTCCCTCCTAGCTCCATCTAAGTCACCTTTAGGTCCACCTCAGGCAGCTTAAGTCCCTCCTAGCTCCCTCTAAGGCAGCTTAAGGTCCACCTCAGGCAGCTTAAGTCCCTCCTAGCTCCACCTCAGGCAGCTTAAGTCCCTCCTAGCTCCACCTAAGGCAGCTTAAGTCCCTCCTAGCTCCACCTAAGGCAGCTTAAGTCCCTCCTAGCTGCCTCTAAGGCAGCTTAAGTCCCTCCTAGCTCCCTCTAAGTCACCTTTAGGTCCATCTAAGGCAGCTTAAGTCCCTCCTAGCTCCACCTAAGGCAGCTTAAGTCCCTCCTAGCTCCATCTAAGGCAGCTTAAGTCCCTCCTAGCTCCACCTAAGGCAGCTTAAGTCCCTCCTAGCTCCATCTAAGGCAGCTTAACTCCTTCCTAGCTCCACCTAAGGCAGCTTAAGTCCTTCCTAGCTCCACCTCAGGCAGCTTAAGTCCCTCCTAGCTCCACCTCAGGCAGCTTAAGTCCCTCCTAGCTCCACCTAAGGCAGCTTAAGTCCCTCCTAGCTCCACCTAAGGCAGCTTAAGTCCCTCCTAGCTCCGCCTAAGGCAGCTTAAGTCCCTCCTAGCTCCCTCTAAGGCAGCTTAAGTCCTTCCTAGCTCCATCTAAGTCACCTTTAGGTCCACCTCAGGCAGCTTAAGTCCCTCCTAGCTCCATCTAAGTCACCTTTAGGTCCACCTCAGGCAGCTTAAGTCCCTCCTAGCTCCCTCTAAGGCAGCTTAAGGTCCACCTCAGGCAGCTTAAGTCCCTCCTAGCTCCACCTCAGGCAGCTTAAGTCCCTCCTAGCTCCACCTAAGGCAGCTTAAGTCCCTCCTAGCTCCACCTAAGGCAGCTTAAGTCCCTCCTAGCTGCCTCTAAGGCAGCTTAAGTCCCTCCTAGCTCCCTCTAAGTCACCTTTAGGTCCATCTAAGGCAGCTTAAGTCCCTCCTAGCTCCACCTAAGGCAGCTTAAGTCCCTCCTAGCTCCATCTAAGGCAGCTTAAGTCCCTCCTAGCTCCACCTAAGGCAGCTTAAGTCCCTCCTAGCTCCATCTAAGGCAGCTTAACTCCTTCCTAGCTCCACCTAAGGCAGCTTAAGTCCTTCCTAGCTCCATCTAAGGCAGCTTAAGTCCCTCCTAGCTCCCTCTAAGGCAGCTTAAGTCCCTCCTAGCTCCCTCTAAGGTACCTTTAGGTCCACCTAAGGCAGCTTAAGTCCCTCCTAGCTCCCTCTAAGTCACCTTTAGGTCTACCTAAGGCAGCTTAAGTCCCTCCTAGCTCCATCTAAGTCACCTTTAGGTCCATCTAAGGCAGCTTAAGTCCCTCCTAGCTCCCTCTAAGGTACCTTAAGTCCCTCCTAGCTCCATCTAAGGCAGCTTAAGTCCCTCCTAGCTGCCTCTCAGCCCCCTGGGCGCCCCCTAGCGGCCCTGACCTTGATGGTGGCGATGTGGAAGGGGGCGGGCACGCCGAAGACCGGCAGGATGACCGTCTCGTACTTCTTGTCGATGTAGATCTTCAGCTGCCGGATGTGCGGCTCCTTGGGCAGCAGGGCGGCGCTGCGGTACGAGACGTTCGACTTCCGGGCCCTGGGGGGCCAGAAAGAGCCTTCCTCAGCCTCTTAGGGGCCTCCCTCTCCCCCCTACCCCTCCTCCTCCTCCTCCTCCTCACTTCTGGATCTGCTGCTCCCCCTTCTGCTCGGTGAGGCGGCGCCGCGCCTCCTCGTTGAGCTGCGCCGCCAGCTCCTTCTGGTGGGCCCGGCGCTTCTCCTCCGCCGTCAGCTCGTTCTGGGGGGGGGACACAAGGGGGCGCTGAGGGCCTCTGAGGCCGCCAGAAGGCCACCAAGAGGGTCCTCGAGGTGGCCAAGAGGGCTTCAGGGTCGCCCCGGGGCCACCAGGGGGAGCGCGAGGGTCAGCGGCGCTCAGCGACCCCAAGCCGAAGGCAACCAAGGAGCACCCAAGGGGACCCCAAGGCCACTTCAGAGGCCACCAAGGGGACCTCAAAGGCCACCAAGAGGCTCTCAAGGTGGCCAAGAGGGCCTCAGGGCCACCAAGAAGGCCTCAGGGCCACCCCAGGGCCACCAAGATCACCCCAGGGCCACCAGGGGGAGCGCGAGGGTCAGCGGCGCTCAGCGACCCCAAGCCGAACCCAACCCAAAGGGACCCCAAGGCCACTCCAGAGGCCACCAAGGGGAACTCAAAGGCCACCAAGGGGACCTCAATGGCCACCAAGGTCACCCCAAGGCCACCAAGAGGGTCTCAAGGTGGCCAAGAGGGTCTCAAGGTGGCCAAAAGGGCTTCAGGGTCACCCCGGGGCCACCAGGGGGAGCTCGAGGCTCAGCGGCGCTCAGCGACCCCCAGCCGAACCCAACCCAAAGGGACCCCAAGGCCACCCCAGAGGCCACCAAGGGGACCTCAAAGGCCACCAAGGCCACCCCAAGGCCACCAAGAGGCTCTCAAGGTGGCCAAGAGGGCTTCAGGGTCGCCCCGGGGCCACCAGGGGGAGCTCGAGGGTCAGCGGCGCTCAGCGACCCCAAGCCGAAGGCAACCAAGGAGCACCCAAGGGGACCCCAAGGCCACTTCAGAGGCCACCAAAGGGACCTCAAAGGCCACCAAGGCCACCCCAAGGCCACCAAGAGGGCCTCAAGGTGGCCAAGAGGGCTTCAGGGTCACCCCAGGGCCACCAGGGGGAGCTCGAGGGTCAGCGGCGCTCAGCGACCCCAAGCCGAAGGCAACCAAGGAGCACCCAAGGGGACCCCAAGGCCACTTCAGAGGCCACCAAGGGGACCTCAAAGGCCACCAAGAGGCTCTCAAGGTGGCCAAGAGGGCCTCAGGGCCACCAAGAAGGCCTCAGGGCCACCCCAGGGCCACCAAGATCACCCCAGGGCCACCAGGGGGAGCTCGAGGGTCAGCGGCGCTCAGCGACCCCAAGCCGAACCCAACCCAAAGGGACCTCAAGGCCACCCCAGAGGCCACCAAGAGGTCCTCTAAGGCCACCAAAGTGACCCCAATGGCCACCAAGGCCACCCTAAAGGCCACCAAGAGGCTCTCAAGGTGGCCAAGAGGGCCTCAAGGTGGCCAAGAAGGCCTCAGGGTCACCCCAGGGCCACCAGGGGGAGCTCAAGGCTCAGCGACCCCAAGCCGAACCCAACCCAAAGGGACCCCAAGGCCACCCCAGAGGCCACCAAGGGGACCTCAGAGGCCACCAAGGCCACCCCAAGGCCACCAAGGGGACCCCCAGGACCCCCTCCCCCCCCCCCCAGGGGCACCCCTGGGCGCCCCCCACCCACCCTGGTCCTCTCTGTCAGCAGGGCTGCCCTGGAGCTGCGGCCCAGCAGGTCCTCGGCTTCGTCCTTCTCCTCCTCCTCCTCCTCCTCGTCCTCGTTCTGGGGGAGGAGGGAGGAGGGAGGAGGGAAGAGGGAGAGGGAGGAGGGAGAGGGAGAGGGAGGAGGGAAGAAGGTCAAGGTCAAGGCCCCAGGAGCCCCCAATTGGTCTCCCCCTCCCTCCTCCTCCTCCCCCTTCCCTCTCCCTTCCTCCTCCCTCTCCCTTCCTCCTCCTCCTCCCTCCTCCTCCTCCCTCCCTCCCTCTCCTCCCTCCTCCTCCCTCTCCCTTCCTCCTCCCTCTCCCTTCCTCCTCCCTCCCCCTCCCTCCTCCTCCTCCCCTCCTCTTCTTCTCCTCCTCCCTCCCTCCTCCTCCCTTCCTCCTCCCTCTCCTCCTCCTCCTCCCTCTCCCTCCCCCTCCCTCCTCCCTCCCTCCTCCTCCTCCTCCCTCCCCCTCCTCCTCCCTCTCCCCTCCTCCCTCCCTCCCTCCCTCCTCCCTCCTCCCTCCTCCTCCCTCCCTCCCTCCTCCTCCCTCCCTCCTCCTCCTCCTCCTCCTCCTCCCTCCCTCCTCCTCCCTCCCTCCTCCTCCTCCCTCCTCCTCCCTCCCTCCTCCCTCCCTCCCTCCTCCTCCTCCTCCCCTCCTCCTCCCTCCCCTCCCTCCCTCCTCCCTCCCTCCTCCCTCCCTCCTCCTTCCTCCTTCCTCCTCCCCCTTCCTCCTCCTCCCTCCTCCCTTCCTCCTCCCTCCCCTCCCTCCTCCTCCCTCTCCTCCCTCCTCCCTCTCCTCCTCCCTCTCCCTCCTCCTCCTCCTCCTCCCTCTCCCCCCGGGGCTCACCTTGAGGAAGATGCCGATGTTCTTCACCTTCTTCTTCACCGTGGTCAGGAGGGTGGCCGCCCTCCTGGGGAGGGAGAGGGAGGAAAGGAGGAGGGGAGGGAGGAGGAAGGGAGGAAGGGAGGAGGAGGAGGAGGAGGAGGAGGAGGAGGAGGAGGAGGGAGGAGGAGGAGGAGGGGGGAGGAGGAGGAGGGAGGAGGAGGAGGAGGGAGGAGGAGGAGGGAGGGAGGAGGGAGGAGGAGAGGGGAGGAGGGAAGAGAGGAAGAGGAGGAGGGAGGAGGAGGAGGGAGGAAGGAGGAAGGAGGAGGAGGGGAGGAGGAGGAGGAGGAGGGAGGAGGAGGAGGAGGAGGAGGAGGAGGAGGAGGGAGGAGGAGGAGGAAGGAGGAGGAGGAGGAGGAGGAGGAGGAGGAGGGAGGAGGAGGAGGGAGGGAGGAAGGAGGGAGGAGGAGGAGGGAGGAGGAGGAGGAGGAGGGAGGAGGAGGAGGAGGAGGAGGAGGGAGGAGGGAGGAGGGGAGGAGGAGGAGGAAGGGAGGAGGAGGAGGAGGGGAGGAGGAGGAGGAGGGAGGAGGAGGAGGGAGGAGGAGGAGGAGGAGGAGGAGGGAGGAGGAGGAGGAGAGGAGGAGGAGGGAGGAAAAGGAGGGGAGGAGGAGGAGGGAGGAGGAGGAGGAGGAGGAGGAGGAGGAGGAGGAGGGAGGAGGGGGAGGAGGAGAGGAGGTAAAGAAGAGGTCTCAAGCCCCTCCTCCCAGCCTCCAAGCCCCTCCTCCCAGCCTCCAAGCCCCTCCCCAGCCTCCAAGCCCCTCCCCCAGCCCCTAAGCCCCTCCTCCCAGCCTCCAAGCCCCTCCCCCAGCCTCCAAGCCCCTCCCCCAGCCTCCAAGCCCCTCCCCCAGCCTCCAAGCCCCTCCCCCAGCCTCCAAGCCCCTCCCCCAGCCCCTAAGCCCCCCCACCCCCTCCTGTCTCCCCCTCCGCCCCCTCCCCACCCCCAGCCCCCTCCCCACCCCCTTAAGACCCCCAGGACCCTCTCCCCTCCCCCTAGCCCCCTCCCCTCCCCCTTAGCCCCCTCCCCCCCCTCCCCACCCCCTTAGCCCCCTCCCCACCCCCTAAGACCCCAGGACCCTCTCCCCTCCCCCTAGCCCCTCCCCACCCCCCTCAGCCCTCTCCCCACCCCCAGCCCCCTCCCCTCCCCCAGCCCCCTCCCACCCCCTCCCCACTCCCTCCCCACCCCCAGCCCCCTCCCCACCCCCAAGACCCCAGGACCCTCTCCCCTCCCCCAGCCCCTCCCCCCACCTCCTCCACCAGCACGGTGTCTCCGATGAAGAGCGCGTAGCTGCTGCCTCCTCCTCCTCCTCCTCCTCCTCCTCCTCCTCCCAGCTCGGCCAGCCCCAGGTGGATGCTGAACACCATCCCTAGGGGGCGCCGCGGGGCTACCTCAGGGGGGGGGCTGGCTGGTAGCCAACTGCCCCCTGGGGGTAGCCAAGAGGCCCTAGGGGTAGCCAAGGGGCTCCCAATGGTAGCCAAGGGGTCCCTAGGGGTTGCCAAGAGCCTCCTGATGGTAGCCAAGGGGTCCCTCGTGGTAGCCAAGGGGCTCCTAATGGTAGCCAAGGGGTCCCTAGTGGTAGCCAAACCTCCTTAATGGTAGCCAAGAGCCTCCTGTTGGTAGCCAAAGCTCCCTAGTGATAGCCAAGAGCCTCCTAGTGGTAGCCAAGAGCCTCCTAATGGTAGCCAAGGGTCCCTTAATGGTAGCCAAGGGTCCCTTAATGGTAGCCAAGAGCCTCCTGTAGGTAGCCAAAGCTCCCTAGTGGTAGCCAAGAGCCTCCTAATGGTAGCCAAGGGTCCCTTAATGGTAGCCAAGAGCCTCCTAATGGTAGCCAAACCTCTCTAATGGTAGCCAAAGACCTCTTATTGGTAGCCAAGAGCCTCCTAATGGTAGCCAAGGGGCTCCTAGGGGTAGCCAAGGGGCTCCTAATGGTAGCCAAGAGCCTCCTAATGGTAGCCAAGCACCCCCTAGTGGTAGCCAAGCACCCCCTAGTGGTAGCCAAGGGGCTCCTGATGGTAGCCAATGGACCCTAGTGGTAGCCAAGCACCCCTTAGTGGTAGCCAAACGCCTCCTGTTGGTAGCCAAAGCTCCCTAGTGATAGCCAAGAGCCTCCTAGTGGTAGCCAAGAGCCTCCTAATGGTAGCCAAAGCTCCCTAGTGGTAGCCAAGGGGCTCCTGATGGTAGCCAATGGACCCTAGTGGTAGCCAAGAGCCTCCTGATGGTAGCCAAACCTCCTTAATGGTAGCCAAGCACCCCCTAGTGGTAGCCAAAGCTCCCTAGTGGTAGCCAAGCATCCCCTAATGGTAGCCAAGAGCCCCCTAATGGTAGCCAAGAGCCTCCTGATGGTAGCCAAACCTCCCTAATGGTAGCCAAGAGCCCCCTAGTGGTAGCCAAGAGCCTCCTAATGGTAGCCAAGAGCCCCCTAGTGGCAGCCAAAGCTCCCTAGTGGTAGCCAAGAGCCTCTAAATGGTAGCCAAGAGCCTCCTGATGGTAGCCAAACCTCCCTAATGGTAGCCAAGGGGCTCCTAATGGTAGCCAAAGCTCCCTAGTGGTAGCCAAGAGCCTCTAAATGGTAGCCAAGAGCCTCCTGATGGTAGCCAAAGCTCCCTAGTGGTAGCCAAGAGTCTCCTAATGGTAGCCAAGAGCCCCCCTAGTGGCAGCCAAAGCTCCCTAGTGGTAGCCAAGAGCCTCTAAATGGTAGCCAAGAGCCTCCTGATGGTAGCCAAACCTCCCTAATGGTAGCCAAGGGGCTCCTAATGGTAGCCAAAGCTCCCTAGTGGTAGCCAAGAGCCTCTAAATGGTAGCCAAGAGCCTCCTGATGGTAGCCAAAGCTCCCTAGTGGTAGCCAAGCATCCCCTAATGGTAGCCAAGCGCCTCCTAGTGGTAGCCAAGGGGCTCCTAATGGTAGCCAAGCACCCCCTAATGGTAGCCAAGAGCCTCCTAATGGTAGCCAAACCTCCTTAATGGTAGCCAAGAGCCCCCTAGTGGTAGCCAAGAGCCTCCTAATGGTAGCCAAACCTCCCTAATGGTAGCCAAGAGCCTCCTAATGGTAGCCAAGAGCCTCCTGATGCTAGCCAAGAGCCCTGGGGGGCTGCCCTGAGGGTGGGGGTTGGGGGTAGGCTCCTCCTCCCTCCCTCCCTCCTTCCTCCCTCCCCCTCCTCCTCCTCCTCACCCTTCTTCAGCCTGTGCTGGTTCTTGCTGTTGATCACCAGGGAGCCCTCCCGGAACTCGATGCCCATGGCGAACCTGGAGGGGGGGAGAAGGCCTCAGAGGGGGAGGGGAGAGGGAGGGGAGAGGGTCCTAGAGGTCTCCTCCTCCTCCTCCTCCTCCTCCTCACCCCAGGCTCTTGGTGAGCTTGGGCAGCAGCTCAGGCCGCTGCTTGCGCGCCGCCTCCAGCACCGCCGCGTAGACCTCGCACAGCCGCCGGCCTGGGGGGGGGGAAAGGCAGAGGGGAAGCTGCTGGGGGCCACCTGGAGCTCCTCTGGGGCCACCCTCAGGGCCTTAGTAGCCACTTTGAGGTCTTGGTGGCCACTTGGAGCTCTTGGTGGCCACCCTGAGGGCCTCGAGGGCCGCAGCGACCTCCCCCGGGGTCCCTCCTGAGCTCCTTGTGGCCACTTGCAGCTGCTTGGTAGCCACTTGGAGCTGCTTGGTGGCCACCCTGAGGGCCTCAAGGGTCAGTTTGAGGTCTTGGTGGCCACTTGGAGCTCTTGGTGGCCACCCTGAGGGCCTCGAGGGCCACAGCGACCTCCCCCGGGGTCCCTCCTGAGCTCCTTGTGGCCACTTGCAGCTCCTTGGTAGCCACTTGGAGCTGCTTGGTGGCCACCCTGAGGGCCTCAAGGGTCACTTTGGGGTCTTGGTGGCCACCCTGAGGGCCTTGGTGGCCGCTTTGAGCTCTTGGTGGCCACCCTGAGGGCCTCGAGGGCCGCAGCGACCTCCCCCGGGGTCCTTCCTGAGCAACTTGTGGCCACCTTGAGCTGCTTGGTAGCCACTTGGAGCTCCTTGGTGGCCACCCTCAGGGCCTTAGTAGCCACTTTGAGGTCTTGGTGGCCACCCTGAGGGCCTTGGTGGCCACTTCGAGCTCCTTGGTGGCCACCCTGAGGGCCTTAGTAGCCACTTTGAGGTCTTGGTGGCCACCCTGAGGGCCTTGGTGGCCACTTTGAGCTCTTTGTGGCCACCTTGAGCTCCTCTGTGGCCACCCTGAGGGCCTCGAGGGCCGCAGCGACCTCCCCCGGGGTCCTTCCTGAGCTCCTTGGTAGCCACTTGGAGCTCCTTGGTGGCCACCCTGAGGGCCTTGGTGGCCACTTTGAGCTCCTTGGTGGCCACCTGGAGCTCCTCTGTGGCCACCCTGAGGGCCTTGGGGGCTGCCTTGAGCTCCCCCATGGGGCAAAAAGGTCTTCTGGGACCTCCAGAACCTCCTCCAGGACCTCCAAGACCCTCTAGAACCTGCTCTAGAACCTCCAGAACCAACTCCAGGACCTCCAGAACCTCCTTTAGGACCTTGAGGACCTCCAAGAACCTCCCCCAGGACCCCCAGAACCTCCTCCAGGACCTCCAGAACCTCTAGAACCTCCTCTAGAACCTCCTGAACCTCCTCTAGAACCTCCAGAACCTTCTCCAGGACCTCCAGAACCTCCCCCAGGTCCTCCAAGAACCTCTAGAACCTGCTCTAGAACCTCCAGAACCTCCTCCAAGACCTCTTAAACCTCCTCCAGGACCTCCAGAACCTCCTTTAGGACCTTGAGGACCTCCAAGGATCTCCTCTAGGACCTCCAGAACCTCCCCCAGGTCCTCCAAGAACCTCTAGAACCTGCTCTAGAACCTCCAGAACCTCCTCCAGGGCCTCCAAGAACCTCCAGAACCTGCTCTAGAACCTCCAGAACCTCCTCCAGGACCTCTTGAACCTCCTTTAGGACCTTGAGGACCTCCAGAACCTCCTCCAGGACCTCCAAGAACCTCTAGAACCTGCTCTAGAACCTCCAGAACCTCCTCTAGGACCTCTTAAACCTTCTCCAGGACCTCCAGAACCTCCCCCAGGTCCTCCAAGAACCTCCAGAACCTGCTCTAGAACCTCCAGAACCTCCTTTAGGACCTTGAGGACCTCCAAGGATCTCCTCCAGGACCTCTTGAACCTCTAGAACCTGCTCTAGAACCTCCAGAACCTTCTCCAGGACCTCTGGAACCTCCTTTAGGACCTTGAGGACCTCCAAGAACCTCCCCCAGGACCTCCAGAACTTCCTCCAGAACCTCTAGAACCTGCTCTAGAACCTCCAGAACCTCCTCCAGGACCTCTTAAACCTCCTCCAGGACCTCTTGAACCTCTTCTAGGACCTCTTCAACCCTCTCTAGAACCTCCAGAACCTCCTCCAGGACCTCTTAAACCTCCTTTAGGACCTTTAGGACCTCCAAGGATCTCCCCCAGGACCTCCAGAACCTCCTCCAGGACCTCCAAGAACCTCTAGAACCTGCTCTAGAACCTCCAGAACCTCCTCCAGGACCTCTTAAACCTCCTTTAGGACCTTGAGGACCTCCAAGAACTTCCTCCAGGACCTCCAAGAACCTCTGGAACCATCAAGAACCTGCCCTAGAACCTCCAGAACCTCCTCCAGGACCTCTTAAACCTCCTTTAGGACCTTGAGGACCTCCAAGAACCTCCTCCAGGACCTCCAAGACCCTCTAGAACCATCAAGAACCTGCCCTAGAACCTCCAGAACCTCCTCCAGGACCTCTTGAACCTCCTTTAGGACCTTGAGGACCTCCAGAACCTCCTCCAAGACCTCTTAAACCTCCTCCAGGACCTCTTGAACCTCCCCCAGGACCTCCCCCCACCCCCTCCCCAGGAGCTGCTCACCTTGCCTCATCTCCTTGAGCATCTCCTCCTGCAGCTGCAGCAGGAAGCTGTAGTGGTCCTGCACCTCCTGGGGGGGGTCCACCAGCAGGGTCCTGACCAGGTTGGAGCAGTAGGACTTGTAGCGGATGCCCATGGCGCAGGTGATGGCCCCGAAGTGCAGGTGGTTCTTGTCGCTGCGGCGCAGGCACCGGCCTCAGCTGGGCCTGGGCCGGGCCTGGGCAGGGGGCTGGGGCCCAAAGGGGGCCCGGGCTGGGCTCGGGGAGGGGGTTGGGGCCTAGCTTGGGGGTAAGGTGGGCCTAAATTGGGCTTGGGGAGGTGGTTTGGGCCTAGGTTGGGGCTTGGGGAGGTGGTTTGGGCCTAGGTTGGGGCTTGGGGAGGTGGTTTGGGCCTAGGTTGGGGCTTGGGGAGGAGGTTTGGGCCTGGGTTGGGTCTAAGTTGGGCTAAGTTGGGCCTGAATCAGGCCTGAGCTGGGCTTGGGGAGGTGGTTTGGGCCTAGGTTGGGGCTAAGTTGGGCCTAAGTTTGGCCTAAGCTGGGCTTGGGGAGGTGGTTTGGGCCTGGGTTGGGGCTTGGGGAGGTGGTTTGGGCCTAGGTTGGGGCTAAGTTGGGCCTAAGTTTGGCCTAAGCTGGGCTTGGGGAGGAGGTTTGGGTCTATGTTGGGTCTAAGTCAGGCCTAAGTTGGGCCCTGGGAAGTGGTTTGGGCCTAGGTCAGGACTAGGGGAGGAGGTTTGGGCCTGGGTTGGGTCTAAGTTGGGCTAAGTTGGGCCTGAATCAGGCCTGAGCTGGGCTTGGGGAGGTCGTTTGGGCCTAGGTTGGGCCTAGCTTGGGGCTTGGGGAGGAGGTTTGGGCCTGGGTTGGGTCTAAGTTGGGGCTTGGGGAGGTGGTTTGGGCCTAAATTGGACCTAAGTTGGGCTTGGGGAGGTGGTTTGGGCCTAGGTTGGGCTAGGTTGGACCTAAGCTGGGCTTGGGGAGGTGGTTTGGGCCTAGCTTGGGGCTTGGGGAGGAGGTTTGGGCCTGGGTTGGGTCTAAGTTGGGGCTTGGGGAGGTGGTTTGGGCCTAAATGGGGTGTAAGTTGGGCCTAAGTCAGGCCTAAGCTGGGCTTGGGGAGAAGGTTTGGGCCCAGGTTGGGTCTAAGTTGGGCCTACACTGGACCTAAGTTGGGCTTGGGGAGGAGGTTTGGGCCTAGCTTGGGCCTGACCTGGACCTCCTGGAACCACTCTGGGCCTGGCCTGAGCCTCTTGGACCTGGCTCAACCTTAAGCCAGGCCTAAGTTAGGCCTGGACTAAACCTCCTCAGAGGCTCTGGGTCCAGACTAGGCCTCAATTGGACCTCCTGGAACCACTCTGGGGCTGAATTGGACCTCTTGGAACCACTCTGGGGCTGAATTGGACCTCTTGGGGGCGCCGTGGGCCTCAATTGGACCTCTTGGGGGCGCTGTGGGCCTCAACTGGACCTCTTGGGGGCGCTGTGGGCCTGACTTGGACCTCCTGGAACCACTCTGGGCCTGGATTGGACCTCTTGGAACCACTCTGGGGCTGAATTGGACCTCTTGGGGGCGCTGTGGGCCTCAATTGGACCTCCTGGAACCACTCTGGGGCTGAATTGGACCTCTTGAAACCACTCTGGGCCTGGATTGGACCTCTTGGAACCACTCTGGGGCTGAATTGAACCTCTTGGGGGCGCTGTGGGCCTCAATTGGACCTCTTGGGGGCGCTGTGGGCCTCAATTGGACCTCTTGGGGGTGCTGTGGGCCTCAATTGGACCTCTTGGAACCACTCTGGGCCTGGATTGGACCTCTTGGAACCACTCTGGGGCTGAATTGAACCTCTTGGGGGCGCTGTGGGCCTCAATTGGACCTCTTGGGGGCGCCGTGGGCCTCAATTGGACCTCTTGGAACCACTCTGGGCCTGGATTGGACCTCTTGGAACCACTCTGGGGCTGAATTGGACCTCTTGGGGCGCTGTGGGCCTGACTTGGACCTCTTGGAACCACTCTGGGCCTGGATTGGACCTCTTGGGGCGCTGTGGTCCCGCCTGGGCCCGCAGGGGGCGCTGTGGCCCCGGCCTCACCTGACGACGCTGAACTTGAGGCTGTAGTTGCCGCCGCTCTGGATGATGGGCGGGTAGCACATCTCCACCGCGCTGGGCTCCGCCCCCCCCAGGAACTTCTTCTCCTCGATGGCCTTCTCCACCGCCTCCGCCAGCTTGGAGTGGCGCACCTTCTGCGGGGGGGGGGAGGGGGGGAGGGAGGGTCAGGCTCGGCTGGGCTTGGGGAGGTGGTTTGGGCCCAAGTTGGGCCTAAGTTGGGCTAAGTTGGGCCTAAATTAGGCCTAAGTTGGGCTTGGGGAGGTGGTTTGGGCCTAGCTTGGGTCTAAGTTGGGTCTAAATTAGGCCTAAGCTGGGCTTGGGGTGGTGGTTTGGGCCTAGGCGGGGGCTAAGTTGAGCTTGGGGAGGTGGTTTGGGCCTAGGTTGGGGCTAAGTTGGGTCTAAATTAGGCCTAAGCTGGGCTTGGGGAGGAGGTTTGGGCCCAAGTTGGGCCTAAGTTGGGCTAAGTTGGGCCTAAATTAGGCATAAGCTGGGCTTGGGGAGGAGGTTTGGGCCTAGGCTGGGTCTAAGTTGGGTCTAAATTAGGCCTAAGTTGGGCTTGGGGAGGTGGTTTGGGCCTAGACTAGGCCTAAGTTGGGTCTAAATTAGGCCTAAGTTGGGCTTGGGGAGGAGGTTTGGGCCTAGGTTGGGTCTAAGTTGGGCTAAGTTGGGTCTAAATTAGGCCTAAGTTGGGCTTGGGGAGGAGGTTTGGGCCTAGTTCTGGGCTCGGGGAGGAGGTTTGGGCCTAGGCTGGGTCTAAGTTGGGCTAAGCTGGGCTTGGGGAGGAGGTTTGGGCCTAGGCTGGGCCTAAGTTGGGCTAAGTTGGGCCTAAATTAGGCCTAAGTTGGGCTTGGGGAGGTGGTTTGGGCCTAGCTTGGGTCTAAGTTGGGTCTAAATTAGGCCTAAGCTGGGCTTGGGGTGGTGGTTTGGGCCTAGGCTGGGGCTAAGTTGAGCTTGGGGAGGTGGTTTGGGCCTAGGTTGGGGCTAAGTTGGGTCTAAATTAGGCCTAAGCTGGGCTTGGGGAGGAGGTTTGGGCCCAAGTTGGGCCTAAGTTGGGCTAAGTTGGGCCTAAATTGGGCCTAAGTTGGGCTTGGGGAGGTGGTTTGGGCCTAGGTTGGGTCTAAATTGGGCCTAAATTGGACCTAAGCTGGGCTTGGGGAGGAGGTTTGGGCCTAGTTCTGGGCTCGGGGAGGAGGTTTGGGCCTAGGCTGGGCCTAAGTTGGGCTAAGTTGGGCCTGAATTAGACCTAAGTTGGGCTAGGGGGAGGAGGTTTGGGCCTAAGTTGAGTCTAAGTTGGACCTAAGCTGGGCTCGGGGATGTGGTTTGGGCCTAGCTTGGGGCTTGGGGAGGAGGTTTGGGCCTAGGCTGGGCCTAAGTTGGGCTAAGCTGAGTCTAAGTCAGGCCTAAACTGGGCTTGGGGAGGTGGTTTGGGCCCAAGTTGGGCCTAAGTTGGGCTAAGTTGGGCCTGAATTAGACCTAAGCTGGGCTCGGGGAGGAGGTTTGGGCCTAAGCTGAGTCTAAGTTGGACCTAAGCTGGGCTCGGGGAGGTGGTTTGGGCCTAGTTCTGGGCTTGGGGAGGAGGTTTGGGCCTAGGCTGGGCCTAAGTTGGGCTAAGTTGGGCCTAAGTCAGGCCTGAGTTGGGCTTGGGGAGGAGGTTTGGGCCTAGGCTGGGCCTAAGTTGGGCTAAGTTGGGCCTAAGTCAGGCCTGAGTTGGGCTTGGGGAGGTGGTTTGGGCCTAGGCTGGGGCTAAGTTGGGCCTAAATTGGACCTAAGCTGGGTCTAAATCAGGGCTAAGTTGGGCTTGGGGAGGTGGTTTGGGCCCAAGTTGGGCCTAAGTTGGGCTAAGTTGGGCCTAAGTCAGGCCTAAGTTAGGCTTGGGGAGGAGGTTTGGGCCTAGCTTGGGTCTAAGTTGGGTCTAAATTAGGCCTAAGCTGGGCTTGGGGAGGAGGTTTGGGCTTAAACCAGGCCCAGGCCAGGCCCAGGGGAGGAGGTTTGGGCTCAGGCCAGGCCCAGGGGAGGAGGTTTGGGCTTAGGCCAGGCCCAGGGGAGGAGGTTTGGGCTTAGGCCAGGCCCAGGGGAGGAGGTTTGGGCTTAGGCCAGGCCCAGGGGAGGAGGTTTGGGCCTAGGCCAGGCCCAGGCCGGGCCCGGGCCGCACCTCGTCGGCGTCGACGATCTCCATCACCCTCTCCTTGAAGAACTTGGAGAAGACCTCGGAGGTGATGGCCGCCGCCCTGCGCATCAGCCCCAGCTCCACCTCCTCCTTGGCCGCCATGGTGTAGGCCACCGCCGAGCTGATGTCCACCTGGGGGCGGGGGGCAGGCAGGGTGGGCCTTGGGTGACCCCAAGTTGGCCTTGGAAGAGCCCAACCCAACCGTGAAGACCCCAAAGTTGGCCTTGGGTGACCCAAAGTTGGCCTTGGAAGACCCAAAGTTGGCCTTGGGTGACCCAAAGTTGGCCTTGGGAGACCCAAAGTTGGCCTTGGATGACCCAAAGTTGGCCTTGGATGACCCAAAGTTGGCCTTGGGTGACCCAAAGTTGGCCTTGGAAGACCCAAAGTTGGCCTTGGAAGACCCAAAGTTGGCCTTGGGTGACCCAAAGTTGGCCTTGGAAGACCCAAAGTTGGCCTTGGAAGACCTCAAGGTGGCCTTGGATGACCCAAAGTTGGCCTTGGGTGACCCAAAGTTGGCCTTGGATGACCCAAAGTTGGCCTTGGATGACCCAAAGTTGGCCTTGGGTGACCCAAACCCAACCCTGATGACCCCAAGTTGGCCTTGGAAGACCCAAAGTTGGCCTTGGAAGACCCAAAGTTGGCCTTGGAAGACCCAAAGTTGGCCTTGGAAGACCCAAAGTTGGCCTTGAAGACCCAAAGTTGGCCTTGGAAGACCCAAAGTTGGCCTTGGAAGACCCAAAGTTGGCCTTGGAAGACCCAAAGTTGGCCTTGGAAGACCCAAAGTTGGCCTTGGGTGACCCAAAGGTGGCCTTGGAAGACCCAAAGTTGGCCTTGGATGACCCAAAGTTGGCCTTGGGTGACCCAAAGTTGGCCTTGGAAGACCCAAAGTTGGCCTTGGATGACCCAAAGTTGGCCTTGGATGACCCAAAGTTGGCCTTGGGTGACCCCAACCCGACCTTGATGACCCCAAATTGACCTTGGAAGACCCCAAGTTGACCTTGGATGACCTCCACTTGACCTTGGAAGACCCCAACCCAACCTTGGTGACCCCAACTCGACCTTGGATGACCCCAAGTTGACCTTAGATGACCCCAAGTTGACTTTGGAAGACTCCAAGTTGGCCTTGGAAGACCCAAAGTTGACCTTAGATGACCCCAAGTTGACCTTGGATGCCCTCCAGTTGACCTTGGAAGACCCCAACCCAACCTCAATGACCCCAAGTTGACCTTGGATGCCCTCCAGTTGACTTTGGATGACCCCAAGTTGACCTTGGATGCCCTCCAGTTGACCTTGGAAGACCCCAACCCAACCTCAATGACCCCAAGTTGACCTCGGATGCCTTCCAGTTGACTTTGGATGACCCCCAGTTGACCTTGGAAGACCCCAACCCAATCTTGGATGCTCTCCAGTTGACCTTGGAAGACCCCAACCCAACCTTGATGACCCCAAGTTGACCTTGGAAGACCCCAACCCAACCTTGATGACCCCAACTCGACCTTGGATGACCCAAAGTTGACCTTAGATGACCCCAAGTTGAACTTGGATGACCCAAAGTTGACTTTGGAAGACTCCAAGTTGACCTTGGATGACCCCAACCCAACCTCAATGACCCCAAGTTGACCTCGGATGCCCTCCAGTTGACTTTGGATGACCCCCAGTTGACCTTGGAAGACCCCAACCCAACCTTGGATGCTCTCCAGTTGACCTTGGAAGACCCCAACCCAACCTTGATGACCCCAAGTTGACCTTGAAGACCCCAACCCAACCTTGATGACCCCAACTCGACCTTGGATGACCCAAAGTTGACTTTGGAAGACTCCAAGTTGAACTTGGATGACCCAGTTGACCTTGGATGGCCTCCAGTTGACCTTGGAAGACCCCAACCCAACCTCAATGACCCCAAGTTGACCTCGGATGCCCTCCAGTTGACTTTGGATGACCCCAGTTGACTTTGGATGACCCCAACCCAACCTTGATGACCCCAAGTGGACCTTGAAGACCCCAAGTTGACCTTGGATGACCTCCAGTTGACTTTGGATGACCCCAACCCAACCTTGATGACCCCAAGTTGACCTTGGAAGACCCAAACCCAACCTTGATGACCCCAAGTTGACCTTGAAGACCCCAACCCAACCTTGATGACCCCAAGTTGACCTTGGAAGACCCCAACCCAACCTTGATGACCCCAAGTTGACCTTGGAAGACCCCAACCCAACCTTGATGACCCCAACTCGACCTTGGATGACCCAAAGTTGACCTTAGATGACCCCAAGTTGAACTTGGATGACCCAAAGTTGACTTTGGAAGACTCCAAGTTGACCTTGGATGACCCCAACCCAACCTCAATGACCCCAAGTTGACCTCGGATGCCCTCCAGTTGACTTTGGATGACCCCCAGTTGACCTTGGAAGACCCCAACCCAACCTTGGATGCTCTCCAGTTGACCTTGGAAGACCCCAACCCAACCTTGATGACCCCAAGTTGACCTTGGAAGACCCCAACCCAACCTTGATGACCCCAACTCGACCTTGGATGACCCAAAGTTGACTTTGGAAGACTCCAAGTTGAACTTGGATGACCCAGTTGACCTTGGATGGCCTCCAGTTGACCTTGGAAGACCCCAACCCAACCTCAATGACCCCAAGTTGACCTCGGATGCCCTCCAGTTGACTTTGGATGACCCCCAGTTGACTTTGGATGACCCCAACCCAACCTTGATGACCCCAAGTGGACCTTGGAAGACCCCAAGTTGACCTTGGATGACCTCCAGTTGACTTTGGATGACCCCAACCCAACCTTGATGACCCCAAGTTGACCTTGGAAGACCCAAACCCAACCTTGATGACCCCAAGTTGACCTTGGAAGACCCCAACCCAACCTTGATGACCCCAAGTTGACCTTGGAAGACCCCAACCCAACCTTGATGACCCCAAGTTGACCTTGGAAGACCCCAACCCAACCTTGATGACCCCAAGTTGACCTTGGAAGACCCCAACCCAACCTTGGATGCTCTCCAGTTGACCTTGGAAGACCCCAACCCAACCCTGACGACCCCCAGTTGACCTTGGCTGCCCCCCACCGACCTTCTCGAAGGCCTCCTTGGCCAGGGCCTGGTTCCAGCTGCGGATGAAGTCTCCGGGGAAGTTGTCCTTGGCGAAGACGCCGAGGCGGCGCCCGGCCCGGCTGCCCCGCAGGGCCTCCACCAGCTTGCCGAAGTTGCCGGCGTTGCTTTCCCCCTGGGGGGCGGGAGAGGGGAGGGAGACCTCCGGGAGCCGCCCAGGCCACGCCCAGGCCCGCCCTGACCACCTCTAGGACCGCCCTGACACGCCCAGGACCGCCCTGACCGCCTCTAGGCCCGCCCTGACACGCCCAGGACCGCCCTGACCACGCCCAGGCCCGCCCTGACCACCTCTAGGACCGCCCTGACACGCCCAGGACCGCCCTGACCACGCCCAGGACCGCCCTGACCACCTCTAGGACCGCCCTGACACGCCCAGGACCGCCCTGACCACGCCCAGGACCGCCCTGACCGCCTCTAGGACCGCCCTGACCACGCCCAGGCCCGCCCTGACCGCCTCTAGGACCGCCCTGACCACGCCCAGGACCGCCCTGACCACGCCCAGGACCGCCCTGACCACGCCCAGGCCCGCCCTGACCACGCCCAGGCCCGCCCTGACCGCCTCTAGGACCGCCCTGACACGCCCAGGCCCGCCCTGACCGCCTCTAGGACCGCCCTGACCACACCCAGGGCCTCTCTGACCACACCCAGGGCCTCCCTGACCACGCCCTGGACATCCTTAACCACCTCCAAGCCCGCCCTGACCACCTCCAGGCCCGCCCTGACCACACCCAGGCCCGCCCTGGGTCCAAACCCCTCTAAGGAGCCTGACCTAGGCCCCAACCCCTCCAGGAGCCCCCAGCCAGGCCCCAACCCCCTTCAGGAGCCCCGACCTAGGCCCCAACCCCCTCCAGGAGCCCCCAGCCAGGCCCCAAGCCCTTCCAGGAGCCCCAAGCCAGGCCCCAAGCCCCTCCAGGAGCCCCCAGCCAGGCCCCAAGCCCCTCCAGGAGCCCCAAGCCAGGCCCCAAGCCCCTCCAGGAGCCCCCAGCCAGGCCCCAAGCCCCTCCAGGAGCCCCCAGCCAGGCCCCAAGCCCTCCCCCCGCCCCCCTACCTTCTCCCTGACGAGGAGGGTGATGGGGGGCAGGCCGGGGGGGGCGGCCTCGGGCCCCTTGGGCGGGGTCAGCTGCCGCAGGAACTCCACCTTCTTGCGGGAGGCCATGAAGAAGATTCGCTCCTCGCAGAAGACCATCAGGGTGTCGGTCAGCTCGTAGCCAAACAGCCAGGTCTGGGGAGGGGGGGGGGGTCAGGGAGGGGTCAGCAGCTCAAGAAAGACCCCGAGGAGCTCCAAGGGGCCCCGAGGAGCTCCAGGAGGCCCTTGGGGAGCTCCCTTGGGGGGCTGGGGACCTCCTTTGGGGGGCTGGGGACCACCCCAGAGCCCTTGGGACCACCCCTGGGGGGCTCAAGACCACCCCTGGGGTGCTGGGGACCACCCCTGGGGGGCTGGGGACCACCCTTGGGGGGCTGGGGACCACCCTTGGGGGGCTGGGGACCTCCATAAGAGCCTGGGGCTCACCCCAGGGGGGGTTGGGACCTCCTTTGGGGGGGTTGGGACCACCCCTGGGGGGGTTGGGACCACCATAAGAGCCTGGGGCTCACCCCTAGGGGTCTTGGGACCTCCCCTAGGGGTCTTGGGACCTCCTTTGGGGGGGTTGGGGACCACCACAAGAGCCTTGGGACCACCCCTGGGGGGCTGGGGACCACCCCTGGGGGGCTTGGGGACCACCCCTGGGGGGCTTGGGGACCTCCATAAGAGCCTGGGGCCCACCCCAGGGGGGGTTGGGACCTCCTTTGGGGAGCTTGAGACCACCACAGAGGCCTTGGGACCACCCCTAGGGGTCTTGGGACCTCCTTTGAGGGGGCTGGGACCACCACAGAGGCCTTGGGACCACCTCTGGGGGGCTGGGGACCTCCTTTGGGGGGGTTGGGACCACCACAGAGGCCTTGGGACCACCTCTGGGGAGCTCAAGACCACCCTTGGGGGGCTGAGGACCTCCCTTGGGGGGCTGGGGACCTCCACAGAGGCCTTGGGACCACCTCTGGGGGGCTGGGGACCTCCTTTGGGGGCTGGGGACCACCCTTGGGGGCTGGGGACCACCCCTGGGGGGCTGGGGACCTCCACAGAGACCTTGGGACCACCCATGGGGGGCTTGGGACCACCCCTGGGGAGCTCAAGACCACCCTTGAGGGGCTGAGGACCTCCTTTGGTGGGCTGGGGACCACCCCAGAGCCCTTGGGACCACCCTTGGGGGGCTTGGGACCTCCTTTGGGGGGCTGGGGACCACCCCTGGGGGGCTTGGGGACCACCCCAGAGGCCTTGGGACCACCTCTGGGGGGCTGGGGACCTCCTTTGGGGGGCTTGGGACCACCCTTGGGGGGCTGGGGACCACCCCAGAGACCTTGGGACCACCCCTGGGGGGCTCAGGGACCACCCCTGGGGGGGAGCTCGCAGCCACTTCCAGCTCTCTGCCTCCCCCTAGCGGCGCAGGAGGCCGCCGGCAGCTCCCCTCCCCAGGCGCCCCGGCCCGGCCGCGGGCGCCCCCTGGCGGCCGCGGGCCCTCACCTGCAGCGCCGTGGACTTGGCGTAGACGATCTCCTCGTCCACCCCCACGGCCACCACGATGGCGTCCACCGAGCCCAGCTCCTCCTCCCCGCGCTGGGTGGGGGGGGGGGACAGGCAGGGGTCAGCCCCCTCCCAGTAGCCCCCCCAGTCCCTCCCCGGTGCCATGGGGACCCATAGGGAGCCATAGGAGCCCATAGGGAGCCATAGGAGCCCATAGGGACCCATAGGAGCCCATAGGAGCCCATAGGGACCCATAGGGAGCCATAGGAGCCCATAGGGAGCCATAGGAGCCCATAGGGAGCCATAGGGAGCCCATAGGAGCCCATAGGAGCCCATAGGGAGCCATGGGAGCCCATAGGGAGCCATGGGAGCCCATAGGGAGCCATGGGAGCCCATAGGGAGCCATGGGAGCCCATAGGGAGCCATGGGAGCCCATAGGGAGCCATAGGGAGCCATAGGAGCCCATAGGGAGCCATAGGAGCCCATAGGGAGCCATAGGAGCCCATAGGGAGCCTTAGGAGCCCATAGGGGAGCCTTAGGAGCCCATAGGGAGCCTTAGGAGCCCATAGGGAGCCTTAGGAGCCCATGGGGAGCCATAGCAGCCCATGGGAGCCCATAGGGAGCCATAGGAGCCCATAGGGAGCCATAGGAGCCCATAGGAGCCCATAGGGAGCCATGGGAGCCCATAGGGAGCCATGGGAGCCCATAGGGAGCCATAGGAGCCCATAGGAGCCCATAGGGAGCCCATAGGGAGCCTTAGGAGCCCATAGGGAGCCATAGGAGCCCATAGGAGCCCATAGGGAGCCATAGGAGCCCATAGGGAGCCATAGGAGCCCATAGGAGCCCATAGGGAGCCCATAGGGAGCCCATAGGGAGCCATAGGAGCCCATAGGGAGCCTTAGGAGCCCATAGGGAGCCATAGGAGCCCATAGGGAGCCATAGGAGCCCATAGGGAGCCATAGGAGCCCATAGGAGCCCATAGGGAGCCATAGGAGCCCATAGGGAGCCATAGGAGCCCATAGGAGCCCATAGGGGCCATAGGAGCCCATAGGGAGCCATAGGAGCCCATAGGGAGCCATAGGAGCCCATAGGAGCCCATAGGGAGCCATAGGGAGCCATAGGGAGCCATAGGAGCCCATAGGAGCCCATAGGAGCCCATAGGAGCCCATAGGGAGCCATAGGAGCCCATAGGGAGCCATAGGAGCCCATAGGGAGCCATAGGAGCCCATAGGGAGCCATAGGAGCCCATAGGGAGCCCATAGGGAGCCATAGGAGCCCATAGGGAGCCATAGGAGCCCATAGGAGCCCATAGGGAGCCATAGGAGCCCATAGGAGCCCATAGGAGCCCATAGGAGCCCATAGGGAGCCATAGGAGCCCATAGGGAGCCATGGGAGCCCATAGGAGCCCATAGGGAGCCATAGGAGCCCATAGGGAGCCATAGGAGCCCATAGGAGCCCATAGGGAGCCATAGGAGCCCATAGGGAGCCATAGGAGCCCGTAGGGAGCCATAGGAGCCCATAGGAGCCCATAGGGAGCCATAGGAGCCCATAGGGAGCCATAGGAGCCCATAGGAGCCCATAGGGAGCCATAGGAGCCCATAGGGAGCCATAGGAGCCCATAGGGAGCCATAGGAGCCCATAGGAGCCCATAGGGAGCCATAGGGAGCCATAGGGAGCCATAGGAGCCCATAGGAGCCCATAGGAGCCCATAGGAGCCCATAGGGAGCCATAGGAGCCCATAGGGAGCCATAGGAGCCCATAGGAGCCCATAGGAGCCCATAGGGAGCCATAGGAGCCCATAGGAGGCCATAGGAGCCCATAGGGAGCCATAGGAGCCCATAGGGAGCCATAGGAGCCCATAGGAGCCCATAGGGAGCCATAGGAGCCCATAGGGAGCCATGGGAGCCATAGGAGCCCATAGGGAGCCATGGGAGCCCATAGGGAGGCATAGGAGCCCATAGGGAACCATAGGGAGCCCATAGGGAGCCATAGGAGCCCATAGGGAACCATAGGGAGCCATAGGAGCCCATAGGTACTCATAGGAGCCCATAGGAGCCATAGGAGCCCATAGGGAGCCATAGGAGCCCATAGGGAGCCATAGGAGCCCATAGGGAACCATTGGAGCCCATAGGGAGCCATAGGAGCCCATAGGGAACCATAGGAGCCCATAGGGAACCATAGGAGCCCATAGGGAGCCATGGGAGCCCATAGGGAGCCATAGGAGCCCATAGGGAGCCATAGGAGCCCATAGGGAGCCATGGGAGCCCATAGGGAGCCATAGGGGCCCATAGGAGCCCATAGGGAGCCATGGGAGCCATAGGAGCCCATAGGGAGCCATGGGAGCCCATAGGGAGGCATAGGAGCCCATAGGGAACCATAGGGAGCCCATAGGAGCCCATAGGAGCCCATAGGGAGCCATAGGAGCCCATAGGTACTCATAGGAGCCCATAGGAGCCATAGGAGCCCATAGGGAGCCATGGGAGCCCATAGGGAACCATAGGAGCCCATAGGGAGCCATAGGAGCCCATAGGGACTCATAGGAGCCCATAGGAGCCATAGGAGCCCATAGGGAGCCATGGGAGCCCATAGGGAACCATAGGAGCCCATAGGGAACCATTGGAGCCCATAGGGAGCCATAGGAGCCATAGGAGCCCATAGGAGCCCATAGGGAGCCATAGGAGCCATAGGAGCCCATAGGAGCCCATAGGGAGCCATAGGGAGCCATAGGGAGCCCATAGGAGCCCATAGGAGCCCATAGGGAGCCATAGGAGCCATAGGAGCCCATAGGAGCCCATAGGGAGCCATGGGAGCCCATAGGGAGCCATGGGAGCCCATAGGAGCCCATAGGGAGCCATGGGAGCCCATAGGAGCCCATAGGAGCCCATAGGGAGCCATAGGAAGCCATAGGAGCCCATAGGGAGCCATAGGGAGCCATGGGAGCCCATAGGGAGCCATAGGAGCCCATAGGGAGCCATAGGAGCCCATAGGGAGCCCATAGGGAGCCCATAGGAGCCATAGGAGCCCATAGGGAGCCCATAGGGAGCCATAGGAGCCCATAGGGAGCCCATAGGGAGCCATAGGAGCCCATAGGGAGCCCATAGGGGCCCATAGGAGCCATAGGAGCCCATAGGGAGCCATAGGAGCCCATAGGGAGCCCATAGGGAGCCATAGGAGCCCATAGGGAGCCATAGGAGCCCATAGGGAACCATGGGAGCCCATAGGGAGCCCATAGGGAGCCATAGGAGCCCATAGGAGCCCATAGGGAGCCATAGGAGCCCATAGGGAACCATAGGAGCCCATAGGGAGCCATAGGAGCCCATAGGGAACCATAGGCACCATACAGAATCATAGGAGCCCATAGTCGGCCCCCAACCCCTCCCAACCCCCTCCCAGCGCCCCCAACCCCCTCCCAACCCCTCCCAACCCCTCCCAGTGCCCCAACCCCCTCCCAGCGCCCCCAGTCCCCCCCCCACTCCCTCTCCCCTCTCCCTCTCCCTCTCCCCCCGTCTCCCCCCCGGGGCCGGGCTACCTGCCAGCTGCCGTAGAGCCTGCGGAGGCGCCGGGCGCAGGCCTCGCGGTCCAGGCTGAGCAGCGCCATCGGGAGGGAGGAGGGAGGTGGTGGTGGGGGGGCGAGGCAGCCCCCCCCCGCCGGAGCCGCTTCTTCTTCTTCCTCCTCTTCTTCCTCTAAGCTCCAAGCCGCAGGAAACGGAGCCCCGGAGGAGGACGGGGGGGTGGGGGCCGCTTCCCTTTTCCTCTTCCTCTCCCCTTTTTTCCCCTCCCCACCTCGCTTCGGCTTTTATCTCTTTTCTCTCTCTCTGTCTCTCTTTCTCGCCCCCTTTTCTTTTTCGCCGCCGGAGGCGCTGAGAGGAAGGAAAGAGGAGAAGGGAGGGGAAGAAGGGGAAGGAGGAAAGGCCTCAAAATGGCGGCGGGCGGGCGGGCGGGCCGTGAGGGGAGAGGAAAGGGCGGGAAGAGCCGAGGTCACGTGACGGGGGAGAGGAGGGGCGGGGGCTGAAACAAAATGGCGGCGGCAGCGCTGAAGGGGAATAGGAGGAGGGGGACTAGAAAGGGCGGGAAGAGCCCGCGGTCACGTGACGGGGAGAGGAGGAGAGGGGGTGGTGAAACAAAATGGCGGCGGCGGCAAATGCGCTGAAGGGGAATGGGGGAATAGAAGGGGCGGAAGAGCTTAGGTCACGTGACGGGGAGAGAAGGAGAGGGGGTGGTGAAACAAAATGGCGGCGGCGGCAGCTCTGAAGGGGAATAGGAGGGGGAGGGAAATAGAAGGGGCGGGAAGAGCCTAGGTGACGTGACGGGGAGAGGGGGAGGGGGCTGAAACAAAATGGCGGCGCAGCGCTGAAGGGGAATAGGAGGAGGGGGAAATAGAAGGGGCGGGAAGAGCCTAGGTCACGTGACGGGGGAGGGGAGGGCGCTGAAACAAAATGGCGGCGGCGGCAGCGCTGAAGGGGAATAGGAGGGAGGGGGGAATAGGAGGGAGGGGGAAATAGAAGGGGGCGGGAAGAGCCTAGGTCACGTGACGGGGGGCTGAAACAAAATGGCGGCGGCGGCAGCGCTGAAGGGGAATAGGAGGAGGGGACTAGAAAGGGCGGGAAGAGCCTAGGTGACGTGACGGGGAGAGGTTGGGGGCTGAAACAAAATGGCGGCGGCGGCGCTTGCTGCTAGTGAAGGGGAAGAGGGGGAATAGAAAGGGCGGGAAGAGCCTAGGTCACGTGACGGGGAGAGGAGGGGCGGGGCTGAAACAAAACGGCGGCGGCGGCGGCGGCAGCGCTGAAGGGGAATAGGAGGAGGGGGAAATAGAAGGGGCGGGAAGAGGCTAGGTCACGTGACGGGGAGAGGGCGGGGGGGGCTGAAACAAAACGGCGGCGGCGGCGGCAGCGCTGAAGGGGAATAGGAGGGGGGAAATAGAAGGGGCGGGAAGAGCCTAGGTCACGTGACGTGGGGCTGAAACAAAATGGCGGCGGCAGCGCTGAAGGGGAATGGGGGACATAAACAAGGGGGCGGGAAGAGGGGGAAGAGCCAAGAGCCTAGGTCACGCGATTCGGGGCCGCCGCAAAGGAGGGAGGGGGCGGGGAGGGGGGAGAGAGAGAGAGAGAGAGAGAACGGCGGCGGCGGCGGCGGCGCTGGGAAGCGGATAAGAAAGGGCGGGAAGGGAGCGCTGGATGGGAGGGGGAGCGGGAAGGAGAGCGCGCAGGTTGCGTCACCGGGGGGGCGGGGCTGGAGCAGGGCAATAGAATCGCTACGGAGGGGGCGGGGCTGGAGGAGCGCAATAGAATCGCTATGGGAGGGGGCGGGAAGGAGAGCGCAGGTTGCGTCACCAGGGGGCGGGGCTGGAGGAGGGCAATAGAATCGCTATGGGAGGGGGCGGGAAGGAGAGCGCAGGTTGCGTCACCAGGGGGCGGGGCTAGAGGAGGGCAATAGAATCGCTATGGAGGGGCGGGAACGAGAGGGCAGGTTGCGTCACCGGGGGCGGGGCTAGAGGAGCGCAATAGAATCGCTATGGAGGGGGCGGGAAGGAGAGCGCAGGTTGCGTCACCAGGGGGGGGGCTAGAGGAGCGCAATAGAATCGCTATGGGCGGGGGCGGGAACGAGAGCGCAGGTTGCGTCACCAGGGGGCGGGGCTGGAGGAGGGCAATAGAATCGCTATGGAGGGGGCGGGACCGAGAGGGCAGGTTGCGTCACCAGGGGGCGGGGCTGGAGGAGCGCAATAGAATCGCTATGGAGGGGGCGGGAAGGAGAGCGCCGCTGCGTCACGGGGGCGGGGCTGGAGGAGCGCAATAGAATCGCTATGGGAGGGGGCGGGAACGAGAGGGCAGCTGCGTCACCAGGGGGGGGGGCTAGAGGAGCGCAATAGAATCGCTATGGGAGGGGGCGGGGCTGGAGGAGCGCAATAGAATCGCTATGGGAGGGGGCGGGAAGGAGAGCGCAGGTTGCGTCACCAGGGGGCGGGGCTAGAGGAGGGCAATAGAATCGCTATGGGAGGGGGCGGGGCTGGAGGAGCGCAATAGAATCGCTATGGGAGGGGGCGGGAAGGAGAGCGCAGGTTGCGTCACCAGGGGGGCGGGGCTAGAGGAGGGCAATAGAATCGCTATGGGAGGGGGCGGGAAGAAGAGCGCAGGTTGCGTCACCAGGGGGGCGGGGCTGGAGCAGGGCAATAGAATCGCTATGGAGGGGGCGGGAACGAGAGCGCAGTGCGTCACCAGGGGGGCGGGGCTAGAGGAGCGCAATAGAATCGCTATGGAGGGGGCGGGAACGAGAGAGCTCCTTAGTGGCCACCGCAGCTCCTTAGTGGCCACCGAAGCTCTATGCTGGTCCAAACCGGTCCTGACTGGTTCAAACCGGTCCAGACTGGGAGCCCTGGCCCCATACTGCTCCAGACTGGTGTCCCCCTCCCCTCCTTCCCCCTCCTCTCCCCTTCCTTATGCCTTTCCCGCCCTCCCCTCCCCTTTTCCCGCCGTCCCCTAACCCCTTTCCCGCCTTTTCCCCCTTCCCCTCCCTCCTATTGGCCGCGCCGGCACCTCCCTCCCTCATTTTAGTTGGGGGGGCGTGGCCAGCCGCCCGCCTCCGCTTCACTCTCCCCTATTCACCCCCTCCCTCCCTTATTTGGAGGGGGGCGTGGCCAGCCGCCCGCCTCCACTTCACTCTCCCCTATTGGGTGGGGGCGTGGCCAGCCGCCCGCCTCCGCCTCACTCTCCCCTATTGGGTGGGGGCGTGGCCAACCGCCCGCCTCCGCTTCACTCTCCCCTATTGGGGGGGCGTGGCCAGCCGCCCGCCTCCGCTTCACTCTCCCCTATTGGGTGGGGGCGTGGCCAGCCGCCCGCCTCCGCTTCACTCCCTCCCTCCCTTTGGGGCGGCCTCGCTTCTCTCCCTCCCTTATTTGGAGGTGGGGGCGTGGCCAGCCGCCCGCCTCCGCTTCACTCTCCCCTATTGGGTGGGGGCGTGGCCAGCCGCCCGCCTCCGCTTCACTCTCCCCTATGGGGGGGGCGTGGCCAGCCGCCCGCCTCCGCTTCACCTTCCCTCCCCTGTTCACTCCGCTTCACTCCCTTATTTGGGTGGGGGCGTGGCCAGCCGCCCGCCTCTCCTCACTGCCCCTATTGCGGAGGGGGCGTGGCCAGCCGCCCGCCTCTCTTCACTGCCTTCCATTTGGGGGCGTGGCCAGCCGCCCGCCTCTCCTCACTGCCCCTATTGCGGAGGGGGCGTGGCCAGCCGCCCGCCTCCGCTTCACTCTCCCCTATTGGGTGGGGGCGTGGCCAGCTGCCCGCCTCCGCCTCACTCCCTCCCTCCCTTTGGGGCGGCCTCGCTTCGCTCCCTCCCTTATTTGGAGGCGGGGGCGTGGCCAGCCGCCCGCCTCTCTTCACTCCCCTATTGGGGGGGCGTGGCCAGCCGCCCGCCTCCGCCTCACTCCCTCCCTCCCTTTGGGGCGGCCTCGCTTCTCTCCCTCCCTTATTTGGAGGTGGGGGCGTGGCCAGCCGCCCGCCTCCGCTTCACTCTCCCCTATTGGGTGGGGGCGTGGCCAGCCGCCCGCCTCCGCTTCACTCTCCCCTATGGGGGGGGCGTGGCCAGCCGCCCGCCTCCGCTTCACCTTCCCTCCCCTGTTCACTCCGCTTCACTCCCTTATTTGGGTGGGGGCGTGGCCAGCCGCCCGCCTCTCCTCACTGCCCCTATTGCGGAGGGGGCGTGGCCAGCCGCCCGCCTCTCTTCACTGCCTTCCATTTGGGGGCGTGGCCAGCCGCCCGCCTCTCCTCACTGCCCCTATTGCGGAGGGGGCGTGGCCAGCCGCCCGCCTCTCCTCACTGCCCCTATTTGGGTGGGGGCGTGGCCAGCCGCCCGCCTCCGCTTCACTCCCTCCCTCCCTTTGGGGCGGCCTCGCTTCGCTCCCTCCCTTATTTGGAGACGGGGGCGTGGCCAGCCGCCCGCCTCTCCTCACTGCCCCTATTTGGGTGGGGGCGTGGCCAGCCGCCCGCCTCTCCTCACTGCCCCCTATTAGGGGGGGGGGGCGTGGCCAGCCGCTCCGCCCCGGGCGGCTGCAGGCAGCGGGGGCTCGGCCGCCCGCCCGGCCGGCGCCGGAAGTGGCCGTGCGTCGTGACGTCACGGCGCCGCTCTCCCGACGCGCTCTCTCCCCTCGCCCCCCACGCGGCGGGCGGCAGGCGGCAGGCGGGCGGCGGCGGCCGGCGGGCGGCAGGCACCGGAAGCGGCGGACGGGCAGGGGCCGGAAGTCGGTCAGCCTCCCGCCCCCCACCCCCACCCCTACCCTCCCCCACCCCCCCCCCCCCCCCCTTTAGGCCCGCGAGGAGGAGGAGGGAGGGGGAGGGGAGGGAAGAGGGGAGCCCCGTGACGTCACGCCCCCGCGACGTCAGCGGCCGGCGGGGAGAGGCTTTAAGGGGGGGGGGGGAGGAGGAGGAGGAGGGAGATGGGGAAGGGGAAAGGGGGGAGGAGGAGGGGGAGAGGGGGAGGGTCTATGGGGGGATATAATAGGGGGTGGGGGTCTATGGGGGCCCTAGAGGCGTCTATGGGGGCCCTAGAGGGGTCTATGGGGGCCCTAGAGGGGGCTATGGGGGCCCTAGAGGGGGCTATGGGGGCCTAGAGGGGGCTATGGGGGTCCTAGAGGGGTCTATGGGGCCTAGAGGGGCTATGGGGGTCCTAGAGGGGGCTATGGGGCCCTAGAGGGGCTATGGGGGTCCTAGAGGGGTCTATGGGGCCCTAGAGGGGGCTATGGGGGTCCTAGAGGGGCTATGGGGGATATTGGGGTCTATGGGGGCCTAGAGGGGGCTATGGGGGTCCTATAAGGATCTATGGGCGTCTATGGGGGTCTTAGAGGGCTCTATGGGGGCCCTAGAGGGGTCCATGGGGCCCTATAGGAGTCTAGGGGGCCCTAGAGGGGGCTATGGGGGCCCTAGAGGGGGCTATGGGGGCCCTAGAGGGGTATATGGGGGCTCTATAGGGGTCTATGGGGGCCCTAGAGGGGTCTATGGGGGACCTAGAGGGGGCTATGGGGGTCCTAGAGGGGTCTATGGGGGCCCTAGAGGGGGCTATGGGGGTCCTAGAAGGATCTATGGAGGTCTATGGGGGTCTTAGAGGGGTCTATGGGGCCCTAGAGGGGGCTATCGGGGTCCTATAAGGATCTATGGGGGTCTATGGGGGTCTTAGAGGGGTCTATGGGGGTCCTAGAGGGGGCTATGGGGGCCCTAGAGGGGTCTATGGGGGTCCTAGAGGGGGCTATGGGGGTCCCATAAGGATCTATGGGGGTCTATGGGGGTCCTAGAGGGGGCTATGGGGGTCCCATAAGGATCTATGGGGGTCTATGGGGGCCCTAGAGGGGTCTATGGGGACCCTAGAGGGGTCTATGGGGGTCCTAGAGGGGTCTATGGGGGTCCTAGAGGGGTCTATGGGGGTCCTAGAGGGGTCTATGGGGGTCCTAGAGGGGTCTATGGGGACCCTAGAGGGGCTATGGGGGCCCTAGAGGGGTATATGGGGGCCCTAGAGGGTCTATGGGGGACCTAGAGGGGGCTATGGGGGTCCTAGAGGGTCTATGGGGGCCCTAGAGGGGGCTATGGGGGTCCTAGAAGGATCTATGGAGGTCTATGGGGGTCTTAGAGGGGTCTATGGGGGTCCTAGAGGGGTCTATGGGGACCCTAGAGGGGGCTATGGGGCCCTAGAGGGGTCTATGGGGGTCCTAGAGGGGGCTATGGGGGTCTTAGAGGGGTCTATGGGGGCCCTAGAGGGGGCTATGGGGGTCCTAGAGGGGGCTATGGGGGCCCTAGAGGGGTCTATGGGGGTCCTAGAGGAGGCTATGGGGGTCCTAGAGGGGTCTATGGGGGCCCTAGAGGGGTCTATGGGGGCCCTAGAGGGGTCTATGGGGGTCCTACAGGGGTCTATGGGGGTCCTACAGGGGTCTATGGGGCCCTAGAGGGGGCTATGGGGGCTCTATAGGGGTCTATGGGGGCCCTAGAGGGTCTATGGGGGACCTAGAGGGTCTATGGGGGACCTAGAGGGGCTATGGGGGTCCTAGAGGGGTCTATGGGGGCCCTAGAGGGGCTATGGGGGTCTTAGAGGGTCTATGGGGGCCCTAGAGGGGGCTATGGGGGTCCTAGAGGGGGCTATGGGGGCTCTATAGGGGTCTATGGGGCCCTAGAGGGGTCTATGGGGGTCCTAGAGGGGGGCTATGGGGGCCCTAGAGGGGTCTATGGGGGCCCTAGAGGGGTCTATGGGGGTCCTACAGGGGTCTATGGGGTCCTACAGGGGTCTATGGGGCCCTAGAGGGGTCTATGGGGGCCCTAGAGGGGTCTATGGGGGCCCTAGAGGGGGCTATGGGGGCCCTAGAGGGGTCTATGGGGGTCCTAGAGGGGTCTATGGGGGTCCTAGAGGGGGCTATGGGGGTCCTAGAGGGGTCTATGGGGGCCCTAGAGGGGGCTATGGGGGCCCTAGAGGGGGTCTATGGGGGGCCTATAGGGGTCTATGGGGGCCCTAGAGGGGGCTATGGGGGCCCTAGAGGGGGCTATGGGGGTCCTATAAGGATCTATGGGGGTCTATGGGGGCCCTAGAGGGGTCTATGGGGGTCCTATAGGGGTCTATGGTGTCCCTAGAGGGGTCTATGGGGGCCCTAGAGGGGGCTATGGGGGTCCTATAAGGATCTATGGGGGTCTATGGGGGTCCTAGAGGGGTCTATGGGGGTCCTAGAGGGGGCTATGGGGGCCCTAGAGGGGGCTATGGGGGTCCTATAAGGATCTATGGGGGTCTATGGGGGTCCTAGAGGGGTCTATGGGGTCCCTAGAGGGGTCTATGGGGTCCCTAGAGGGGGCTATGGGGGCCCTAGAGGGGTCTATGGGGCCCTAGAGGGGTCTATGGGGGCCCTAGAGGGGCTATGGGGGTCCTATAAGGATCTATGGGGGTCTATGGGGGTCCTAGAGGGGGCTATGGGGTCCCTAGAGGGGTCTATGGGGGCCCTAGAGGGGTCTATGGGGGCCCTAGAGGGGCTATGGGGTCCCTAGAGGGGTCTATGGGGGCCCTAGAGGGGTCTATGGGGGCCCTAGAGGGGCTATGGGGGTCCTAGAGGGGGCTATGGGGGTCCTAGAGGGGTCTATGGGGCCCTATAGGGGGCTATGGGGGCCCTATAGGGGGCTATGGGGGCCCTATAGGGGTCTATGGGGTCCTAGAGGGGGCTATGGGGGCTATGGGGGCTATGGGGACCCTAGAGGGGGTCTTAGAGGGGGTCTATGGGGGTCCCATAAGGATCTATGGGGGTCTATGGGGGCTCTATAGGGGTCTATGGGGGCTAGAGGGGCCTATGGGGTCTATGGGGGCCCTAGAGGGGGCTATGGGGGTCCTATAAGGATCTATGGGGGTCTATGGGGGTCCTATAGGGGTCTATGGGGCACTATAGGGGCTATGGGGGCCCTAGAGGGGGCTATGGGGGCCCTATAGGGGTCTATGGGGGCCCTATAGGGGTCTATGGGGGCGCTATGGGGGTCTATGGGGGCCCTATAGGGGTCTATGGGGGCCCTATAGGGGTCTATGGGGGCGCTATGGGGGTCTATGGGGGCGCTATAGGGGTCTATGGGGGCCCTAGAGGGGGCTATGGGGTCCCTATAGGGGTCTATGGGGGCGCTATGGGGGTCTATGGGGGCCCTATAGGGGTCTATGGGGGCCTATAGGGGTCTATGGGGGTGCTATGGGGGTCTATGGGGGCACTATAGGGGTCTATGGGGGCCCTATAGGGGTCTATGGGGGCTCTATAGGGGTCTATGGGGTCCTATAGGGGTCTATGGGGGCGCTATGGGGGCTATGGGGGCGCTATAGGGGTCTATGGGGGCCCTAGAGGGGGCTATGGGGTCCCTATAGGGCTCTATGGGGGCGCTATGGGGGTCTATGGGGGCCCTATAGGGGTCTATGGGGGCCCTATAGGGGGTCTCTAGGGGTCTATGGGGGTCTCTATGGGGCTATGGGGGGCTATGGGGTCCCTCTGCGTGGGGCCCCCCCCCTCATTTTGCCCCTCCCCCTCCCCAGGCTTCGCAGCTCCTCATTGGTCGGCGCCCCCCTTGCCCCCGAGGCCCTTCGCCAATCAGAGGTGAGCTGGGGGGGGGGGGCAGGGGCCACTCCTGCCCAAATTGGCCTCTTTTGGACCCATTTTGGGCCAAATTAGCCTCTTTTGACCCAAATTGGCTTCTTTTGGACCCATTTTGGGCCAAATTGGCCTCTTTTGACCCAAATTGGCCTCTTTTGACCCCATTTTGGGCCAAATTAGCCTCTTTTGACCCAAATTAGCCTCTTTTGACTCCATTTTGGGCCAAATTAGCCTCTTTTGACCCAAATTGGCCTCTTTTGGACCCATTTTGGGCCAAATTGGCCTCTTTTGACCCCATTTTGGGCCAAATTGGCCTCTTTTGACCCAAATTGGCCTCTTTTGACCCAAATTGGCCTCTTTTGACCCCATTTTGGGCCAAATTGGCCTCTTTTGACCCCATTTTGGGCCAAATTAGCCTCTTTTGACCCAAATTGGCCTCTTTTGACCCCATTTTGGGCCAAATTGGCCTCTTTTGACCCCATTTTGGGCCAAATTGGCCTCTTTTGACCCAAATTGGCCTCTTTGGACCCATTTTGGGCCAAACTAGCCTCTTTGACCCCATTTTGGGCCAAATTAGCCTCTTTTGACCCAAATTAGCCTCTTTTGACCCCATTTTGGGCCAAATTGGCCTCTTTTGACCCCATTTTGGGCCAAATTGGCCTCTTTTGACCCCATTTTGGGCCAAATTAGCCTCTTTTGGCCCAAATTAGCCTCTTTTGACCCAAATTGGCCTCTTTTGACCCCATTTTGGGCCAAATTAGCCTCTTTTGACCCAAATTGGCCTCTTTTGGACCCATTTTGGGCCAAAATAGCCTCTTTTGACCCCATTTTGGGCCAAATTAGTCTCTTTTGACCCAAATTGGCCTCTTTTGACCCAAATTAGCCTCTTTTGGACCCATTTTGGGCCAAATTGGCCTCTTTTGACCCCATTTTGGGCCAAATTAGCCTCTTTTGACCCAAATTAGCCTCTTTTGACCCCATTTTGGGCCAAATTGGCCTCTTTTGACCCCATTTTGGGCCAAATTAGCCTCTTTTGACCCAAATTGGCCTCTTTTGGACCCATTTTGGGCCAAACTAGCCTCTTTTGACCCCATTTTGGGCCAAATTAGCCTCTTTTGACCCAAATTAGCCTCTTTTGACCCCATTTTGGGCCAAATTGGCCTCTTTTGACCCCATTTTGGGCCAAATTAGCCTTTTTTGGCCCAAATTAGCCTCTTTTGACCCAAATTGGCCTCTTTTGACCCCATTTTGGGCCAAATTAGCCTCTTTTGACCCAAATTGGCCTCTTTTGGACCCATTTTGGGCCAAAATAGCCTCTTTTGACCCCATTTTGGGCCAAATTAGTCTCTTTTGACCCAAATTGGCCTCTTTTGACCCAAATTAGCCTCTTTTGGACCCATTTTGGGCCAAATTGGCCTCTTTTGACCCCATTTTGGGCCAAATTAGTCTCTTTTGACCCAAATTGGCCTCTTTTGGACCCATTTTGGGCCAAAATAGCTTCTTTTGACCCCATTTTGGGCCAAATTAGCCTCTTTTGACCCAAATTAGGCTCTTTTGACCCAAATTAGCCTCTTTTGACCCCATTTTGGGCCAAATTGGCCTCTTTTGACCCAAATTGGCCTCTTTTGGACCCATTTTGGGCCAAATTGGCCTCTTTTGACCCAAATTAGCCTCTTTTGGACCCATTTTGGGCCAAATTAGCCCAAATTTCCCTCTTTTAGCCTCGTTTTAGCCCAAATTTACCTCTTTTCCTCTCTTTTTAGCCCAAATTCACATTTTTGCCTCATTTTACTTCTTTTTGCCTCTTTTCAGCTCTTTTTACCTCTTTTTAGGCCAAGTTCACCGCTTTTCGCCTCATTTTAGCTCCAATTTCCCTCTTTTTAGGCCATATTTACTCTTTTTACCTCCTTTCAGCCCAAATTTACCTCTTTTCGCCTCATTTTAGCTCCAGCTTTAGCTCTTTTTGCCTCATTTTAGCTCCAATTTCCCTCCTTTTAGCCCAAATTTCCCTCTTTTTAGCCCCAATTTACCTCTCTTGACCTCATTTTAGCTCCATTTTGCCTCTTTTTACCTCACTTTAGCTCCATTTTGCCTCTTTTTGCCTCATTTTAGCTCCATTTTGCCTCTTTTTGCCTCATTTTAGCTCCATTTTGCCTCTTTTTGCCTCATTTTAGCTCCATTTTGCCTCTTTTTGCCTCTTTTTAGCTCCATTTTGCCTCTTTTTGCCTCTTTTTATCTCCATTTTGCCTCTTTTTGCCTCTTTTTAGCTCCATTTTGCCTCTTTTTGCCTCTTTTTATCTCCATTTTGCCTCTTTTTACCTCTTTTTAGCTCCATTTTGCCTCTTTTTACCTCTTTTTAGCTCCATTTTGCCTCTTTTTGCCTCATTTTAGCTCCATTTTGCCTCTTTTTGCCTCTTTTTAGCTCCATTTTGCCTCTTTTTGCCTCTTTTTATCTCCATTTTGCCTCTTTTTACCTCATTTTAGCTCCATTTTGCCTCTTTTTACCTCATTTTAGCTCCATTTTGCCTCTTTTTGCCTCATTTTAGCTCCATTTTGCCTCTTTTTGCCTCATTTTATCTCCATTTTGCCTCTTTTTACCTCATTTTATCTCCATTTTGCCTCTTTTTACCTCATTTTAGCTCCATTTTGCCTCTTTTTACCTCTTTTTAGCTCCATTTTGCCTCTTTTTACCTCTTTTTAGCTCCATTTTGCCTCTTTTTACCTCTTTTTAGCTCCATTTTGCCTCTTTTTACCTCTTTTTAGCTCCATTTTGCCTCTTTTTACCTCTTTTTAGCTCCATTTTGCCTCTTTTTACCTCTTTTAGCTCCATTTTGCCTCTTTTTACCTCTTTTAGCTCCATTTTACCTCTTTTTACCTCATTTTAGCTCCATTTTACCTCATTTTAGCTCCATTTTGCCTCTTTTTACCTCATTTTAGCTCCATTTTACCTCTTTTTACCTCATTTTAGCTCCATTTTACCTCTTTTTACCTCATTTTAGCTCCATTTTGCCTCTTTTTACCTCATTTTAGCTCCATTTTACCTCACTTTAGCTCCATTTTGCCTCTTTTTACCTCATTTTAGCTCCATTTTACCTCATTTTAGTGCTCCATTTTAGCTCTTTTTACCTCATTTTAGCTCCATTTTACCTCATTTTAGCTCCATTTTGCCTCATTTTAGCTCCATTTTGCCTCTTTTTACCTCACTTTAGCTCCATTTTGCCTCTTTTTACCTCATTTTAGCTCCATTTTGCCTCTTTTTACCTCACTTTAGCTCCATTTTGCCTCTTTTTACCTCATTTTAGCTCCATTTTACCTCTTTTTACCTCATTTTAGCTCCATTTTGCCTCTTTTTACCTCATTTTAGCTCCATTTTACCTCATTTTAGTGCTCCATTTTAGCTCTTTTTACCTCATTTTAGCTCCATTTTGCCTCTTTTTGCCTCTTTTTAGCTCCATTTTGCCTCTTTTTACCTCATTTTAGCTCCATTTTGCCTCTTTTTACCTCACTTTAGCTCCATTTTGCCTCTTTTTACCTCATTTTAGCTCCATTTTGCCTCTTTTTACCTCATTTTAGCTCCATTTTGCCTCTTTTTACCTCATTTTAGCTCCATTTTGCCTCTTTTTACCTCACTTTAGCTCCATTTTGCCTCTTTTTACCTCTTTTAGCTCCATTTTGCCTTTTTACCTCATTTTAGCTCCATTTTGCCTCTTTTTACCTCACTTTAGCTCCATTTTGCCTCTTTTTGCCTCATTTTAGCTCCATTTTGCCTCTTTTTAGCTCCATTTTGCCTCTTTTTACCTCTTTTAGCTCCATTTTGCCTCTTTTTACCTCACTTTAGCTCCATTTTGCCTCTTTTTGCCTCATTTTAGCTCCATTTTGCCTCTTTTTAGCTCCATTTTGCCTCTTTTTACCTCTTTTAGCTCCATTTTGCCTTTTTACCTCATTTTAGCTCCATTTTACCTTATTTTAGCTCCATTTTGCCTCTTTTTACCTCATTTTAGCTCCATTTTGCCTCTTTTTACCTCTTTTTAGCTCAATTTTGCCTCTTTTTACCTCTTTTTAGCTCCATTTTACCTCTTTTTACTTCATTTTACCTCCAATTTTACCTCTTTTTGCCTCATTTTAGCTCCACTTTACCTCATTTTGGCTCCAATTTGCCTCTTTTTAGCCCAAATTTGCCTCTTCTTAGCCCAAATTTACCTCTTTTAGCCTCTTTTTAGCCCAAATTTGCCTCTTCTTAGCCCAAATTTACCTCTTTTAGCCTCTTTTTGGCCCAAATTTGCCTCTTTTTGCCCCATTTTAGCTCCTTTTAGCTCCATTTTGGGTCACTTTAGCTTCATTTTGGGTCACTTTAGCCTCATTTTGGGTCACTTTAGCTCCTTTTAGCTCCATTTTGGGTCACTTTAGCTTCATTTTGGGTCACTTTAGCCTCATTTTGGGTCACTTTAGCCTCATTTTGGGTCACTTTAGCCTCATTTTGGGTCACTTTAGCCTCATTTTGGGTCACTTTAGCTCCTTTTAGCTCCATTTTGGGTCACTTTAGCTTCATTTTGGGTCACTTTAGCCTCACTTTGGGTCACTTTAGCTCCATTTTGGGTCACTTTAGCTCCATTTTGGGTCACTTTAGCTCCATTTTGGGTCACTTTAGCTCCTTTTAGCCTCATTTTGGGTCACTTTAGCTCCATTTTGGGTCACTTTAGCCTCATTTTGGGTCACTTTAGCCTCATTTTGGGTCACTTTAGCTCCATTTTGGGTCACTTTAGCTCCATTTTGGGTCACTTTAGCCTCATTTTGGGTCACTTTAGCCTCATTTTGGGTCACTTTAGCTCTGTTTTGGGTCACTTTAGCTCCGTTTTGGGTCACTTTAGCTCCATTTTGGGTCACTTTAGCCTCATTTTGGGTCACTTTAGCCTCATTTTGGGTCACTTTAGCCTCATTTTGGGTCACTTTAGCCTCATTTTGGGTCACTTTAGCTCCATTTTGGGTCACTTTAGCCTCATTTTGGGTCACTTTAGCTCCATTTTGGGTCACTTTAGCCTCATTTTGGGTCACTTTAGCTCCATTTTGGGTCACTTTAGCCTCATTTTGGGTCACTTTAGCCTCATTTTGGGTCACTTTAGCTCCATTTTGGGTCACTTTAGCCTCATTTTGGGTCACTTTAGCCTCATTTTGGGTCACTTTAGCTCCATTTTGGGTCACTTTAGCCTCATTTTGGGTCACTTTAGCTCCATTTTGGGTCACTTTAGCTCCGTTTTGGGTCACTTTAGCTCCATTTTGGGTCACTTTAGCTCCGTTTTGGGTCACTTTAGCTCCTTTTAGCCTCATTTTGGGTCACTTTAGCCTCATTTTGGGTCACTTTAGCTCTGTTTTGGGTCACTTTAGCTCCATTTTGGGTCACTTTAGCCTCATTTTGGGTCACTTTAGCTCCATTTTGGGTCACTTTAGCCTCATTTTGGGTCACTTTAGCCTCATTTTGGGTCACTTTAGCTCCATTTTGGGTCACTTTAGCCTCATTTTGGGTCACTTTAGCTCCATTTTGGGTCACTTTAGCTCCGTTTTGGGTCACTTTAGCTCCATTTTGGGTCACTTTAGCTCCGTTTTGGGTCACTTTAGCTCCTTTTAGCCTCATTTTGGGTCACTTTAGCCTCATTTTGGGTCACTTTAGCTCTGTTTTGGGTCACTTTAGCTCCATTTTGGGTCACTTTAGCCTCATTTTGGGTCACTTTAGCTCCATTTTGGGTCACTTTAGCTCCATTTTGGGTCACTTTAGCTCCATTTTGGGTCACTTTAGCCTCATTTTGGGTCACTTTAGCTCCATTTTGGGTCACTTTAGCCTCATTTTGGGTCACTTTAGCCTCATTTTGGGTCACTTTAGCCTCATTTTGGGTCACTTTAGCTCCATTTTGGGTCACTTTAGCCTCATTTTGGGTCACTTTAGCCTCATTTTGGGTCACTTTAGCTCCATTTTGGGTCACTTTAGCCTCATTTTGGGTCACTTTAGCTCCATTTTGGGTCACTTTAGCTCCATTTTGGGTCACTTTAGCCTCATTTTGGGTCACTTTAGCCTCACTTTGGGTCACTTTAGCTCCATTTTGGGTCACTTTAGCTCCTTTTAGCCTCATTTTGGGTCACTTTAGCTCCATTTTGGGTCACTTTAGCCCCATTTCAGCTCATTTTGGGTCACTTTAGCTCCTTTTAGCCTCATTTTGGGTCACTTTAGCTCCACTTTGGGTCACTTTAGCCTCTGGGTCACTTTAGCTCCATTTTGGGTCACTTTAGCTCCTTTTAGCCTCATTTTGGGTCACTTTAGCTCCATTTTGGGTCACTTTAGCCCCATTTCAGCTCATTTTGGGTCACTTTAGCTCCTTTTAGCCTCATTTTGGGTCACTTTAGCTCCATTTTGGGTCACTTTAGCTCCATTTTGGGTCGCTTTAGCTCCCTTTAGCCTCATTTTGGGTCGCTTTAGCTCCATTTTGGGTCACTTTAGCCTCATTTTGGGTCGCTTTAGCTCCATTTTGGGTCACTTTAGCCTCATTTTGGGTCACTTTAGCCTCACTTTGGGTCACTTTAGCTCCATTTTGGGTCACTTTAGCTCCTTTTAGCCTCATTTTGGGTCACTTTAGCCCCATTTTGGGTCACTTTAGCCCCATTTCAGTTCATTTTGGGTCACTTTAGCTCCTTTTAGCCTCATTTTGGGTCACTTTAGCTCCACTTTGGGTCACTTTAGCTCCACTTTGGGTCACTTTAGCCTCATTTTGGGTCACTTTAGCTCCATTTTGGGTCACTTTAGCCTCATTTTGGGTCACTTTAGCCTCATTTTGGGTCACTTTAGCTCCATTTTGGGTCACTTTAGCCTCATTTTGGGTCACTTTAGCTCCATTGTGGGTCACTTTAGCTCCATTTCAGCTCATTTTGGGTCACTTTAGCTCCTTTTAGCCTCATTTTGGGTCACTTTAGCTCCATTTTGGGTCACTTTAGCTCCATTTTGGGTCACTTCAGCTCCTTTTAGCCTCACTTTGGGTCACTTTAGCTCATTTTGGGTCACTTTAGCTCCATTTTGGGTCACTTTAGCTCCATTTTGGGTCACTTTAGCTCCATTTCAGCTCATTTTGGGTCACTTTAGCTCTTTTTAGCCTCATTTTGGGTCACTTTAGCTCCATTTTGGGTCACTTTAGCTCCTTTTAGCCTCATTTTGGGTCACTTTAGCCTCATTTTGGGTCACTTTAGCTCCATTTTGGGTCACTTTAGCTCCATTTTGGGTCACTTTAGCCTCATTTTGGGTCACTTTAGCCTCATTTTGGGTCACTTTAGCTCCATTTTGGGTCACTTTAGCTCCGTTTTGGGTCACTTTAGCTCCATTTTGGGTCACTTTAGCTCCTTTTAGCCTCACTTTGGGTCACTTTAGCTCCATTTTGGGTCACTTTAGCTCCATTTTGGGTCACTTTAGCCTCATTTTGGGTCACTTTAGCCTCATTTCAGCTCATTTTGGGTCACTTTAGCTCCTTTTAACCTCATTTTGGGTCACTTTTGCTCCATTTTGGGTCACTTTAGCTCCATTTTGGGTCACTTCAGCTCCTTTTAGCCTCACTTTGGGTCACTTTAGCCTCATTTTGGGTCACTTTAGCTCCATTTTGGGTCACTTTAGCTCCATTTTGGGTCACTTCAGCTCCTTTTAGCCTCACTTTGGGTCACTTTAGCTCCATTTTGGGTCACTTTAGCTCCATTTCAGCTCATTTTGGGTCACTTTAGCTCTTTTTAGCCTCATTTTGGGTCACTTTAGCTCCACTTTGGGTCACTTTAGCTCCATTTTGGGTCACTTTAGCTCCATTTTGGGTCACTTTAGCTCCGTTTTGGGTCACTTTAGCTCCATTTCAGCTCATTTTGGGTCACTTTAGCTCCTTTTAGCCTCATTTTGGGTCACTTTAGCTCCATTTTGGGTCACTTTAGCTCCATTTTGGGTCATTTCAGCTCCTTTTAGCCTCACTTTGGGTCACTTTAGCCTCATTTTGGGTCACTTTAGCTCCATTTTGGGTCACTTTAGCTCCATTTTGGGTCACTTTAGTCTCATTTTGGGTCACTTTAGCCTCATTTCAGCTCATTTTGGGTCACTTTAGCTCCTTTTAGCCTCATTTTGGGTCACTTTAGCCTCATTTCAGCTCATTTTGGGTCGCTTTAGCTCCTTTTAGCCTCATTTTGGGTCACTTTAGCCTCACTTTGGGTCACTTTAGCTCCATTTTGGGTCACTTTAGCCTCATTTTGGGTCACTTTAGCCTCATTTCAGCTCATTTTGGGTCACTTTAGCTCCTTTTAGCCTCATTTTGGGTCACTTTAGCCTCATTTCAGCTCATTTTGGGTCGCTTTTAGCTCCTTTTAGCCTCATTTTGGGTCACTTTAGCCTCACTTTGGGTCACTTTAGCCTCATTTTGGGTCACTTTAGCCCCATTTTGGGTCACTTTAGCCTCATTTTGGGTCACTTTAGCCCCATTTTGGGTCACTTCAGCTCCTTTTAGCTCCATTTTGGGTCACTTCAGCTCCTTTCAGCCCCATTTTGGGTCACTTCAGCTCCACTTTGGGTCACTTTCTCTCCATTTCCGCCCACTTCGGGTCATTTCCCCTCTTTTCCCCTTGCCCTGCTCCTTTCCAATCCATTTTGCCCTATTTTACCCTTTTTTTTTTTTGGGCGCCTATTTTCCTTCCCCTTCCTTCCCCTTCCCCCTTCCCTCCCCCGGCTGCCCCGCGCTGCGCCTCCTTTCCCCTCAGGCAACCTCCTCGGCCACCCCCTTCCCCCTGCCTCAAGCCCCCTTCCCCGATCCCTCAAGGCCCCCTCCTCCTCCCTCCTCCAACCAATCCGCTGGGCCGCCCAGCGGCGAGGCGGGAAGCCCCTCCTCCCCTCCAACCAATCCGCTGGGCCGCCCAGCGGCGAGGCGGGAAGCCCCTCCTCCTCCTCCAACCAATCCGCTGGGCCGCCCAGCGGCGAGGCGGGAAGCCCCTCCTCCTCCTCCTCCAACCAATCCGCTCGGCCCTCAGCGGCGAGGCGGGAACCCGCAGCAGTGTCCCCGCCCCCTCCTTCCTCCCTTGACCAATCACCGCCTTCCTCTCCCCCTTTCCGCCAACCAGCGAGGCGACAAAGCGGGGGGGAGGTGGGGCGGGACTTCCGGTCCTGGCGGGCGGGAAGGGGGCGCGGGGCGGAAGTGACGTCGCGGCCTTCCCCTTCCCCTCAGCCGCCGCCGCCGCCGCCGCCATCATCCTTCCTCCTCTCTTCTTTTCCCCCTCCTCCTTCCCTTCGCCGCTCCGCGCCTGCCGCCATTAAAAAGGAGGAGGAGGAGGAAGAGGAAGGGGGAGGGGGCCGGGTTGGGCCTCTCGCTGCGTTCCCCCTCCCCTTTTCCTCTCCCCCCTCCCCCTTCTCCTTTAGGCCTCTTCCGTTCCCCCCTTTTCTCTTCCTCCTTCCTTCCTCCTCCTCCTTTCGCTTTGACCTCAGGTAAGGACCCGGATGGGGAAGAGGGAAGGGGGAAGGGGGTGGGGGTCGTCCCCCTCCCCCCAAAGGCCTTTGGTTGCTGCTTGCCCCCAAAGGCCTCTCTGGGGGCTCCCAGGCCTCGCTTTTGGGGTCCCCTTTTGGGTCCCCTTTTGGGGTCCCCCCCCCCCTTTTGGGGTCCCAAGGCCCAGCCCCCTTTTGGGGTCCCAGCCTCCTCCCCCTCCCCTTGGGGTCCCCAAGCTCCTTTTGGGGGTCCCAGCCTCTCCCCTCCTCCCCCTCCCCTTTTGGGGTCCCCCCTCCCCCTCCCTCCCCTCCCCTTTTGGGGTCCCCCTCCCCCTTTTGGGGGTCCCCAAGGCTCCTTTGGGGGTCCCCCCTCCCTCCCCCTTTTGGGGTCCCCCTCCCCCTTTTGGGGGTCCCAGCCCCCTCCCCCTCCCTCCCCCTACCCCCTTTGGGGTCCCCCTCCTCCTTTTGGGGTCCCCAAGGCTCCTTTGGGGGTCCCAGCCCCTCCCCCTCCCTTTTTTTGGGGTCCCCAAGGCTCAGCCCAGCCCCTCCTCCCTCCTCCCCTTTTGGGGTCCCCCTCCTTTTGGGGTCCCAAGGCTCCTTTTTGGGGGTCCCAGCCTCTCCCCCTCCTCCCTCCCCCTTAGTCCTTCTAGGTCCCAGCCCTCCCCTCCCTCCCCTTTTTGGGGTCCCCCTCCCTTTTGAGGGTCCCCAAACTCCTTTGGGGTCCCAGCCCCTCCCCTCCCCTTTTGGGGTCCCCTCCCCTTTTGGGGTCCCAGCCCCTCCCCTCCCTCCCCAGGACCCCCTTTTTGGGGTCCCAGGGGTCCCAGCCCCTCCCTCCCCTTTTGGGTCCCAAGGCTCCTTTTGGGGTCCCAGCCCCTCCCCCTCCCTCCCCTCTTTGGGGGTCCCCTCCCCCTGACCTCCCCTCCCCCTTTTGGGTCCCCCTCTTTGGGGTCCCCCTCCCCTGACCTCTCTCTCTCTCTCTCTCCACAGCTTCCCACAGCCTGGACCTGAGCCTCCCCCCCCCCCTGCCCCCCTCCCCCAAATCTGGGACCCCTCCCCACAGCCCAACCCCCAGGACCCCCTGGGGTCCCCCCAGGACCCTCAGGACCCCCTTAGACCCCCAGGACCACCCTTAGGTCCTTCAGGACCCCAGGACCCCCTAGGCCCCCAGGACCCCCTTAGACCCCCAGGACCCCCTGGGGTCCCCAGGACCCCAGGACCCCCTTAGACCCCCAGGACCACCCATTAGGTCCTTCAGGGCCCCCTCAGAGCCCCCAGGACCCCTTAGACCCCCCAGGACCCCCCTAGACCCCACCAGGACCCCCTGGGGTCCCCCAGGACCCTCAGGACCCCCTTAGACCACCCCCAGGACCCCTTAGACCCCCAGGACCCCTTGGGGTCCCTCAGGCCCCTTAGGCCACCTTAGGACCCCTGGGGTCCCCCAGGACCCCCTTAGAGTCACCCAGGACCCCCTGGGTCCCTCAGGACCCCTTAGGACCACCCCCAGGACCCCCTGGGGTCCCCCCCAGGACCCCCTTAGACCCCCAGGCCCCCTTAGGCCCCCAGGACCCCTGGGGTCCCCAGACCCCCTTAGACCACCCCCAGCCCCCCAGGACCCCCCCCCCAGGCCCCTTAGGCCACCCAGGACCCCCTGGGGTCCCCTCAGACCCCCAGGACCCCTTAGACCACCCCCAGGACCCCCTTAGACCCCCAGGACCCCCTGGGGTCCCCCAGGACCCCCTAGACCCCACCAGGACCCCCTGGGGACCCCTTAGGCCACCCAGGACTTGGGGTCCCCCCCAGGACCCCTTTAGCCCCCAGGACCCCCAGAGCACCCCAGGACCCCCTAGGGTCCCCCAGGACGCCCTTAGGCCCCCAGGACCACCCTTAGCCCCCCCAGGGCCCCCCAGGACCCCCTTAGACCCCTTAGACCCCAGGACCCCCTGGGGTCCTCAGGACCCCAGGACCCCCTTAGGCCACCCAGGACCACCCTTAGACCCCTCAGGACCCCCAGGACCCCCTAGACCCCCAGGACCCCCTGGGGTCCCCCAGGACCCCCTTAGACCCCCAGGACCCCCTGGGGTCCCCCAGGACCCCTTAGACCCCCTTAGAGCCCCCAGGACCACCCCAGCCCCCTTAGGCCACCCAGGACCCCCTGGGTCCCCTCAGGACCCCTTAGCCCCTCAGGGCCCCCAGGACCCCCTTAGCCCCCTTGACCCCCAGGACCCCCTGGGGTCCCTCAGGACCCCTTTAGACCACCCCAGGACCCCTTAGACCCCCAGGACCCCCTGGGGTCCCCTCAGGACCCCCTTAGACCCCCAGGACCCCCTGGGGTCCCTCAGGACCCCCTTAGACCCCCAGGACCCCCCTGGGGTCCCCCCAGGACCCCCCTTAGACCCCCAGGACCCCCCTGGGGTCCCCCCAGGACCCCCTTAGACCCCCTTAGAGCCCCCAGGACCCCCTTAGACCCCCAGGCCCCCTTAGGCCACCCAGGACCCCTGGGGTCCCCCAGTACCCCCTTAGAGCCCCCAGGACCCCTGGGTCCCCCCAGGACCCCCTTAGCCCCTCCCCACTCCCCAGGACCCCCTTAGCCCCCAGGGCCCAAGATGGCCGACCCATCATGGAGCTCTTCGACGACCCCAACCTCTTCTCCCTGGACCCCCTCCCGAGGCCTCCTTCGGGCCCCTCCCCCTCCCCCCGCCCCCGACCCCATCGAGGAGGCCCTGAGCCTCTCGGGGCCCTGGCCCCCCTCCTCCCCCCCCACCCCCACCCCCCAGGAGGCCCCGCCCCCTCCCTCCGAGGCCCTCCCCGCCCCCCCCCCGGCGGCCCCGCCTGGGCAACCCTTTCCAGCCCCCAAGATCGTCATCCTCAAGGCCCCGCCCCCCTCGGGCCCCGCCCCGGGCCCCGCCCCTCCCCCCAACGGGGGCAAGGTGACCCTGGCCAAGGTGCTGGCCGCCCCTCCCCCCCCCCAGCTGGCCCCCCCCGGCCGCCCCCCCGTCAAGCAGCTGCTGCTGCAGCCCCTCAAAGGGGGGGGAGGGGCAGGGGGCGCCCCCCTGAAGCCCACGGTCACCCTCGGCGCCGGGCCCGGGCAGGTAGGGGGAGGGGGCAAAGGAAGGGGGGGAGGGGTCCTTGGGTTGGGGGCTTGGGGGGGGTTGGGGCCTTGGGGGGTTGGGCCTTGGGGTCATTGGGTTGGGCCTTGGGGGCTTGGGTTGGGCCTTGGGGGCTTGGGTTGGGGCCTTGGGTTGGGTCTTGGGGTCATTGGGTTGGGCCTTGGGGTCATTGGGTTGGGTCTTGGGGTCATTGGTTGGGCCTTGGGGCTTGGGTTGGGCCTTGGGGGCTTGGGGTTTAGCCTTGGGGTCTTGGGGGCTTGGGTTGGGCCTTGGGGTCTTGGGTTGGGCCTTGGGGTCATTGGGTTGGGTCTTGGGGTCATTGGGTTGGGTCTTGGGGTCATTGGGTTGGGTCTTGGGGGCCTTGGGTTGGGCCTTGGGGTCATTGGGTTGGGTTGGGCTTGGGGGCTTGGGTTGGGCTTGGGGCATTGGGTTGGGTCTTGGGGTCATTGGGTTGGGTTGGGCTTGGGGGGGTTGGGGTCTTGGGTGGAGGTTGGGTTTGGGGCTTGGGGGCTTGGGTTGGGTCTTGGGGTCTTGGGTTGGGCCTTATGGGGTCATTGGGTTGGGCCTTGGGGGCTTGGGTTGGGTCTTGGGGGCTTGGGTTGGGCCTTGGGGTCATTGGGTTGGGTTGGGGTCATTGGGTTGGGCCTTGGGGGCTTGGGTTGGGCCTTGGGGGCTTGGGTTGGGCCTTGGGGTCATTGGGTTGGGCCTTGGGGTCCTTGGGTTGGGCCTTGGGGTCTTGGGTTGGGCCTTGGGGGCTTGGGTTGGGCCTTGGGGTCTTGGGTTGGGCCTTGGGGTCATTGGGTTGGGTCTTGGGGCTTGGGTTGGGCCTTGGGGTCATTGGGTTGGGCCTTGGGGGCTTGGGTTGGGTCTTGGGGGCATTGGGTTGGGCCTTGGGGTCATTGGGTTGGGCCTTGGGGGCATTGGGTTGGGTCTTGGGGGCTTGGGTTGGGCCTTGGGGGCTTGGGTTGGGCCTTGGGGTCATTGGGTTGGGCCTTGGGGGCTTGGGTTGGGTCTTGGGGTCATTGGGTTGGGTCTTGGGGGCATTGGGTTGGGCCTTTGGGTTGGGCCTTGGGGTCATGGGTTGGGTTGGGGTCTTGGGGGCTTGGGTTGGGTCTTGGGGTCATTGGGTTGGGTCTTGGGGGCTTGGGTTGGGTCTTGGGGTCATTGGGTTGGGTCTTGGGGTCATTGGGTTGGGTCTTGGGGGCTTGGGTTGGGTCTTGGGGTCTTTGGGTTGGGTTTGGGGGCTTGGGTTGGGCCTTGGGGTCATTGGGTTGGGCCTTGGGGGCTTGGGTTGGGCCTTGGGGTCATTGGGTTGGGTCTTGGGGGCTTAGGGTTGGGTTGGGGTCTTGGGGTTGGGGTCATGGAGGTTGGGTTGGGCCTTGGGGTCATTGGGTTGGGTCTTGGGGTCTTGGGTTGGGCCTTGGGGTCATTGGGTTGGGCCTTGGGGGTCATTGGGTTGGGCTTGGGGTCATTGGGTTGGGCCTTGGGCTCATTGGGTTGGGTCTTGGGGTCATTGGGTTGGGCCTTGGGGTCATTGGGTTGGGCCTTGGGGTCCTTGGGTTGGGTCTTGGGGTCATTGGGTTGGGCCTTGGGGTCATTGGGTTGGGCCTTGGGGGCTTGGGTTGGGTCTTGGGGGCTTGGGTTGGGTCTTGGGGGCTAGAGGTTGGGTTGGGGTCTTGGGGTTGGGGTTATGGAGGTTGGGTTGGGCCTTGGGGTCATTGGGTTGGGTCTTGGGGTCATTGGGTTGGGCTTGGGGCTTGGGTTGGGTCTTGGGGGCTTGGGTTGGGCCTTGGGGTCTTGGGTTGGGCCTTGGGGTCTTGGTTGGGTTGGGGTCCTTGGGTTGGGCTTGGGGTCCTTGGGTTGGGTCTTGGGGTCATTGGGTTGGGTCTTGGGGTCATTGGGTTGGGTCTTGGGGGCTTGGGTTGGGTCTTGGGGTCTTTGGGTTGGGTCTTGGGGTCATTGGGTTGGGCCTTGGGGGCTTAGGCCTTGGGTTGGGTCTTGGGGTCATTGGGTTGGGCCTTGGGGTCATTGCGTTGGGCCTTGGGGGCTTGGGTTGGGCCTTGGGGTCATTGGGTTGGGCCTTGGGGGCTTGGGTTGGGCCTTGGGGTCATTGGGTTGGGCCTTGGGGTCATTGGGTTGGGGCTTGGGGGCTTGGGTTGGGCTTGGGGGCTTGGGTTGGGCCTTGGGGTCTTGGGTTGGGCCTTGGGGCATTGGGTTGGGCCTTGGGGTCTTGGGGTTGGGTTGGGTCTTGGGGTTGGGGTCATGGAGGTTGGGTTGGGCCTTGGGGTCATTGGGTTGGGCCTTGGGGTCATTGGGTTGGGCCTTGGGGGCTTGGGTTGGGCCTTGGGGTCATTGGGTTGGGCCTTGGGGGCTTGGGTTGGGCCTTGGGGTCCTTGGGTTGGGCCTTGGGGGCTTAGGTTTGGGCCTTGGGGTCATTGGGTTGGGTCTTGGGGGCTTGGGTTGGGCCTTGGGGTCCTTGGGTTGGGCCTTGGGGGCTTGGGTTGGGCCTTGGGGTCATTGGGTTGGGCCTTGGGGTCATTGGGTTGGGTCTTGGGGGCTTGGGTTGGGTCTTGGGGTCTTGGGTGAGGCCTTGGGTTGGGTTGGGTCTTGGGGTCATTGGGTTGGGCCTTTGGGGGCATTGGGTTGGGCCTTGGGGGCTTGGGTTGGGCCTTGGGGGCTTGGGTTGGGTCTTGGGGTCATTGGGTTGGGTCTTGGGGTCATTGGGTTGGGCCTTGGGGGCTTAGGTTGGGCCTTGGGGTCATTGGGTTGGGTCTTGGGGCTTGGGTTGGGTCTTGGGGTCATTGGGTTGGGTCTTGGGGGCTTGGGTTGGGTCTTGGGGTCTTTGGGTTGGGTCTTGGGGTCATTGGGTTGGGTCTTGGGGGCTTGGGTTGGGTCTTGGGGTCTTTGGGTTGGGTCTTGGGGTCATTGGGTTGGGTCTTGGGGGCTTGGGTTGGGTCTTGGGGTCATTGGGTTGGGTCTTGGGGTCATTGGGTTGGGTCTTGGGGGCTTGGGTTGGGTCTTGGGGTCTTTGGGTTGGGTCTTGGGGGCTTGGGTTGGGCCTTGGGGTCATTGGGTTGGGTCTTGGGGGCTTGGGTTGGGCCTTGGGGTCATTGGGTTGGGTCTTGGGGTCTAGGGTTGGGTTGGGGTCTTGGGGTTGGGGTCATGGAGGTTGGGTTAGGGGGGTCATTGGGTTGGGTCTTGGGGTCATTGGGTTGGGCCTTGGGGGCTTGGGTTGGGCCTTGGGGTCATTGGGTTGGGCCTTGGGGTCATTGGGTTGGGCTTGGGCTCATTGGGTTGGGTCTTGGGGGCTTGGGTTGGGCCTTGGGGGCTTGGGTTGGGCCTTGGGGGCTTGGGTTGGGCCTTGGGGGCTTGGGTTGGGTCTTGGGGGCATTGGTTGGGTCTTGGGGGCTTGGGTTGGGCCTTGGGGTCATTGGGTTGGGCCTTGGGGTCATTGGGTTGGGCCTTGGGGGCTTGGGTTGGGCCTTGGGGTCATTGGGTTGGGCCTTGGGGTCATTGGGTTGGGCCTTGGGGGCATTGGGTTGGGTCTTGGGTGCTTGGGTTGGGCCTTGGGGGCATTGGGTTGGGCCTTGGGGGCATTGGGTTGGGTCTTGGGGGCTTGGGTTGGGCCTTGGGGTCATTGGGTTGGGTCTTGGGGTCATTGGGTTGGGCCTTGGGGGCTTGGGTTGGGTCTTGGGGTCATTGGGTTGGGCCTTGGGGGCTTGGGTTGGGTCTTGGGGCGTTGGGTTGGGCCTTGGGGTCATTGGGTTGGGCTTTGGGGCTTGGGTTGGGTCTTGGGGTCATTGGGTTGGGTCTTGGGGTTGGGGTCTTGGGTTGGGGTCTTGGGTTGGGTCTTGGGTTGGGTCTTGGGTTGGGTCTTGGGGTTGGGTCTTGGGTTGGGTCTTGGGTTGGGTCTTGGGTTGGGTCTTGGGTTGGGTCTTGGGGTTGGGTCTTGGGTTGGGTCTTGGGTTGGGTCTTTGGGTTGGGTCTTGGGTTGGGTCTTGGGTTGGGTCTTGGGTTGGGTCTTGGGTTGGGTCTTGGGTTGGGTCTTGGGTTGGGTCTTGGGGGTTGGGTCTTGGGTTGGGTCTTGGGTTGGGGTCTTGGGGTTGGGTCTTGGGTTGGGTCTTGGGTTGGGTCTTGGGGTTGGGTCTTGGGTTGGGTCTTGGGTTGGGGTCTTGGGTTGGGTCTTGGGGTTGGGTCTTGGGTTGGGTCTTGGGTTGGGGCTTGGGTTGGGGTCTTGGGTTGGGGCTTGGGTTGGGTCTTGGGTTGGGGTCTTGGGTTGGGTCTTGGGTTGGGTCTTGGGTTGGGTCTTGGGTTGGGGTCTTGGGTTGGGTCTTGGGTTGGGTCTTGGGGTTGGGTCTTTGGGTTGGGGTCTTGGGGTTGGGTCTTGGGTTGGGGTCTTTGGGTTGGGGTCTTGGGGTTGGGTCTTGGGTTGGGTCTTGGGTTGGGTCTTGGGGTCTTGGGTTGGGGTCTAGAGGTTGGGTTGGGGTCTTGGGTTGGGTCTTGGGTTGGGTCTTGGGGTCTTGGGTTGGGTCTTTGGGTTGGGTCTTGGGTTGGGGTCTTGGGTCTAGAGGTTGGGTTGGGGTCTTGGGTTGGGTCTTGGGTTGGGGTCTTGGTTGGGTTGGGTCTAGACCCAAGACCCCAAGACCCCAACCCAAGACCTATGACCAACCCCCCAAGACCCCAACCCAAGACCCCAAGACCCCAAGACCCAACCAAAGACCCAACCTCTAAGACCCCAACCCAAGACCCCAACCCAAGACCCCAACCCCAAGACCCCAAGACCCAAGACCCCAACCCAAGACCCCAACCCAAGACCCCAACCCCAAGACCCAAGACCCCAACCCAACCTCTAGACCCCAAGACCCAACCCAAGACCTCCCAACCTCTAAGACCCCAACCCCAAGACCCAACCCAACCTCTAGACCCAACCCAAGACCCCCCAACCCAACCTCTAGACCCCAACCCCAAGACCCCAACCCAACCTCCAACCCCAAGACCCCAACCCAACCTCTAGACCCCAACCCAAGACCCAACCCAAGACCCAAGACCCCAACCCAAGACCCCAACCCCCCCAAGACCCCCCAACCCAAGACCCCAACCCAAGACCCAACCCAACCCAAGACCCAACCCAAGACCCCCCAAGACCCCAACCCAAGACCCAAGACCCAACCCAACCTCTAGACCCCAACCCAAGACCCCCAACCCAACCTAAGACCCCAACCCAAGACCCAAGACCCCAAACCTCTAGGCCCCAACCCCAAGACCCCAACCCAACCCTAGACCCCAACCCAAGACCCCAACCCAAGACCCCAAGACCCAAAGACCCCACCCAAGACCCCAACCCAACCTCTAGACCCCAAGACCCCAACCCAATGACCCCAAGACCCCAACCCAACCTCTAGACCCCAACCCAAGACCCCAACCCAAGACCCCAACCCAACCTCTCCATGACCCCAAGACCCCCAAGACCCCAACCCAAGACCCCAACCCAAGACCCCAGACCCCAAGACCCCAACCCAAGACCCAACCCAAGACCCCAAGACCAACCCAAGACCCCCCAACCCAAGACCCCAACCCAAGACCCCAACCCAAGACCCCAACCCAAGACCCCCCAACCCCAAGACCCCAAGACCCCAACCCAACCTCTAGACCCCAAGACCCCAACCTCAAGACCCCAACCCCAACCCAAGACCCCAACCCAAGACTCAATGACCCCAACCCAAGACCCCAACCCAACCTCTAGACCCCAAGACCCCAACCTCCCCAAGACCCCCCCAACCTCAAGACCCCAACCCCAAGACCCCAACCCAACCTCCATGACCCCAAGACCCCAACCCAACCTCCATGACCCCAAGGCCCCAACCCAAAGACCCCAACCCAAAGACCCCAACCCAAGACCCCAACCCAAGACCCCAACCCAAGACCCCAACCCAAGACCCAACCCAACCTCTAGACCCCAAGACCCCAACCCAAGACCCCAACCCCAAGACCCCAACCCAAGACCCCAACCCAACCCCAGACCCCCCAACCCAAGACCCAACCCCAAGACCCCCCAACCTCTAGGCCCAAGACCCCAACCCAAGACCCCAACCCCAAGACCCCAACCCAAGACCCCCCAAGACCCAAGACCCAACCCAAGACCCAAGACCCCAACCCAACCTCCAAGACCCAAGACCCAACCCAAGACCCCAACCCAAGACCCAAGACCCCAACCCAAAGACCCCAAGACCCCCAAGACCCAACCCAAGACCCAAGACCCAAGACCCCCAACCCAACCTCCAACCCCAAGACCCCAACCCCAAGACCCCAACCCCAAGACCCCAACCCAACCTCCATGACCCCAAGACCCCAACCCAAGACCCCAACCTAAGACCCCAACCCAAGACCCCCAAGACCCAACCCCAAGACCCCAACCCAACCTCTAGGCCCCAAGACCCCAACCCAAGACCCCAACCCAAAGACCCCAACCCAACCTCTAGACCCCAAGACCCCAACCCCAAGACCTCTAACCCCAAGACCCCAACCCAAGACCCCAACCCCAAGACCCCAACCCCCAAAGACCCCAAGACCCCAACCCAACCTCTAGACCCCAAGGCCCCAACCAAAGACCCCAACCCAAGACCCCAAGACCTCTAACCCCAACCCCAAGACCCCAACCCAACCCAATGCCCCCAAGCCCCCAACCCAACCTCCCTGCTCTCCCCTAGGCCAGGCCCTAACCCCCTGCCCTTTCTCCCCCCGCCCTCCAGGGGGAGTCCAAGCGCATCACCCTGGTGCTGCAGCAGCCAGCAGGCCCAGGAGGAGGAGGAGGAGGAGGAGGAGGCCAGGCCCAGGCCGGGGCCCAGCGGCAGCTCCTCCTGGGCGGCCTCCCCGGCAAGCTCCTGCTGGGGGGCGCCGGCCTGGCCGCCCTGGCCCAGCCTAAAGGCTCCTCCCAGGCCCAGCCCAAGGTGGTCACCATCCAGCTGCAGGTCCAGCAGCCCCCTGCAGGGGGAGGAGGAGGAGGAGGGAGGAGGAGCAACAGGGCCTCCCCCCCCCAAGGTGCAGCTGCTGCAGCCGGCCGGCCAGGCCCTGGCCCTCTCCTCCCTCCCCCAGGTGGTGGCGGCGGCGGGAGGAGGAGGAGGAGGAGGAGGAGGGGGAGGGGGAGGGCAGAGGCTGACCCTCCCCCTCAAGGTGGTGCTGCAGCCGCAGGTGGGTGGGGAGGGTGGGGGAGAGGGTCTGGTGGGGAGAGGGTTGGGGGAGGGGGTTGGGGGGAGGGAGGGGGTGGGGAGAGGGTCTGAGGGGTGGGAGAGGGTGGGAGAGAGGGTTGGGGAGGAGAGGGTCTGGGGGGGGAGAGAGGGGGGGAGAGGGTCTGAGGGGGTGGGGAGAGGGTTGGGGAGGGTCTGAGGGGGTGGGGAGAGGGTTGGGGGAGAGGGTCTGAGGGGGGGGAGAGGGTTGGGGGAGGGGGAGGTGGAGAGGGAGGGGGTGGGGAGAGGGTTGGGGGAGAGGGTCTGAGGGGGGGGAGAGGGTTGGGGAGAGGGTCTGGGGGAGAGGGTTGGGGAGGGGTCTGAGGGGGTGGGGAGAAGGTCTGGGGGGTGGGGAGAGGGGTCTGAGGGGGTGGGGAGAGGGTTGGGGGAGAGGGTCTGAGGGGGGGGAGAGAGGGTTGGGGAGAGGGAGGGTCTGAGGGGGTGGGGAGAGGGTTGGGGGAGAGGGTCTGAGGGGGTGGGGAGAGGGTTGGGGGAGGGGTCTGAGGGGGTGGGGAGAGGGTTGGGGGAGGGGGGTGGGGGGAGGGGGTGGGGAGGGTTGGGGGAGAGGGTCTGAGGGGGTGGGGAGAGGGTTGGGGGGAGAGGGTCTGAGGGGGTGGGGAGAGGGTTGGGGGAGGGGAGAGGGGCTGAGGGGGTGGGGAGAGGGTTGGGGGAGGGGGAGAGGGGCTGAGGGGGTGGGGAGAGGGTTGGGGGGGAGGGGAGAGGGGTCTGAGGGGTGGGGAGAGGGTTGGGGGAGAGGAGGGTTGGGGGAGGAGGGGTCTGAGGGGGTGGGGAGAGGGTCTGAGGGGGTGGGGAGAGGGTTGGGGAGGGTCTGAGGGGGTGGGGAGAGGGTTGGGGGAGAGGGGTCTGAGGGGGTGGGGAGAGGGTTGGGGAGGGGAGAGAGTTGGGGGCAGGGGAGGGGGCTAAGGGGGAGGGAGGAGGGGGAAAGAGGTCTGAGGGGGTGGGGAGGGGGTGGGGTGGAGGGAGGAGGTGGAGGGGAGGGGTGGGGAGAGGGTGGGGAGAGGTTGGGGGAGGAGGAGGCCTAAGGGGTCCTTGGTTAGCTCCAGCCTAGGCCTGGTTGAGCCCCACCTGGGCCTGGCTCATCCTGACCTCTCTCCCTCTCCCTGTCTCCCTCTCCCTCCCTCTCCCTTCCTCTCTCCCTCTTCCCTTCCTCCCTCTCTCCCCTCCTCCCTCTCTTTCCCTCCTCCCTCTCTCTCCTTCCTCCCTCTCTCTCTCCCTTCTCCCTCCCCCTCTCCCCCTCCTCTCCCTCTCCTCCTCCCTCTCTCTCCCTCCTCCTCCCCCCTCTCCCTCCTCCCTCTCCCTCCCCTCTCTCCCCCTCCCCCCTCTCTTCCTCCTCCCTCTCCCTCCTCCCTCCTCCCTCTCCCCCCCTCCTCCCTCTCTCCCTCCTCCCTCTTTCCCTCCTCCCTCTCCCCTCTCTCTCCCTCTCTCCCTCTCTCCCTCTCTCCCCTCTCCCCTCTCCCCCTCTCCCTCTCTCCCCTCTCCCCCTCTCCCCTCTCCCCCTCTCCCCCTCTCCCCTCTCCCCCTCTCCCCCCCCTCTCCCCCTCTCCCCTCTCCCCCTCTCCCCCTCTCCCTCTCCCCCTCTCCCTCTCCCCCTCTCCCCCTCTCCCCCTCTCCCCTCTCCCCTCTCCCCCTCTCTCCCCCTCTCCCCTCTCTCCCTCCCCGTCTCCCCCTCCCTCCCCCTCTCCCCTCTCCCTCCCCTCTCCCTCTCTCCCTCTCCCTCCCCCTCTCCCTCCCCCCCTCCCCCTCCCCCTCTCTCCCTTCCCCCTCCCCCTCCCTCCCTCCCTCCCTCCCCCTCTCCCCCTCCCCCCCCCCCACCCCACCCCCCCTCCCTCAGGCCTCCTCCGCCCAGGCCTCCTCCCCGGGGCTCTCGGTGGTGAAGGTGCTGAGCGCCCCCTCCGGCCCCGCCCCGGACCCTTCCTCTTCCTCCTCCTCCTCCTCCTCCTCCTCTCGCCCTGCTGCGCCCCCTGGCGGCCGGGCAGCGAGGAGAGCCGGCGCCTGGAGCACCAGAAGAAGCAGGAGAAGGCCAACCGCATCGTGGCCGAGGCCATCGCCCGGGCCCGGGCCCGGGGCGAGCAGAACATCCCCCGGGTGCTCAACCAGGACGAGCTGCCCAGCCTGCGGCCTCCCCTCCCGCCGGCCGGGGGCGCCACTGAGCCCCGGCCCCGCCGCCGGCCCCCCCGGCCCCCCGGCCCCCAGCCCGCCCCCCGCCCCGGCCCCAAGGAGGAGAGGCAGCCCCGGCGGGCCAAAGGGCAGGCCGGGCCCCGCGGCAAGGGCCGGGCCAGGGCCAGGTCAGGCGCAAAGCCGGGGTGGGGGTTGGGGGGTTGGGGGCTCGGGGGCGAGGCCTGGAGGGGAGGGCTGCGGGGGTTAGGCTCCAGCTTTAGGCTCTGTCCTAAGGGCTTAGGCTCCATCCTTAGGCTCCATCCTTAGGCTCCATCCTTAGGCTCCACCTTTAGGCTCCGTCCTAAGCCCTTAGGCTCCATCCTTAGGCTCCATCCTTAGGCTCCATCCTTAGGCTCCACCTTTAGGCTCCGTCCTAAGGGCTTAGGCTCTGTCTTAAGGGCTTAGGCTCCACCTTTAGGCTGTCTCTTAAGGGCTTAGGCTCCACCTTTAGGCTCTGTCTTGGGCTTAGGCTCCGTCCTGAGGGCTTAGGCTCCGTCTTAAGGGCTTAGGCTCCACCTTTAGGCTCTGTCCTAAGTGCTTAGGCTCTGTCTTAAGGGCTTAGGCTCTGTCCTGAGGGCTTAGGCTCCGTCTTAAGGGCTTAGGCTCTGTCTTAGAGCTTAGGCTCCACCTTTAGGCTCCATCTTAAGGGCTTAGGCTCAGTCCTAAGGACTAAGGGCCTAGGCTCCGTCCTAAGGGCTTAGGCTCCACCTTTAGGCTCCGTCTTAAGGGCTTAGGCTTCACCTTTAGGCTGTGTCTTGGGGCTTAGGCTCCGTCCTAGGGTTTAGGCTCTGTCTTAGGACTTAGGTTCCACCTTTAGGCTCCATCCTAGGCTCCACCTTTAGGCTCTGTCCCCTAAGCCCTTAGGCTCCATCCTAAGCCCTTAGGCTCCATCCTTAGGCTCCATCCTAAGCCCTTAGGCTCCATCCTTTAGGCTCCATCCTGAGCCTTAGGCTCCATCCTTAGGCTCCATCCTTGGGCTCCATCCTAAGCCCTTAGGCTCCATCCTTTAGGCTCCATCCTAAGCCCTTAGGCTCCATCCTGTCCATTAAGGCTCCTAAGCCCTTAGGCTCATCCTTTAGGCTCCATCCTGAGGGCCATCCTAAGCTCCATCCTAAGCCTTAGGCTCCCTAAGCCCTTAGCCTTTAGGCTCCATCCTAAGCTCCATCCTAAGCCCCATCATCCTTAGGCTCCGTCCTTGGGCTCCATCCTTAGGCTCCTAAGCCCTTAGGCTCCTTAGGGCCATCCTTAGGCTCATCCTTAGGCTCCATCCCTTAGGCTCCATCCTTAGGCTCCATCCTAATCCTTAGGCTCCATCCTTTAGGCTCCTTAGGCTCCATCTAAGCCCTTAGGCTCCATCCTTAGGCTCCATCCTTGGGCTCCTAAGGGCCATTAGGCTCCATCCTTAGGCTCCATCCTTAAGGGCCATCTCTAAGGGCTCCGGCTCCATCCTAAGCCTTAGGCTGTGGCTCCATCCTAAGCCCTTAGGCTCCACCTTTAGGCTCCGTCCCTAAGCTTAGGCTCCATCTTAAGGGCTTAGGCTCCATCCTAAGCCCTAGGCTCCATCCTATCCCAGGGCTTAGGCTCCATGTCCTTGGGCTCCATCCTAAGCCTTAGGCTCCATCCTTTGGGCTCCATCCTAAGCCCTTAGGCTCCATCCTCTCCATCCTAAGCCCTTAGGCTCCATCCTTTAGGCTCCATCCTAAGCCCATTAGGCTCCATCCTTAGGCTCCATCCTAAGCCCTTGGCTCCATCCTTAGGCTCCATCCTAAGGCTCCATCCTTGTCCATCCTAAGCCCTTAGGCTCCATCCTTAGGCTCCATCCTAAGCCCTTAGGCTCCATCCTTGGGCTCCATCCTAAGCCCTTAGGCTCCATCCTTAGGCTCCATCCTAAGCCCTTAGGCTCCATCCTTTAGGCTCCATCCTAAGCCCTTAGGCTCCATCCTTAGGCTCCATCCTAAGGCCCTTGTCCCATCCTAAGCCCTTAGGCTCCATCCATCCTAGGGCTCCATCCTTAGGCTCCATCCTAAGCCCTTAGGCTCCATCCTTAGGCTCCATCCTAAGCCCCTTGGCTCCATCCTTAGGCTCCATCCCTAAGCCCATTAGGCTCCATCCTATCCTTAGGCTCCATCCTTAATCCTTGCCCTTCCATCCTTAGGCTCCATCCCTTAGGCTCCATCCTTAGGCTCCATCCTTGGCTCCATCCTTAGGCTCCATCCTTAATCCCTAAGCCCTTAGGCTCCATCCTTAGGCTCCATCCTTGGCTCCATCCTTAGGCTCCATCCTTGGGCTCCATCCTAAGCCCTTAGGCTCCATCCTTAGGCTCCATCCTAAGCCCTTAGGCTCCATCCTTAGGCTCCATCCTAAGCCCTTAGGCTCCATCCTTAGGCTCCATCCTTGGGCTCCATCCTAAGCCCTTAGGCTCCATCCTTAGGCTCCATCCTAAGCCCTTAGGCTCCATCCTTAGGCTCCATCCTTAGGCTCCATCCTAAGCCCTTAGGCTCCATCCTTGGGCTCCATCCTAAGCCCTTAGGCTCCATCCTTAGGCTCCATCCTAAGCCCTTAGGCTCCATCCTTAGGCTCCATCCTAAGCCCTTAGCTCCATCCTCCCATCCTAAGCCCTTAGGCTCCATCCTTAGGCTCCATCCTAAGCCCTTAGGCTCCATCCTTAGGCTCCATCCTTAGGCTCCATCCTAAGCCCTTAGGCTCCATCCTTAGGCTCCATCCTAAGCCCTTAGGCTCCATCCTTAGGCTCCATCCTAAGCCCTTAGGCTCCATCCTTAGGCTCCATCCTTAGGCTCCATCCTTGGCCCTTAGCTCCATCCCTTAGGCTCCATCCTAAGCTTCCTTAGGCTCCATCCTAAGCCCTTAGGCTCCATCCTTAGACTCCATCCTAAGCCCTTAGGCTCCATCCTTAGGCTCCATCCTAAGCCCTTGGCTCCATCCTTGGCTCCATCCTAAGCCCTTAGGCTCCATCCTTAGGCTCCATCCTTAGGCTCCATCCTCCAAGCTCTCCATCCTTAGGCTCCATCCTAAGCCCTTAGGCTCCATCCTTAGGCTCCATCCTAAGCCCTTAGGCTCCATCCTTATCTCTTAGGCTCCATCCTAAGCCCTTAGGCTCCATCCTTAGGCTCCATCCTTAGGCTCCATCCTTAGGCTCCATCCTAAGCCCTTGGGCTCCATCCTTAGGCTCCATCCTAAGCCCTTTAGGCTCCATCCTTAGGCTCCATCCTTAGGTTTCCATTCTAAGCTCCATCCTTGGGCTCCATCCTAAGCCCTTAGGCTCCATCCTTAGGCTCCATCCTAAGCCCTTAGGCTCCATCCTTAGGCTCCATCCTAAGCCCTTAGGCTCCATCCTTAGGCTCCATCCTAAGCCCTTGGCTCCATCCTTTAGGCTCCATCCTTCCTAGGGCTCCATCCATAAGCCCTTAGGCTCCATCCTTCGGCTTTAGGCTCCATCCTTAGGCCCATCCTAGGCCATCCTTAGGCTCCATCCTTAATCCTTGCTCCATCCTTAGGCTCCATCCTTATCCATCCTTAGGCTCCATCCTAAGCCCTTAGGCTCCATCCTTCCCTTAGGCTCCATCCTAAGCTCCATCCTCCTTAGGCTCCATCCTCCCTTAGGCTCCATCCTTAGGCTCCATCCCTAAGCCCTCTCTAGGCTCCATCCTAAGCCCTTAGGCTCCATCCTTAGGCTCCATCCTAAGCCCTTAGGCTCCATCCTTAGGCTCCATCCTAAGCCCTTAGGCTCCATCCTTGGGCTCCATCCTTAGGCTCCATCCTAAGCCCTTAGGCTCCATCCTTAGGCTCCATCCTTAGGCTCCATCCTAAGCCCTTAGGCTCCATCCTTGGGCTCCATCCTTAGGCTCCATCCTTAGGCTCCATCCTTAGGCTCCATCCTAAGCCCTTAGGCTCCATCCTTGGGCTCCATCCTTAGTCTCCCCCTCAGCCCCCTTAGTCCTGCCCCTCAGCCCCCTTAGGCTCGGTCCTAAGGCCTCTGCTGCCCCCCTTTTTCCCCCCCCCCAGCATCACGCCGGTGGTGGGCAAGAAGCGGAAGCGGGCGGCCTCCTCCGACGCCTCCGACTCCGAGCTGCCGCCGGCCTCCTCCCCCCGCCACGACGAGGACTCCGGCGTCCAGGTGGGTGGCTACCCACCCCCCCCCGGTGGCTACCGACCTCCTTTGGGGGCTACCGACCTCCTTTAGGGGCTGCCGACCTCCTTTGGGGGCTGCCACCCCCTGGTGGCCGCTAAGCTCCCCCCTGGTGGCCACCAACCCGCCCCTGGAGGTCTCTCAGCTCACCTTGACTCCTTAAGCTCCTATGGGTCCCTATGGGCTCCTATGGGTCCCTATGGCCTCCCTATGAGTCCCTATGGGCTCCTATGGGCTCCTATGGGCTCCTATGGCTCCTATGGGCTGGGCTCCTATGGCTCCTGTGGCTCCTATGGGCTCCTGGGCTCCTATGGGCTCTATGGCTCCCTATGGGGCCTATGGGCTCCTGGGCTCCTATGGGCTCTGTGGGCTCCTATGGCTCCTGGCTCCTATCTGGGCTCCCTATGGGCTCCCTATGGGCTCCCTATGGGCTCTATGGCTCCTATGGGCTCCTATGGCTCCTATGGCTCCTATGGGCTCCCTGATGGGCTCCTATCTATGGCTCCCTATGGCTCCTAGGGCTCCTATGGGTCCTATGGGTCCTATGGGTCCCTATGGGCTCCTCCTGGGCTCCCTATGGGCTCCCTATGGCTCCTATGGGCTCCTATGGCTCCTGGGCTCCTGGGCTCCCTGGGCTCCTATGGCTCTGGGCTCCTATGGGCTCCTATGGGCTCCCTATGGGCTCCTATGGCTCCCTATGGGCTCCTATGGCTCCCTATGGCTCCTATGAGGGCCCTATGGGCTCCTATGGCTCCCTATGGGCTCCTATGGGCTCCTATGGCTCCTATGGGCTCCTATGGGCTCCTATGGGCTCTATGGCTCCTATGGCTCTATGGGCTCCCTATGGGCTCCTATGGCTCCTATGGGCTCCTATGGGTCCCTATGGGTCCCTATGGGCTCCTATGGGCTCCTATGGGCTCCTATGGCTCCCTATGGGCTCCTATGGGTCCTATGGGCTCCTGGGTCCTATGGGCTCCTATGGGCTCCTATGGCTCCTCCTATGGCTCCTATGGCTCCTATGGCTCCCTATGGGCTCCTATGGCTCCTCCTATGGGCTCCTATGGGTCCCTATGGGCTCCTATGGCTCCTATGGGCTCCTATGGGCTCCTATGGGCTCCTATGGGCTCCTATGGGCTCCCTATGGGCTCCTGTGGCTCCCTATGGGCTCTATGGGCTCCTATGGGCTCCTGGGCTCCTATGGGCTCCTATGGGCTCCCTATGGGCTCCTATGGGCTCCTCTATGGGCTCCTAGGGCTCCCTATGGGCTCCTATGGGCTCCTATGGCTCCTATGGGCTCCTGGGCTCCTGGGCTCCTATGGCTCCTGAGTCCCTATGGGCTCCTATGGCTCCTCCCTATGGGCTCCTGGCTCCTATGGGCTCCTATGGGCTCCCTATGGCCCTATGGGCTCCTATGGGCCCTATGGCTCCCTGGGTCTCTCTATGGGCTCCTGGGCTCCTATGGGCTCTATGGCTCTATGGGCTCTATGGCTCCTTTATGGGCTCTGTGGCTCCTATGGGCTCTATGGCTCCCTATGGGCTCCTATGGGCTCCTGGGTCCTATGGGTCCTATGGGCTCCTATGGCTCCCTATGGGCTCTATGGCTCCTCTATGGCTCTCTCTATGGCTCCTATGGGCTCCTATGGTTCCCTATGGGCTCCTATGGCTCCCTATGGGCTCTATGGCTCCCTATGGGCTCCTATGGCTCCCTATGGGCTCCTATGGGCTCCTATGGCTCCCTATGGGCTCTCCCTATGACCTCCTTAAGCTCCACCTCAAGCTCCGCTCCGCCTCGCTCCCCTCTCCCCCTTTCCTCCCTCTCCCTCTCCCTTAACCCCTCCCCTCCTCCTCAAGCCCCACCCCTTTAAGCCCCGCCCCCTTTAAGCCCCGCCCCCTCCTTAAGCCCCGCCCCCGCCCTCATTAAGCCCCTCCCCCAGAAGCGCCGCTCCAGCCGGCAGGTGAAGCGCAAGAAGTACACCGAGGACCTGGACATCAAGCTGACCGACGAGGAGGAGGAGGAGGAGGAGGAGGAAGGGGAAGGGGAGAGGGAGAGGGCGGCGGCGGCGGCGGCGGGGGAGGAGGAAGGGGAGAGGCCCGGGGGGGAGGAGGAGGAGGAGCTGGACGTCACCGGCCCCGGCAGGCCCTCCCGGCCCCTTCCCCCCGGTGCCGGCGGCGCCGAGGCCGAGGCCGACACCCTGCCGGCCCTCCAGTTCTTTGTGGTGGGTAGTCTCCCCCCTCTCCTTCCTCCTCCTTCCTCCCTCCTCCTCCTCCTTCCTCCCTCCTCCTCCTCCTTCCTCCCTCTCCTCTTCCCTCTCCCCCTCCTCCCTGCCTGCCTTGGCCTCCACTTCCTCCTCCCCTCCCTCCTTCGTCCTCCCTCTCCCTCCTCTCCCTCCTCCTCCCTCACCCTCCCTCTCTCCTTCTCCCTCCTCCTCCTCCCTCCCTCTCCTCTTCCCTCTCCCCCTCCTCCCTGCCCACCTTGACCTCCACTTCCTCCTCCCCTCCCTCCTCCCTCCTCCCTCTCCCTCCTCTCCCTCCCTCCTCTCCCTCTCCCTCCTCCTCCTTCACCCTCCCTCTCTCCTTCCTCCTCCTCCTTCCCTCTCCCCCTTCCCTCCTCCCTGCCTGCCTTGACCTCCACTTCCTCCTCCCTCTCCCTCCTCTCCCTCTCCCTCCTCTCCCTCTCCCTCCTCCTCCCTCACCCTCCCTCTCTCCTTCTCCCTCCTCCTCCTCCTTCCTCCCTCTCCTCTTCCCTCTCTCCCTCTTCCCTGCCCCCCTTGACCTCCACTTCCTCCTCCCCTCCCTCCTTCGTCCTCCCTCTCCCTCCTCTCCCTCTCCCTCCTCCTCCCTCACCCTCCCTCTCTCCTTCCTCCCTCTCCTCTTCCCTCTCTCCCTCTTCCCTGCCCACCTTGACCTCCACTTCCTTCTCCCTCCCTCCTCCCTCCTCCCTCTCTCCTTCTCCCTTCTCCTCCTCCTTCCTCCCTCTCCTCTTCCCTCTCCCCCTCCTCCCTGCCCACCTTGACCTCCACTTCCTTCTCCCTCCCTCCTCCCTCCTCCCTCTCTCCTTCTCCCTTCTCCTCCTCCTCCCTCCCTCTCCTCTTCCCTCTCCCCCTCCTCCCTGCCCACCTTGACCTCCACTTCCTCCTCCCCTCCCTCCTCCCTCCTCCCTCTCCCTCCTCTCCCTCCCTCCTCTCCCTCTCCCTCCTCCTCCTTCACCCTCCCTCTCTCCTTCCTCCTCCTCCCTTCCCTCTCCCCCTTCCCTCCTCCCTGCCTGCCTTGACCTCCACTTCCTCCTCCCTCTCCCTCCTCTCCCTCTCCCTCCTCTCCCTCTCCCTCCTCCTCCTCCCTCACCCTCCCTCTCTCCTTCTCCCTCCTCCTCCTCCTTCCTCCCTCTCCTCTTCCCTCTCTCCCTCTTCCCTGCCCCCTTGACCTCCACTTCCTCCTCCCCCCTCCCTTCGTCCTCCCTCTCCCTCCTCTCCCTCTCCCTCCTCCTCCCTCACCCCCTCCCTCTCTCCTTCCTCCCTCTCCTCTTCCCTCTCTCCCTCTTCCCTGCCCACCTTGACCTCCCACTTCGTTCTCCCTCCCTCCTCCCTCCTCCCTCTCTCTCCTCCTCCCTCCTCCTCCTCCTTCCTCCCTCCCTCTCCTCTTCCCTCTCTCCCCCTCCTCCCTGCCCCCTTGGCCTCCACTTCCTCCTCCCCTCCCTCCTCCCTCCTCCCTCTCTCTCCTCTCCCTCTCCCTCCTCCTCCCTCACCCTCCCTCTCTCCTTCTCCCTCCTCCTCCTCCTTCCTCCCCCTCCTCTTCCCTCTCTCCCCCTCCTCCCTGCCCCCTTGGCCTCCACTTCCTCCTCCCCTCCCTCCTCCCTCCTCCCTCTCTCTCCTCTCCCTCTCCCTCCTCCTCCCTCACCCTCCCTCTCTCCTTCTCCCTCCTCCTCCTCCTCCCTCCCCCTCCTCTTCCCTCTCTCCCCCTCCTCCCTGCCCGCCTTGACCTCCACTTCCTCCTCCCTCTCCCTCCTCTCCCTCTCTCTCCTCTCCCTCTCCCTCCTCCTCCCTCACCCTCCCTCTCTCCTTCTCCCTCCTCCTCCCCTGTCCCTTCCTCTCCTCCCCCTCCTCTTCCCTCTCCTCTTCCCTCTCCCCCTTCCCTCCTCCCTGCCATCCTTGACCTCCACTTCCTCCTCCCTCCCTCTTTCGTCCTCCCCTCCCCTTCTCCCTGCCCTCCTCTTCCTCCTCCCTCCTCCTCCCTTCTCCCTCCCTCCCTCCTCCCTCTCCACCTCTTCCTTCCCCTCCCCTCTTCCTCTCCTCCTTCCTCCTCCCTCCCTCTCCTTCTCCCTCTCCTCCCTCCTCTCCCTCCTTCTCCCCCTCCCCTCTTCCTCTCCTCCCCCTCCTCTTCCCTCTCCCCCTCCCCTCTCCCTCCCTCCCTCTCCTCCCATCCTCCTCCTCCCTTCTCCTCCCTCCCTCTTCCTCTTCTTCCCCTCCTCCTTTCCCTCCTCTCTCCTTCCTCTTCCTTCCTTCCCCTCCTCCCTCCCCCTCCCTCTCCTCCTCCCCTCTCCTTTCTCCTCCTCCCCTCCCCTTCCCTCTCCCCCTTCCCCTCCCTCCCTCCCTGCCCTCCTTGACCTCCACTTCTTCCTCCTTCCTTCCTTCTCCTCCTCCTCCCCCCCTCCCTCTCCTCCCCCTCCCTCCCCTCCCCCTCTGCCACCTCCTCCCTGTCCTCCTCCCACCTCCCTTTCTCCCTCCTCCCTCCCTCTCCCCTTCCCTCTCCCCTTCCCCTCCCCCTCCCTCTCCCCCTCCTCCCTCACCCTCTCCCTTCCTCCCTCCCCTCCCCCAGGAGAACCCCAGCGAGGAGGACGCCGCCATCGTCGACAAAGTCCTCTCCATGAGGGTGGTCAAGAAGGAGGTCAGCTGGGGAGGGAGGGAGGGGAGAGGGGGAGAGGCCCTGGGAGGCCTCTTGGGGGAGACCTCCACCTCCTCCTCCTCTTCCTCCCTCCCTCCCTCCCAGCTCCCCTCTGGCCAGCTGGTGGAGGCCGAAGAGTTCTTCGTCAAGTACAAGAATTAGTAGGTGGAGGCCCGGGGGGGGGAGGGGAGGGAGAGGGAGAGGGAGGCCCAGGGAGACCCTCGGGTGGCCACCAAGAGGTCCTATGGGCTCCTATGGGCTCCCTATGGGTCCCTATGGCTCCTATGGGCTCCTATGGGCTCCTATGGGCTCCTATGGCTCCCTATGGGCTCCTATGAGTCCCTATGGGCTCCTATGGCTCCTATGGCTCCCTATGGGCTCCTATGGCTCCTATGGGTCCCTATGGCTCCAATGGGTCTTCCCTATGGGCTCCCTATGGCTCCTATAGGGCTCCTATGGCTCCTATGGGTCTATGGGTCCTATGGGCTCCTCCCTATGGGGGTCTCCTATGGGTCTCCTATGGGTCCTATGGGCTCCTATGGCTCCTATGGCTCCTATGGCTCCTATGGGCTCCTATGGCTCCTATGGGCTCCTATGGCCCTATGGGCTCCTATGGCTCCTATGGGTCCTATGGTCCTATGGGCTCCTATGGCTCCTATGGCTATGGCTCCTATGGGGTCCTATGGCTATGGGGTCTCTATGGGTCCCTATGGGTCCCTATGGCTCCCTATGGGTCCCTATGGCTCGCTATGGGTCCCTATGGCTCCCTATGGGTCCCTATGGCTCCCTATGGGTCTCTATGGGTCCCTATGGGCTCCTATGGGCTCCTATGGTTCCCCATGGGCTCCTATGAGTCCCTATGGCTCCTATGGCTCCCTATAGGTCCTATGGGTTCCTATGAGCTCCTATGGCTCCTATGGGTCCTATGGGTCCCTATGGGCTCCTATGACTCCCTATGGGCTCCTATGAGTCCCTATGGATCCCTATGGCTCCTATGGGTCCTATGGGTCCCTATGGGCTCCTATGAGTCCCTATGGGCTCCTATGGGTCCCTATGGGCTCCTATGGCTCCTATGGGCTCCTATGGGTTCCTATGGCTCCAATGGGTCCCTATGGCTCCCTATGGGTCCCTATGGCTCCTATGGGTCCCTATAGGTCCTATGGGTCCCTATGAGCTCCTATGGCTCCTATGGGTCCTATGGGCTCCTATGGCTCCCTATGGGTCCCTATGGCTCCTATGGGTCCCTATGGCTCCTATGGGTCCCTATGAGCTCCTATGGCTCCTATGGCTCCTATGGGCTCCTATGGGTCCTATGGGTCCCTATGAGTCCCTATGGGCTCCTATGGGCTCCTATGGCTCCCTGTGGGCTCCTATGGCTCCCTATAGGTCCTATGGGTCCCTATGGGCTCCTATGGCTCCTATGGGCTCCTATGGGCTCCTATGGGTCCCTATGGCTCCTATGGGTTCCTATGGGCTCCTATGGGTCCCTATGGCTCCCTATGGGCTCCTCTGGGCCCTATGAGTCTCTGTGGGTCCCACCCCAACCTCCCCTCCCCTCTCTTCCCCCAGCTCCTACCTGCACTGCGAGTGGGCCACGGTGGAGCAGCTGGAGAGGGACAAAAGGATCCACCAGAAGCTGAAGCGCTTCAAGACCAAGATGGCGCAGATGAGGCACTTCCTCCACGAGGTGGGGCGCTGAGTAGGCCCTGAGTAGGCTCTGGGGGGGCTCTGAGTAGGTCCTGAGGGGCTCTGAGGACCTCAGGTGGACCTTGGAGGACCTCAGAGGCCTGGAAGGAGCTCAGAGGACCTCTGAGTAACCTCTGAGTAACCTTGGAGTAAGCTCTGAGTAGGCCCTGAGGCGCTTCAGGTCCTCTGAGTAAGCTCTGAGTAGCTTCTGAGGACCTCAGGTGGACCTTGGAGGACCTCAGAGGCCTGGAAGGAGCTCAGAGGACCTCTGAGTAACCTCTGAGTAAGCTCTGAGTAGGCCCTGAGGAGCTTCAGGTGCTCTGAGTAAGCTCTGAGTAGCTTCTGAGGACCTCAGGTGGACCTTGGAGGACCTCAGAGGCCTGGAAGGAGCTCAGAGGACCTCTGAGGAACCTCTGAGTAACCTTGGAGTAAGCTCTGAGTAGGCCCTGAGGCGCTTCAGGTCCTCTGAGTAAGCTCTGAGTAGGTCCTGAGGACCTCAGGTGGACCTTGGAGGACCTCAGAGGCCTGGAAGGAGCTGAGAGGACCTCTGAGGAACCTCTGAGGAACCTCTGAGTAAGCTCTGAGTAGGCCCTGAGGCGCTTCAGGTCCTCTGAGTAAGCTCTTGAGTAGCTTCTGAGGACCTCAGGTGGACCTTGGAGGACCTCAGAGGCCTGGAAGGAGCTCAGAGGACCTCTGAGGAACCTCTGAGTAAGCTCTGAGTAGGCCCTGAGGAGCTTCAGGTCCTCTGAGTAAGCTCTGAGTAGCTTCTGAGGACCTCAGGTGGACCTTGGAGGACCTCAGAGGCCTGGAAGGAGCTCAGAGGACCTCTGAGGAACCTCTGAGTAACCTCTGAGTAGCTTCTGAGGAGCTCTGAAGGACCTCAGGTGGACCTTGGAGGTCCTCAGGTGGACCTTGGAGGTCCTCAGAGGCCTGGAAGGAGCTCAGAGGACCTCTGAGGAACCTCTGAGTAACCTCTGAGTAGCTTCTGAGGAGCTCTGAAGGACCTCAGGTGGACCTCAGGTGGACCTCAGAGGTCCTCAGAGGCCTGGAAGGAGCTCAGAGGACCTCTGAGGAACCTCTGAGTAACCTCTGAGTAGCTTCTGAGGAGCTCTGAAGGACCTCAGGGACCTCAGATGGACCTCAGAGGACCTCAGAGGCCTGGAAGGAGCTCAGAGGACCTCTGAGGAACCTCTGAGTAACCTCTGAGTAGCTTCTGAGGAGCTCTGAAGGACCTCAGAGGACCTCAGATGGACCTCAGAGGACCTCAGAGGCCTGGAAGGAGCTCAGAGGACCTCTGAGGAACCTCTGAGTAACCTCTGAGTAGCTTCTGAGGAGCTCTGAAGGACCTCAGGTGGACCTCAGAGGTCCTCAGGTGGACCTTGGAGGTCCTCAGAGGCCTGGAAGGAGCTCAGAGGACCTCTGAGGAACCTCTGAGTAACCTCTGAGTAGCTTCTGAGGAGCTCTGAAGGACCTCAGAGGACCTCAGATGGACCTCAGAGGTCCTCAGGTGGACCTCCTCAGAGGCCTGGAAGGAGCTCAGAGGACCTCTGAGGAACCTCTGAGTAACCTCTGAGTAGCTTCTGAGGAGCTCTGAGGACCTCAGGTGGACCTCAGAGGACCTCAGATGGACCTCAGAGGACCTCAGGTGGACCTTGGAGGTCCTCAGAGGCCTGGAAGGAGCTCAGAGGACCTCTGAGGAACCTCTGAGTAACCTCTGAGTAGCTTCTGAGGAGCTCTGAGGACCTCAGATGGACCTCAGAGGACCTCAGATGGACCTCAGAGGACCTCAGGTGGACCTCATAGGTCCTCAGGTGGACCTTGGAGGACCTCAGAGGCCTGGAAGGAGCTCAGAGGACCTCTGAGGAACCTCTGAGTAACCTCTGAGTAGCTTCTGAGGAGCTTCTGAGGAGCTCTGAGGACCTCAGGTGGACCTTGGAGGTCCTCAGGTGGACCTTGGAGGTTCTCAGGTGGACTTTGGAGGACCTCAGAGGCCTGGAAGGAGCTCAGAGGACCTCTGAGGAACCTCTGAGGAACCTCTGAGTAGCTTCTGAGGAGCTTCTGAGGAGCTCTGATGGACCTCAGAGGACCTCAGATGGACCTCAGAGGACCTCAGAGGCCTGGAAGGAGCTCAGGTGGAACCTCTGAGAGGTCCTCAGATGGACCTTGGAGGTTCCTGGACAGAGGCCTGGAAGGAGCTCAGAGGACCTCTGAGGAACCTCTGAGGAACCTCTGAGTAGCTTCTGAGGAGCTTCTGAGGAGCTCTGAGGACCTCAGGTGGACCTCAGAGGTCCTCAGGTGGACCTTGGAGGTCCTCAGAGGCCTGGAAGGAGCTGAGAGGACCTCTGAGGAACCTCTGAGGAACCTCTGAGTAACCTCTGAGTAGCTTCTGAGGAGCTCTGAGGGACCTCAGGTGGACCTCAAAGGACCTCAGATGGACCTCAGAGGACCTCAGAGGCCTGGCAGGAGCCCAGAGGAGGTCCTGGAGGTCCCCCCCCGGGGGGTTGGTCTTCTTCTCCTGGCAGGAGGAGGAACCTTTCAACCCGGACTACGTGGAGGTGGACCGGATCCTGGACGAGTCCCACGGGGTGGACAAGGACAACGGCGAGGTCAGGACCCGCCCCCCCGCGGAGGGTGGGGGGTGGGGGGTGGGGGGTCCCCTTGGGTGGCCACCAGGAGGTCCTTGGTGGCCACCAGGAGGTCTTTGGATGGCCTCCTGGTGGCATCTAAGGAGGGTTTGGAGCTCCTAGGGCTCCCTATGGGCTCCCTATGGGTCCCTATGGGTCCCTATGGGCTCCTATGGCTCCCTATGGGCTCCTATGGCTCCCTATGGGCTCTTATGGCTCCCTATGGGCTCCTATGGCTCCCTATGGCTCCCTATGGGCTCCTATGGCTCCTATGGCTCCCTATGGGCTCCTATGGGCTCCTATGGGCTCCTATGGCTCCCTATGGGCTCCTATGGGCCTATGGGCTCTATGGGCTCCTATGGGCCCTATGGGCTCCTATGGCTCCTATGGGCTCCTATGGGCTCCTATGGCTCCTATGGGCTCCCTATGGGCTCCCTATGGGCTCCTATGGCTCCTATGGGCTCCTATGGGCTCCTATGGGCTCCTGTGGCTCTATGGGCTCCTATGGGCTCCTATGGCTCCCTATGGGCTCCTATGGGCTCCCTATGGGCTCTATGGGCTCCCTATGGGCTCCTATGGCTCCCTATGGGCTCCTATGGCTCCCTCCTGGGCTCCTATGGGCTCCTATGGGCTCCTATGGGCTCCTATGGGCTATGGGTCTCCTGGGCCCTGCGGGCTCCTATGGGCTCCTCTATGGGTCCCTTGTGGGCTCTGGGGCTCTATGGGCTCCTATGGGCTCCTATGGGCTCCTATGGCTCCTATGGCTCCCTTGGGGCTCTATGGGCTCCTGTGGGCCTTGCGGGCTCTTGGGCTCCTATGGGCTCCTATGGGCTCCTATGGGCTCCTATGGCTCCTATGGGCTCCTATGGGCTCCTATGGCTCCCTATGGGCTCTGGGCTCCTATGGCTCCTATGGGCTCCTATGGGCTCTATGGCTCCTATGGCTCCCTATGGGCTCCTGTGGCTCCTATGGGCTCCTGGGCTCCTATGGCCTTATGGGCTCCTATGGCTCCCTATGGGCTCCTATGGGCTCCTGGGCTGGCTCCTATGGGCTCCTATGGGCTCCTATGGCTCCTATGGCTCCCTATGGGCTCCTATGGCTCCTTATGGGCTCCTATGGCTCCCTATGGGTCCTATGGCTCTATGGGCTCCTATGGGTCCTATGGGCTCCTATGGGCTCCTATGGGCTCCTATGGGCCTATGGGCTCCTATGGGCTCTATGGGCTCCCTATGGGCTCCCTATGGGCTCCTATGGGCTCCTATGGGTCCCTATGGGCTCCTATGGGCTCCTATGGGCTCCTATGGGCTCCTATGGGCTCCTATGGGTCCCTATGGGCTCCTATGGGTCCTGTGGGCTATGGGCTCCTATGGGCTCCCTATGGGCTCCTATGGGCTCCTATGGGCTCCTATGGGCTCCTATGGGCTCCTATGGGCTCCCTATGGGCTCCTATGGGCCCCTATGGGCTCCTATGGCTCCTATGGGCTCCTATGGCTCCTATGGGCTCCTATGGGCTCCTATGGGCTCCTATGGCTCCTATGGCTCGGCTCTATGGGCTCCTATGGGCTCCTATGGGCTCCTATGGGCTCCTGGCTCCCTATGGCTCCTGGGCTCCTGGCTCCCTATGGGCTCCTATGGGCTCCTGTGATGGCTCCCCTATGGGCTGGCTCCTGGGCTCCTATGGGCTCCTATGGGCTCCTGTGGGCTCCCTGGGCTCCTATGGCTCTGTGGCTCCTGGGCTCCCTATGGGCTCCCTATGGGCTCCTGGCTGGGCTCTATGGGCTCCTAGGGCTCCTGGGCTCCTATGGCTCCTGTGGCTCCTGGGCTCCTGTGGGCTCCTGGGCTGGGCTCCTATGGCTCCTGGCCCTATGGGCTCCTATGGCTCCTATGGGCTCCTGGGCTCCTATGGGCTCCTATGGGCTCCTATGGGCTCCTATGGGCTCCTATGGGTCCCTATGGGCTCCTATGGCTCCCTATGGGCTCCTATGAGTCCCTATGGGCTCCTATGGCTCCTATGGGCTCCTATGGCTCCTATGGCTCCCTATGGGTCCCTATGGGTCCCTATGGGCTCCTATGGGCTCCTATGGGCTCCTATGGCTCCCTATGGGCTCCTATGGCTCCCTCTGGGTCGCTATGGGTCCCCATGGGTCTCCCTCTCCCTTTCCCTCCCCCCCCAGCCCGTGGTCTACTTCCTGGTCAAGTGGTGCTCCCTGCCCTACGAGGACAGCACCTGGGAGCTGCAGGAGGACGTGGACCAGGCCAAGGTGCAGGAGTTCCGCCGCATCCAGGCCCGGCCCCCCGAGCTCAAGCGCCTGGTGAGTCTCCCCCTGGCCTCCCTCACCTCCCTCAGCTCCTCCCTGGGCTCCCCTGGGCTCCTCCATGGTCTCCTCGAGGTCCTTCCATGCCCTCCTGGACCTCCTTGGCCTCCTTCATCTCCTCCCTGGTCTCCCCCTGGCCTCCTCTTCCTCCTCCCTGGTCTCCCCTGAGCTCCTCCCTGGTCTCCCTCAGCTCCTCCATGGCCCTCCTGGACCTCCTTGGCCTCCTTCATCTCCTCCCTGGTCTCCCCTGGGCTCCTCCTGGCCTCCTCCTCCTCCTCCCTGGTCTCCCCTGAGCTCCTCCCTGGTCTCCCTCAGCTCCTCCATGGCCCTCCTGGACCTCCTTGGCCTCCTTCATCTCCTCCCTGGTCTCCCCTCAGCTCCTCCCTGGTCTCCCCCTGGCCTCCTCCTCCTCCTCCCTGGTCTCCCCTGAGCTCCTCCCTGGTCTCCTTCACCTCCTCCATGCCCTCCTGGACCTCCTTGGCCTCCTTCATCTCCTCCCTGGTCTCCCCTGAGCTCCTCCCTGGTCTCCCCTGGCCTCCTCTTCCTCCTCCCTGGTCTCCCCTGGGCTCCTCCCTGGTCTCCTCGAGGTCCTCCATGCCCTCCTGGACCTCCTTGGCCTCCTTCATCTCCTCCCTGGTCTCCCCCTGGCCTCCTCTTCCTCCTGTCTGGTCTCCCCTGGGCTCCTCCATGGTCTCCTCGAGGTCCTCCATGCCCTCCTGGACCTCCTTGGCCTCCTTCATCTCCTCCCTGGTCTCCCCCTGGCCTCCTCTTCCTCCTGTCTGGTCTCCCCTGAGCTCCTCCCTGGTCTCCTCGAGGTCCTCCATGCCCTCCTGGACCTCCTTGGCCTCCTTCATCTCCTCCCTGGTTTCCCCTGGTCTCCCCCTGGCCTCCTCCTCCTCCTCCCTGGTCTCCCCTGGGCTCCTCCCTGGTCTCCCTCAGCTCCTCCATGGCCTCCTGGACCTCCTTGGCCTCCTTCATCTCCTCCCTGGTCTCCCCTGAGCTCCTCCCTGGTCTCCCCCTGGCCTCCTCTTCCTCCTCCCTGGTCTCCCCTGGTCTCCCCTGGGCTCCTGGACCTCCTCCCTGGTCTCCCTCAGCTCCTCCATGGCCTCCTGGACCTCCTTGGCCTCCTTCATCTCCTCTGTGGTCTCCCCTGAGCTCCTCCCTGGTCTCCCCCTGGCCTCCTCTTCCTCCTCCCTGGTCTCCCCTGGTCTCCCCTGGGCTCCTGGACCTCCTCCCTGGTCTCCCCTGAGCTCCTTCATGGCCTCCTGGACCTCCTTGGCCTCCTTCATCTCCTCCCTGGTCTCCCCTGAGCTCCTCCCTGGTCTCCCCTGACCTCCTCCTCCCTCTCCCTCCCCTCCTCCCTCCCCTCCGTGACCTCTCCTACGCCTGCCTTGACCTCCTCCTCCTCCTCCCTCCCCTTCCTTGCCCTCTCCCTACTCCCTCCCTCCCCTCCTGACCCTCTCCCTGCCCTCCTGACCCTCTCCCCGCTCTCCCCCAGCCCCGCCCCCAGGCCACCTCCTGGCAGAAGCTGGAGCTGGCCCACGAGTACAAGAACCACAACCGCCTGCGGGAGTACCAGCTGGAGGGCGTCAACTGGCTGCTCTTCAACTGGTACAACAGGTCAGGCCCTCTCCCCTGCCTCCTCCTCCCTCTCCTCCTCCTCCTCCTCCTCCTCCTCTGGGCCCCTATGGGCTCCTATGGCTCCCTATGGGCTGCTATGGCTCTCTATGGGCTCCTATGGGCTCCCATGGCTCCCTATGGGCTCCTATGGCTCTCTATGGGCTCCTATGGCTCCCTATGGGCTCCAATGGCTCCCTATGGGCTCCTATGGCTCCCTATGGGCTCTCTATGGCTCTATGGGCTCCCATGGCTCCTATGGGCTCCTATGGCTCCCTATGGGCTCCTATGGCTCTATGGGCTCCTATGGTTCCCTATGGGCTCCTATGGCTCCCTATGGGCTCCTATGGCTCCTATGGGCTCCTATGGCTCCCTATGGGCTCCTATGGCTCCCTATGGGCTCCTATGGCTCCCTATGGGCTCCTATGGCTCCCTATGGGCTCCTATGGGCTCCTATGGCTCCCTATGGGCTCCTATGGGTCCCTATGGGCTCCTATGGGTCCCTATGGGCTCCTATGGCTCCTATGGGCTCCTATGGCTCCCTATGGGCTCCTATGGCTCCCTATGGGCTCCTATGGCTCTCTATGGGCTCCTATGAGTCCCTATGGGCTCCTATGGCTCCCTATGGGCTCCAATGGCTCCCTATGGGCTCCTATGGGCTCCTATGGCTCTCTATGGGCTCCTATGAGTCCCTATGGGCTCCCATGGCTCTCTATGGGCTCCTATGGCTCCCTATGGGCTCCTATGGGCTCCTCCTGGGCTCCTATGGGCTCCTATGGGCTCCTATGGGCTCCCTATGGGCTCCTATGGGCTCTCCTTGGGCTGGGCTCCCTATGGGCTCCTATGGGTCCTATGGCTCCTATGGCTCTCTATGGGCTCCTATGGCTCCTATGGGCTCCTATGGCTCCCTATGGGCTCCTATGGCTCCCTATGGGCTCCTATGGCTCTATGGGCTCCTATGGGCTCTATGGGCTCCCTATGGGCTCCTATGGGCTCCTATGGGCTCCCTATGGGCTCCTGGGGTCCCTATGGGCCCTATGGGGTCCCTATGGGCTCCTATGGGCTCCTATGGGTCCCTATGGGCTCCTATGGCTCCTATGGGCTCCTATGGGCTCCTATGGGTCCCTATGGGCTCCTATGGCTCCTATGGGCTCCTATGGGCTCCTATGGCTCTCTATGGGCTCCTATGGCTCCTATGGGTCCCTATTGCTCCTATGGCTCCCTATGGGCTCCAATGGCTCCCTATGGGCTCCTATGAGTCCCTATGGGTCCCTATGACTCCCTATGGGCTCCCTATGGGCTCCTATGGACTCTCTATGAGCTCCTATGGCTCCCTATGGGCTCCTATGGGTCCCTATGGGCTCCTATGGGTCCCTATGGGCTCCTATGGCTCCTATGGGTCCCTATGGGCTCCTATGGCTCCTATGGGCTCCTATGGGCTCCTATGGGTCCCTATGGGCTCCTATGGCTCCTATGGGTCCCTATGGGCTCCTATGGCTCCTATGGGCTCCTATGGGCTCCTATGGCTCCTATGGGTCCCTATTGCTCCTATGGCTCCCTATGGGCTCCAATGGCTCCCTATGGGCTCCTATGAGTCCCTATGGGTCCCTATGACTCCCTATGGGCTCCTATGGGCTCCTATGACTCCCTATGAGTCTCTATGGGTCCCTATGACTCCCTATGGGCTCCTATGGGCTCCTATGGCTCCCTATGGGCTCCTATGACTCCCTATGGGCTCCTATGGCTCCCTATGGGCTCCTATGGCTCCCTATGGGCTCCTATGACTCCCTATGGGCTCCTATGGCTCTCCTCTATGGCTCCTATGGCTCCTAGGCTCTATGGCTCCCTATGGGCTCCTGACTGGGCTCCTGGGCTCCTATGGGCTCCTATGGGCTCCTATGACTCCCTATGGGCTCCTATGGGCTCCTATGGCTCCCTATGGGCTCCTATGACTCCCTATGGGCTCCTATGACTCCTCCTATGACTCCCTATGGGCTCCTATGACTCCCTATGGGCTCCTATGACTCCCTATGGGCTCCTATGGCTCCCTATGGGTCTCTATGGCTCCCTATGGGCTCCTATGACTCCCTATGGGCTCCTATGGCTCCCTATGGGCTCCTATGACTCCCTATGGGCTCCTATGGCTCCCTATGGGCTCCTATGGCTCCCTATGAGTCTCTATGGCTCCTATGGTCCCTATGGCTCCTCCTTATGGGCTCCTATGGCTCTATGGGCTCCTATGGCTCCTATGGGCTCTATGGGCTCCCTATGGGCTCCCATGGCTCCTATGGGTTCTTATGGCCCTATGGCTCCCTATGGGCTCCTATGGCTCCCTATGGGCTCCTATGGGCTCCTATGGCTCCCTATGGGCTCCTATGGCTCCCTATGGGTCCCTATGGGCTGCTATGGGTCCCTATTGCTCCTATGGCTCCCTATGGGCTCCTATGGCTCCCTATGGGTCCCTATGGGCTGCTATGGGTCCCTATTGCTCCTATGGCTCCCTATGGGCTCCTATGGCTCCCTATGGGTCCCTATGGCTCCCTATGGCTGCTATGGCTCCCTATGGGCTCCTATGGGTCCCTATGGGCTCCCATGGCTCCTATGGAGGCTTTGGACCTCCTGGGTTAGGTTCTTGACGTAGTTATGGAGCCCTGGAGGCCTCAGCTTGGCTTTGGACCTCCTGGCTTGGCTGTGGAGCTCCTTGGTGGCATCTCAGGAGGCTTTGGGTTGGGTTCCTGGAGCTCCTGGGTCGGGTTTGGACCTCTTGGGTTAGGTTCTTGACGTAGTTATGGAGCCCTGGAGGCCACAGCTTGGCTTTGGACCTCCTGGCTTGGCTCTGGAGCTCCTTGGTGGCATCTCAGGAGGCTTTGGGTTGGGTTCCTGGAGCTCCTGGGTCGAGTTTGGACCTCTTGGGTTAGGTTCTTGACGTAGTTATGGAGCCCTGGAGGCCACAGCTTGGCTTTGGACCTCTTGGCTTGGCTCTTGGTGGCATCTAAGGAGGCTTTGGAGCTCCTGGGTTGGGGTCTTGGAGCTCCTGGGTCGGGTTTGGAGCTCCTGGCTTGGCTTCTTGACGTAGTTATGGAGCCCTGGAGGCCTCAGCTTGGCTTTGGACCTCCTGGCTTGGCTCTGGAGCTCCTTGGTGGCATCTCAGGAGGCTTTGGGTTGGGTTCCTGGAGCTCCTGGGTCGGGTTTGGAGCTCCTGAGTTGGCTTCTTGACGTAGTTATGGAGCCCTGGAGGCCACAGCTTGGCTTTGGACCTCTTGGCTTGGCTCTGGAGCTCCTTGGTGGCATCTCAGGAGGCTTTGGGTTGGGTTCCTGGAGCTCCTGGGTCGGGTTTGGGGCTCCTGAGTTGGCTTCTTGACGTAGTTATGGAGCCCTGGAGGCCTCAGCTTGGCTTTGGACCTCTTGGCTTGGCTCTTGGTGGCATCTCAGGAGGCTTTGGAGCTCCTGGGTTGGGTTCTTGGAGCTCCTGGGTCGGGTTTGGACCTCTTGGGTTAGGTTCTTGACGTAGTTATGGAGTCCTGGAGGCCTCAGCTTGGCTTTGGACCTCTTGGCTTGGCTCTTGGTGGCATCTCAGGAGGCTTTGGAGCTCCTGGGTCGGGTTCTTGGAGCTCCTGGGTCGGGTTTGGACCTCCTGAGTTGGCTTCTTGACGTAGTTATGGAGCCCTGGAGGCCACAGCTTGGCTTTGGACCTCTTGGCTTGGCTCTGGAGCTCCTTGGTGGCATCTCAGGAGGCTTTGGGTTGGGTTCCTGGAGCTCCTGGGTCGCCTTTGGACCTCTTGGGTTAGGTTCTTGACGTAGTTATGGAGCCCTGGAGGCCTCAGCTTGGCTTTGGACCTCCTGGGTTGGGGCTGGGACCTCCTTGGTGGCATCTCAGGAGGGTTTGGAGCTCCTGGGTTGGGTTCTTGGAGCTCCTGGGTCGGGTTTGGACCTCTTGGGTTAGGTTCTTGACGTAGTTATGGAGCCCTGGAGGCCACAGCTTGGCTTTGGACCTCTTGGCTTGGCTCTGGAGCTCCTTGGTGGCATCTCAGGAGGCTTTGGGTTGGGTTCCTGGAGCTCCTGGGTCGGGTTTGGACCTCTTGGGTTAGGTTCTTGACGTAGTTATGGAGCCCTGGAGGCCACAGCTTGGCTTTGGACCTCCTGGCTTGGCTCTGGAGCTCCTTGGTGGCATCTCAGGAGGCTTTGGGTTGGGTTCCTGGAGCTCCTGGGTCGCCTTTGGACCTCTTGGGTTAGGTTCTTGACGTAGTTATGGAGCCCTGGAGGCCACAGCTTGGCTTTGGACCTCTTGGCTTGGCTCTTGGTGGCATCTCAGGAGGGTTTGGAGCTCCTGGGTTGGGTTCTTGGAGCTCCTGGGTCGGGTTTGGACCTCTTGGGTTAGGTTCTTGACGTAGTTATGGAGCCCTGGAGGCCACAGCTTGGCTTTGGACCTCCTGGCTTGGGGCTGGGACCTCCTTGGTGGCATCTCAGGAGGGTTTGGAGCTCCTGGGTTGGGTTCCTGGAGCTCCTGGGTCGGGTTTGGACCTCTTGGGTTAGGTTCTTGACGTAGTTATGGAGCCCTGGAGGCCTCAGCTTGGCTTTGGACCTCCTGGCTTGGCTCTGGAGCTCCTTGGTGGCATCTCAGGAGGCTTTGGGTTGGGTTCCTGGAGCTCCTGGGTCGAGTTTGGACCTCTTAGGTTGGGTTCTTGACGTAGTTATGGAGCCCTGGAGGCCACAGCTTGGCTTTGGACCTCCTGGCTTGGCTCTTGGTGGCATCTCAGGAGGCTTTGGAGCTCCTGGGTTGGGTTCCTGGAGCTCCTGGGTTGGGTTTGGAGCTCCTGGCTTGGCTTCTTGACGTAGTTATGGAGCCCTGGAGGCCACAGCTTGGCTTTGGACCTCTTGGCTTGGCTCTTGGTGGCATCTCAGGAGGCTTTGGAGCTCCTGGGTTGGGTTCTTGGAGCTCCTGGGTCGGGTTTGGACCTCTTGGGTTAGGTTCTTGACGTAGTTATGGAGCCCTGGAGGCCTCAGCTTGGCTTTGGACCTCCTGGGTTGGGGCTGGGACCTCCTTGGTGGCATCTCAGGAGGCTTTGGAGCTCCTGGGCCTCCTCCTCCTCCTCTCCCCTCCCTCCCCCCCCAGGCAGAACTGCATCCTGGCCGACGAGATGGGGCTGGGCAAGACCATCCAGTCCATCGCCTTCCTGCAGGAGGTGGCCAACGTGGGGGTGCGGGGCCCCTTCCTGGTCATCGCCCCCCTCTCCACCATCGCCAACTGGGAGCGGGAGGTGGCCACCTGGACCCAGCTCAACGGCATCGTCTACCACGGCAGCCTGGCCTCCCGCCAGATGATCCAGCAGTACGAGATGTACTGCAAGGACGGCCGGGTGAGGGCCTGGGAGGGCCTGGGAGGGTCTGGAAGGGGCGGGGAGGGCCTCAGGAGGTCCCAGGGGCGGCTGGGGGGAGGTTAGAAGTGGTTCTGAGGGGGTTGGGAGAGGGTTTGGGGAGGTTAGGAGAGGGTTTGGGGAGGTTAGGAGAGGGTTTGAGGAGGTTAGGAGAGGGTTTGGGGAGGTTTGGGGAGGTTAGGAGAGGTTAGGAGAGGATTTAAGGAGGTTTGAGGAGGTTAGGAGAGGGTTTGAGGAGGTTTGGGGAGGTTAGAACTGGTTCTAAGGAGGTTAGGAGAGGGTTTAAGGAGGTTAGGAGAGGGTTTGAGGAGGTTAGGAGAGGGTTTGAGGAGGTTTGGGGAGGTTAGAACTGGTTCTAAGGAGGTTAGGAGAGGGTTTGAGGAGGTTAGGAGAGGGTTTGAGGAGGTTGGAGAGGGTTTGGGGAGGTTAGGAGAGGGTTTAAGGAGGTTAGGAGAGGGTTTAAGGAGGTTAGGAGAGGGTTTAAGGAGGTTAGGAGAGGTTAGGAGAGGGTTTAAGGACGTTAGGAGAGGTTAGGAGAGGGTTTGAGGAGGTTAGGAGAGGGTTTAAGGAGGTTTGAGAAGGTTAGGAGAGGGTTTAAGGACGTTAGGAGAGGTTAGGAGAGGGTTTGAGGAGGTTAGGAGAGGGTTTGAGGAGGTTTGGGGAGGTTAGAACTGGTTCTAAGGAGGTTAGGAGAGGGTTTGGGGAGGTTAGGAGAGGGTTTGAGGAGGTTAGGAGAGGTTAGGAGAGGGTTTGAGGAGGTTTGGGGAGGTTAGAACTGGTTCTAAGGAGGTTAGGAGAGGGTTTGAGGAGGTTTGGGGAGGGTTTGAGGAGGTTAGGAGAGGTTAGGAGAGGGTTTGAGGAGGTTAGGAGAGGGTTTGAGGAGGTTTGGGGAGGTTAGAACTGGTTCTAAGGAGGTTAGGAGAGGGTTTAAGGAGGTTAGGAGAGGTTAGGAGAGGGTTTGAGGAGGTTAGGAGAGGGTTTGAGGAGGTTTGGGGAGGTTAGAACTGGTTCTAAGGAGGTTAGGAGAGGGTTTGAGGAGGTTAGGAGAGGGTTTGAGGAGGTTAGGAGAGGGTTTAAGGAGGTTAGGAGAGGGTTTGAGGAGGTTAGGAGAGGTTAGGAGGGGATTTAAGGAGGTTAGGAGAGGGTTTAAGGAGGTTAGGAGAGGTTAGGAGAGGGTTTAAGGAGGTTTGGGGAGGTTAGAACTGGTTCTAAGGAGGTTAGGAGAGGATTTAAGGAGGTTAGGAGAGGGTTTGAGGAGGTTTGGGGAGGTTAGAACTGGTTCTAAGGAGGTTAGGAGAGGGTTTAAGGAGGTTAGGAGAGGGTTTAAGGAGGCTTGGAGAGGTTAGGAGAGGATTTAAGGAGGCTTGGGGAGGTTAGGAGAGGATTTAAGGAGGTTAGGAGAGGGTTTGGGGAGGTTAGGAGAGGGTTTGAGGAGGTTTGGGGAGGTTAGAACTGGTTCTAAGGAGGTTAGGACTGGTTCTAAGGAGGTTAGGAGAGGGTTTGAGGAGGTTAGGAGAGGGTTTGAGGAGGTTTGGGGAGGTTAGAACTGGTTCTAAGGAGGTTAGGAGAGGGTTTGAGGAGGTTAGGAGAGGGTTTGGGGAGGTTTGGGGAGGTTAGGAGAGGTTGGGACTGGTTTTGAGGAGGTTAGGAGGGCATTTAAGGAGGTTTGGGGAGGTTAGGAGTGGATTTAAGGAGCTTTGGACTGGGTTTAAGGAGGTTAGGAGAGGATTTAAGGAGGTTTGGGGAGGTTAGGAGAGGGTTTAAGGAGCTTAGGAGAGGGTTTGAGGAGGTCAGGAGGGGATTTAAGGTGGTTTAAGGAGGTTAGGAGAGGGCTTAAGGAGGTTAGGAGAGGGTTTAAGGAGGTCAGGAGGGGATTTAAGGAGGCTTGGGGAGGTTAGGAGGGCATTTAAGGAGGCCTCGGGCTGGGCTTAAAGCCCTCACGAAGGGCCCTGCCAGCTCTTGGGCGGCCCTGCGGCGCTCCTGAGGGGCCCTGGGGTCCCCTGAGGCCCTCTTTGGGGGGGGGGCCTGACCCCTTCCCTGGCCCCCCCCCCCCCCCCCAACCCCCAGGGCCGGCTGATCCCCGGGGCCTACAAGTTCGACGTCCTGATCACCACCTTCGAGATGATCCTCAGCGAGTGCCCGGAGCTGCGGGAGGTGCCCTGGCGCTGCGTCATCATCGACGAGGCCCACCGCCTCAAGAACCGCCACTGCAAGCTGCTGGACAGCCTCAGGCACCTCCACCTGGTACCCCCCGGGGGCTGGGAGGGGCTGGGAGGGAGAGGGAGTGGCTGGGAGGGGGCTGGGAGGCGATTGGGAGAGGATCAGGGACCTGCAGTACCAGGTTCGGCCACTGGGGGGGCGCTGGGAGGGGATTGGGAGAGGATCAGAGACCTGCAGTACCAGGCTCGGCCACTGGGGGGGCGCTGGGAGGGGATTGGGAGAGGATCAGAGACCTGCAGTACCAGGCTCGGCCACTGGGGGGGCGCTGGGAGCGGATTGGGAGAGGATCAGGGACCTGCAGTACCAGGCTCGGCCACTGGGGGGGCGCTGGGAGTCGACTGGGAGGGACTAGGAGGGGGCTGGGAGCGGATTGGGAGAGGATCAGAGACCTGCAGTACCAGGTTCGGCCACTGGGGGGCGCTGGGAGTGGATTGGGAGAGGATCAGAGACCTGCAGTCCCAGGCTCGGCCACTGGGGGACGCTGGGAGTCGACTGGGAGGGACTGGGAGGGGATTGGGAGAGGATCAGGGACCTGCAGTCCCAGGTTCGGCCACTGGGGGGCGCTGGGTGTCGACTGGGAGGGACTAGGAGGGGGCTGGGAGGGGATTAGGAGAGGATCAGGGACCTGCAGTACCAGGCTCGGCCACTGGGGGGGCGCTGGGAGTCGACTGGGAGGGACTAGGAGGGGGCTGGGAGGGGATTGGGAGAGGATCAGGGACCTGCAGTCCCAGGTTCGGCCACTGGGGGGGCGCTGGGAGGGGATTGGGAGAGGATCAGGGACCTGCAGTCCCAGGTTCGGCCACTGGGGGGCGCTGGGAGCGGACTGGGAGGCGCTGGGAGGGGATTGGGAGAGGATCAGGGACCTGCAGTACCAGGCTCGGCCACTGGGGGGGCGCTGGGAGCGGATTGGGAGAGGATCAGGGACCTGCAGTCCCAGGCTCGGCCACTGGGGGGGCGCTGGGAGTCGACTGGGAGGGACTAGGAGGGGGCTGGGAGGGGATTGGGAGAGGATCAGGGACCTGCAGTACCAGGTTCGGCCACTGGGGGGGCGCTGGGAGCGGATTGGGAGAGGATCAGAGACCTGCAGTACCAGGCTCGGCCACTGGGGGGGCGCTGGGAGTCGACTGGGAGGGACTGGGAGGGGATTAGGAGAGGATCAGGGACCTGCAGTACCAGGTTCGGCCACTGGGGGGGCGCTGGGAGTCGACTGGGAGGGACTGGGAGGGGGCTGGGAGGGGATTGGGAGAGGATCAGGGACCTGCAGTACCAGGCTCGGCCACTGGGGGGGCGCTGGGAGCGGACTGGGAGGCGCTGGGAGGGGGTTTGGGGCTGCTGCAGTTCCCTGCGCGGCCACCTAGAGGGAGCCAGAGAGCAATGGGGAAAGGCAATAGGGAAGAGCCTGGGGAGAGGTCTTTGGGGCTGCTGCTGCAGTTCCCCTGCGCGGCCGCCTAGAGGGAGCCAGAGAGCAACGGGAGCCAGGCTGGGACTCCTCAGCAGCTCTTCAAAGGGCAACGCCGGGGGGGGCCCACCGGGAGCCTTCAAAGGGCGATGGGGGAGGCGCAGCTGGGAGCCCCACTGGGAGGGGTCCCTATGGGCTCCTATGGCTCCTAGGGGTCCCTATGGGTCCCTATGGGCTCCTATGGCTCCTATGGCTCCTATGGGCTCCTATGGCTCCCTATGGGCTCCTATGGGTCCCTATGGCTCCTATGGGTTCCTATGGGCTCCTATGGGCCCTATGAGTCTCTATGGGTCCCTATTGCTTCCATGGGTCCTTATGAGTCTCTATGGGCTCCTTATGGGTCCTTATGGCTCCCCTGGGCCCCTATGGGTCCCTAGGGATCCCTATGGGCTCCTATGGGTCCCTATGAGTCCTATGGGCTCCTATAGGTCCTGTGGGTCCCTAGGGATCCCTATGGGCTCCTATGGGTCCCTATGAGTCCTATGGGCTCCTATAGGTCCTGTGGGTCCCTAGGGATCCCTATGGGCTCCTATGGCTCCTATGGGCTCCCTATGAGTCCCTATGGACCTCTATGGGTCCTATGGGTCCCTATGGCTCCCTATGGGTCTCTATGGTTCCCTATGAGTCCCTGTGGGTCCCTATGGGTCCCTAAGGCTCCTATGGGTCCCTATGGGTCCCTATGGGTCCCTATGGTTCCCTATGGGCCCCTATGGCTCCCTATGGGCTCCTATGGCTCCTATGGGTCCCTATGGGCTCCTATGGCTCCCTATGGGCTCCTATGGCTCCTATGGGCTCCCTATGAGTCCCTATGGACCTCTATGGGTCCTATGGGTCCCTATGGCTCCCTATGGCTCCCTATGGGTCTCTATGGTTCCCTATGAGTCCCTATGTGTCCCTATGAGCCCCTATGGCTGCTATGGGCTCCCTATGGGCTCCTATGGCTCCTATGGCTCCTATGGGTCCCTATGGGCTCCTATGGCTCCCTATGGGCTCCTATGGCTCCCTATGGGTCCCTATGGCTCCCTATGGGTTCCTATGGCTCCTATGGAGGCTTTGGACCTCCTGGGTTGGGTCCTTGACGTAGTTATGGAGCCCTGGAGGCCTCAGCTTGGCTTTGGACCTCCTGGGTTGGGGCTGGGACCTCCTTGGTGGCATCTCAGGAGGGTTTGGAGCTCCTGGGTTGGGTTCCTGGTGGCCTCTAGGGAGGGTTTGGAGCTCCTGGGTTGGGTCCTTGACGTAGTTATGGAGCCCTGGAGGTCGTAGCTTGGGTCTGGACCTCTTGGGTTGGGTCTTGGAGCTCCTTGGTGGCATCTCAGGAGGGTTTGGAGCTCCTGGGTTGGGTTCCTGGTGGCCTCTAGGGAGGGTTTGGAGCTCCTGGGTTGGGTCCTTGACGTAGTTATGGAGCCCTGGAGGCCTCAGCTTGGCTTTGGACCTCTTGGGTTGGGGCTGGGACCTCCTTGGTGGCATCTCAGGAGGGTTTGGAGCTCCTGGGTTGGGTTCCTGGTGGCCTCTAGGGAGGGTTTGGAGCTCCTGGGTTGGGTCCTTGACGTGGTTATGGAGCCCTGGAGGCCTCAGCTTGGCTTTGGACCTCTTGGGTTGGGGCTGGGACCTCCTTGGTGGCATCTCAGGAGGGTTTGGAGCTCCTGGGTTGGGTTCCTGGTGGCCTCTAGGGAGGGTTTGGAGCTCCTGGGTTGGGTCCTTGACGTAGTTATGGAGCCCTGGAGGTCGTAGCTTGGGTCTGGACCTCTTGGGTTGGGTCTGGGAGCTCCTTGGTGGCATCTCAGGAGGGTTTGGAGCTCCTGGGTTGGGTTCCTGGTGGCCTCTAGGGAGGCTTTGGAGCTCCTGGGTTGGGTCCTGGACGTAGTTATGGAGCCCTGGAGGTCGTAGCTTGGGTTTGGACCTCCTGGGTTGGGGCTGGGACCTCCTTGGTGGCATCTCAGGAGGGTTTGGAGCTCCTGGGTTGGGTTCTTGGAGCTCCTGGCTTGGCTTTGGACCTCTTAGGTTGGGTTCTCGACGTAGTTATGGAGCCCTGGAGGTCGTAGCTTGGGTCTGGACCTCTTGGGTTGGGTCTTGGAGCTCCTTGGTGGCATCTCAAGAGGGTTTGGAGCTCCTGGGTTGGGTTCTTGGAGCTCTCCTTTGGACCTCCCGGGTTGGGTTCTTGGCGTCCCTGGAGACCTTTGGACCTCCTTGGGGCGGCCTTGGGGACCCTGATGGGGGTTGTCTTCTCCTCCCTGGTGGCCCCCCCCCCCACCCCTGTAGCAGTCTTCAGCCTCCCACTTCCTGGAGGAGGCCGAGTTCCTCAAGGACTTCGGGGACCTCAAGACGGAGGAGCAGGTCAGAACCTCCTGCAGGTCCTCCTCAGGCTTCAGCTGAGGCCTGCTGGGGAGGTCCCCCAGGGCCACCTCCCACCTTCTGAGCTCCTGGAGAGGTTCCTGAGGTCCATCTCCACCTCCAACCTCCATCCCTACACCCCCACCTCTCCTCCACCCCCACCCCCCACCCCCTCCAGGTGCAGAAGCTGCAGGCCCTGCTGAAGCCCATGATGCTGCGGCGCCTGAAGGAGGACGTGGAGAAGAACCTGGCCCCCAAGCAGGAGACCATCATCGAGGTGGAGCTGACCAACGTGCAGAAGAAGTACTACCGCGCCATCCTGGAGAAGAACTTCGCCTTCCTGGCCAAGGGGCCGGGCCACACCAACATGCCCAACCTCCTCAACACCATGATGGAGCTGCGCAAGTGCTGCAACCACCCCTACCTCATCAACGGTGAGGCCGGGGCTGGGCCGCGGGGTGACCTCTCTTGGCTTTGGGTTGGCCTCTGTTGGCTGGGGTTGACCTCTGTTGGCTTGGGTTGACCTCTGAAGGTCTTTGGTTGAGCTGTGGAGGTCTTCAGTTGACTTCTGTTGGTTTTGGGTTTGACTTCTGTTGACTGTGGTTGACCTATGGAGGTCTTTAGTTGACTTCTGTTGGCTTTGGGTTGACCAAGGAAGACTTTCTGTTGACTTCTGTTGGCTGTGGTTGACCAGTGGAGGTCTTCAGTTGACTTCTGTTGGCTTGGGTTGACCAATGAAGGTCTTTAGTTGACTTTTGTTGGCTTTGGGTTGACTTTTGTTGGCTTTGGGTTGACTTCTGTTGACTGTGGTTGACCAATGAAGACCTTCAGTTGACTTCTGTTGGCTTTGGGTTGACTTCTGTTGGCTTGGGTTGACCAATGGAGGTCTTCAGTTGACTTCTGTTGGCTTTGGGTTGACTTCTGTTGACTGTGGTTGACTAATGAAGGTCTTCAGTTGACTTCTGTTGGCTTTGGGTTGACTTCTGTTGACTGTGGTTGACCAATGAAGACCTTCAGTTGACTTCTGTTGGCTTTGGGTTGACTTCTGTTGGCTTGGGTTGACCAATGGAGGTCTTCAGTTGACTTCTGTTGGCTTTGGGTTGACTTCTGTTGATTGTGGTTGACCAATGAAGGTCTTCAGTTGACTTCTGTTGGCTTTGGGTTGACTTCTGTTGACTGTGGTTGACTAATGAAGACCTTCAGTTGACTTCTGTTGACTGTGGGTTGACTTCTGTTGACTGTGGTTGACCAATGAAGACCTTCAGTTGACTTCTGTTGACTGTGGTTGACCAATGAAGACCTTCAGTTGACTTCTGTTGGCTTGGGTTGACCAATGAAAGTCTTCAGTTGACTTCTGTTGGCTTTGGGTTGACTTAGGTTGGGTTTGGGTTGACTTAGGTTGGGTTTGGTTGACCTCTGAAGACCTTCAGTTGACTTCTGTTGCCTGTGGTTGACCAATGGAGGTCTTCAGTGGACTTCTGTTGGCTTGGGTTGGCCAATGAAGGTCTTCAGTTGACTTCTGTTGGCTTTGGGTTGACTTCTGTTGGCTTTGGGTTGACTTCTATTGGCTTTGGGTTGACTTTTGTTGGCTTTGGGTTGACTTCTGTTGACTGTGGTTGGCCAATGAAGACCTTCAGTTGACTTCTGTTGGCTTTGGGTTGACTTCTGTTGACTGTGGTTGACCTCTGTTGGCTTGGGTTGACCTCTGAAGGTCTGTGGTTGAGCTTTGGAGGTCTTCAGTTGACTTCTGTTGGCTTTGGGTTGACTTCTGTTGACTTTGGGTTGACTTCTCTTGACTGTGGTTGACTTCTCTTGACTGTGGTTGACCAATGAAGACCTTCAGTTGACTTCTGCTGGCTTGGGTTGACCAATGAAGGTCTTCAGTTGACTTCTGTTGGCTTTGGGTTGACTTAGGTTGGGTTTCGTTGACCTGTGAAGACCTTCAGTTGACTTCTGTTGACTGTGGTTGACCAATGGAGGTCTTCAGTTGACTTCTGTTGGCTTTCGGTTGACTTAGGTTGGCTTTGGGTTGACTTCTGTTGATTGTGGTTGACCAATGAAGGTCTTCAGTTGACTTCTGTTGACTTTGGGTTGACTTCTGTTGGCTTTGGTTGACTTCTGTTGGCTTTGGGTTGACTTAGGTTGGGTTTGGGTTGACTTAGGTTGGGTTTGGTTGACCAATGAAGACCTTCAGTTGACTTCTGTTGGCTTTGGGTTGACTTAGGTTGGGTTTCGTTGACCTCTGAAGACCTTCAGTTGACTTCTGTTGACTTTGGGTTGACTTCTGTTGATTGTGGTTGACCAATGAAGGTCTTCAGTTGACTTCTGTTGACTTTGGGTTGACTTCTGTTGGCTTTGGTTGACTTCTGTTGGCTTTGGGTTGACTTCTGTTGGCTTTGGGTTGACTTCTGTTGACTGTGGTTGGCCAATGAAGACCTTCAGTTGACTTCTGTTGACTGTGGTTGACCAATGGAGGTCTTCAGTTGACTTCTGTTGGCTTGGGTTGACCAATGAAGACCTTCAGTTGACTTCTGTTGGCTTTGGGTTGACTTAGGTTGGGTTTGGGTTGACTTAGGTTGGGTTTCGTTGACCTCTGAAGACCTTCAGTTGACTTCTGTTGACTGTGGTTGACCAATGGAGGTCTTCAGTTGACTTCTGTTGGCTTGGGTTGACCAATGAAGGTCTTCAGTTGACTTCTGTTGGCTTTGGGTTGACTTAGGTTGGGTTTGGGTTGACTTAGGTTGGGTTTGGGTTGACTTAGGTTGGGTTTCGTTGACCTCTGAAGACCTTCAGTTGACTTCTGTTGACTGTGGTTGACCAATGAAGGTCTTTAGTTGACTTCTGTTGGCTTGGGTTGACCAATGAAGGTCTTCAGTTGACTTCTGTTGGCTTTGGGTTGACTTAGGTTGGGTTTGGGTTGACTTAGGTTGGGTTTGGGTTGACTTAGGTTGGGTTTGGTTGACCAATGAAGACCTTCAGTTGACTTCTGTTGACTGTGGTTGACCAATGGAGGTCTTCAGTTGACTTCTGTTGGCTTTGGGTTTGACTTCTGTTGACTGTGGTTGACCAATGAAGACCTTCAGTTTACTTCTGTTGGCTTTGGGTTGACTTCTGTTGACTGTGGTTGACCAATGAAGACCTTCAGTTGACTTCTGTTGACTTTGGGTTGACTTCTGTTGATTGTGGTTGACCAATGAAGGTCTTCAGTTGACTTCTGTTGGCTTTGGGTTGACTTCTGTTGACTGTGGTTGACTAATGAAGACCTTCAGTTGACTTCTGTTGACTGTGGGTTGACTTCTGTTGACTGTGGTTGACCAATGGAGGTTTTAAGTTGACTTCTGTTGGCTTTGGGTTGACTTAGGTTGGGTTTGGGTTGACTTAGGTTGGGTTTCGTTGACCTCTGAAGACCTTCAGTTGACTTCTGTTGACTGTGGTTGGCCAATGAAGACCTTCAGTTGACTTCTGTTGGCTTTGGGTTGACTTCTGTTGACTGTGGTTGACTTCTGTTGGCTTGGGTTGACCAATGAAGGTCTTCAGCTGACTTCTGTTGACTTTGGGTTGACTTCTGTTGATTGTGGTTGACCAATGAAGACCTTCAGTTGAGTTCTGTTGGCTTCGGGTTGACTTCTGTTGGCTTTGGGTTGACTTCTGTTGACTGTGGTTGACTTCTCTTGACTGTGGTTGACCAATGAAGACCTTCAGTTGACTTCTGCTGGCTTGGGTTGACCAATGAAGGTCTTCAGTTGACTTCTGTTGGCTTTGGGTTGACTTAGGTTGGGTTTGGTTGACTAATGAAGACCTTCAGTTGACTTCTGTTGGCTTTGGGTTGACTTCTGTTGACTGTGGTTGACTTCTGTTGACTGTGGTTGACCAATGAAGGTCTTCAGTTGACCTCTAGAGGTATTTAGTTGACTTCTGTTGGCTTTGGTTGACTTTAGGTTGACTTTGGGTTGACTTCTGTTGGCTTGGGTTGACCTTTGTTGCCTTGGGTTGCCCTCTGCTGGCCTTCTGCCGACCTCCAGCATCTTCTGAGGGCCTCCCCTGCCTCCCTTCCAGGGGCTGAGGAGAAGATCTTGGCCGAGTTCCGGGAGTCCTGCCCGGGCCAGCTCCCGGCCGACTTCCACCTCCAGGCCATGGTGCGCTCGGCCGGCAAGCTGGTCCTCATCGACAAGCTCCTGCCCAAGCTCAAGGCTGGGGGCCACAAGGTCCTCATCTTCTCCCAGATGGTCAGGTGCTTGGACATCCTGGAGGACTACCTCATCCACAAGAGGTCAGCAAGGGAGGGAGGGAGACGTGGGGATGGAGATCCACCAAGAGGAACCTGGGCTGGAGGGGTTCTAGGCCGGGCCTCAGAGGTGGGATGGGGTCTAAGGGATCTTAGGTGAGGTTCCAGGGGGTTGGAGACCACCTAGGAGGGGTTGAAGGCCACGTGGGATGGAGGGCCACCAAGAGGAAGCTTGACTGGAGGGGTTCTAGGCCGGGCCTGAGAGGTGGGATGGAGTCTAGGGGGGTCTTAGGTGAGGCAGTGGGCAGTTCTGGCGGGTTCTAGGTGGGTTCTAGGTGGTCCTAAGTGGGATCTAGATGTCTCTAGGTGGGTTCTGGATGGCTCTGAGTGGTTCTAGTTGCATCTAGGTGGGTTCTGGGTGCTTCTAGGTGGGCTCTGGGTGCTTTTAGGTGGGTTCTAGGTGCCTCTAGTCAGGCCTAGGTGGGTTCTGGATGCCTCTAGGTGAGTTCTGAGTGGCTCTAGGTGGGTTCTGGGTGCTTCTAGGTGGGTTCTGGGTGCTTCTAGGCGCGTTTAGGTGGATTCTGAAGTGTTCTAGGTGCTTCTAGTCAGATCTAGGTGGGATCTAGGTGCTTCTAGTCAGGCCTAGGTGGGTTCTAGGTGGGTTCTGAGTGATTCTAGGTGCCTCTAGTCAGGCCTAGGTGGGTTCTCGATGCCTCTAGGTGAGTTCTAAGTGGCTCTAGGTGGGTTCTAGGTGCCTCTAGTCAGGCCTAGGTGGGTTCTCGATGCCTCTAGGTGAGTTCTAAGTGGCTGTAGGTGGGTTCTAGATGCCTCTAGTCAGGCCTAGGCGGGTGCTAGATGTTTCTAGATGAGTTCTAAGTAGCTCTGGGTGGGTTCTAGGTGCCTCTAGTCAGGCCTAGGTGGGTTCTAGGTGCCTCTAGGTGGGTTCTGAGTGATTCTAGGTGCCTCTAGTCAGGCCTAGGTGGGTTCTCGATGCCTCTAGCTGAGTTCTAAGTGGCTCTAGGTGGGTTCTAGGTGCCTCTAGTCAGGCCTAGGTGGGTTCTAGGTGTATCTAGGTGGGTTCTGAGTGGTTCTAGGTGCCTTTAGTCAGGCCTAGGCGGGGTCTGGCTGCCTCTAGCTGAGTTCTAAGCGGCTCTGGGTGGGTTCTAGGTGCCTCTAGTCAGGCCTAGGTGGGTTCTTGATGCTTTTAGGTGAGTTCTAAGTGGCTCTAGGTGGGTTCTGGGTGCTTCTAGGTGGGTTCTAGGTGCTCCTAGGTGGGTTCTGAGTGGTTCTAGGTGCCTCTAGTCAGGCCTAGGTGGGTTCTGGCTGCCTCTAGCTGAGTTCTAAGTGGCTCTAGGTGGGTTCTGGGTGTTTCTAGGTGGGTTCTAGGTGCCTCTAGTCAGGCCTAGGTGGGTTCTAGATGTTTCTAGATGAGTTCTAAGTAGCTCTGGGTGGGTTCTAGGTGCCTCTAGTCAGGCCTAGGTGGGTTCTAGATGTTTCTAGGTGGGTTCTGAGTAGCTCTGGGTGGGTTCTAGGTGCCTCTGGTCAGGCCTAGGTGGGTTCTAGGTGCCTCTAGGTGGGTTCTGAGTGGTTCTAGGTGCCTCTAGTCAGGCCTAGGTGGGTTCTAGGTGCATCTAGGTGGGTTCTGAGTGGTTCTAGGTGCCTCTAGTCAGGCCTAGGTGGGTTCTAGGTGCATCTAGGTGGGTTCTGAGTGGTTCTAGGTGCCTCTAGTCAGGCCTAGGTGGGTTCTTGATGCTTTTAGGTGAGTTCTAAGTGGCTCTAGGTGGGTTCTGGGTGCCTCTAGTCAGGCCTAGGTGGGTTCTAGGTGCTCCTAGGTGGGTTCTGAGTGGTTCTAGGTGCCTCTAGTCAGGCCTAGGTGGGTTCTAGATGCGTCTAGGTGAGTTCTAAGTAGCTCTAGGTGGGTTCTAGGTGCCTCTAGTCAGGCCTAGGTGGATTCTGGATGCCTCTAGCTGAGTTCTAAGCAGCTCTAGGTGGGTTCTAGGTGCTTCTAGTCAGGCCTAGGTGGGTTCTAGGTGCCTCTAGGTGACTCCTAAGTAGCTCTAGGTGGGTTCTAGGTGCCTCTAGTCAGGCCTAGGTGGGTTCTGGGTGCCTCTAGCTGAGTTCTAAGCAGCTCTAGGTGGGCTGTAGGTGCTTCTAGTCAGGCCTATGTGGGTTCTAGATGCGTCTAGGGGAGTTCTAAGTAGCTCTAGGTGGGTTCTAGGTGCCTCTAGTCAGGCCTAGGTGGGTTCTTGATGCTTTTAGGTGAGTTCTAAGTGGCTCTAGGTGGGTTCTAGGTGCCTCTAGTCAGGCCTAGGTGGGTTCTGGATGCCTTTAGGTGGGTTCTGAGTGCTTCTAGGTGGGTTCTAGGTGCTCCTAGGTGGGTTCTAGGTGCTCCTAGGTGGGTTCTAGGTGCTTCTAGTCAGGCCTAGGCGGGTTCTAGGTGCATCTAGGTGGATTCTGAGTGGTTCTAGCTGCCTCTAGTCAGGCCTAGGCGGGTTCTGGCCGCCTCTAGCTGAGTTCGAAGCGGCTCTAGGCGGGCTCTGGGTGCTCCTAGCACGGTTCTAGGTGCTCCTAGGTGCCTCTAGGTAGGTCCCAGGCCGGTTTTGGGCCTCTCACCCCCCCTGCTGGCCGCCCCCAGGTACCTGTACGAGCGCATCGACGGGCGGGTGCGGGGCAACCTGCGGCAGGCGGCCATCGACCGCTTCAGCCGGGCCGAGGGCGACCGCTTCGTCTTCCTCCTCTGCACCCGGGCCGGGGGCCTGGGCATCAACCTCACCGCCGCCGACACCTGCATCATCTTCGACTCCGACTGGAACCCCCAGAACGACCTCCAGGTGGGGCTGGGGGGGGGAGGGGGAGAGGGGGAGGGAGGGAGCTGATTGGCTGCCCGCTGAGCGCCCCGGGGGCTGTGGGAGCGGCCTGGGGGCAGCTTGGGGGCGCCTTGGGGGCCTTAGGAGCACCTTGGGGGCCTTGGGAGCGCCCTGAGGTCAGCCTGGGGTCACCTTCGAGGCACCTTAGGAGCACCCTGAGGTGCTCAGGAGCACCCTGGGGTCAGCCTGGGGTCACCTTAAGGTCCTTAGGAGCACCCTGAGGTGCTCAGGAGCACCCTGAGGTCAGCCTGGAGTCACCTTAAGGTCCTTAGGAGCACCCTGAGGTGCTCAGGAGCACCCTGGGGTCACCTTGGGGTCACCTTGGGGTCCTTAGGGGCATGTTGGAAGCACCTTAGGGCCCTTAGGGGCACCTTGGGGTCCTTAGGGTCACCCTAGGAGCACCCTGGGGTCACCTTAAGGTCCTTAGGAGCACCTTGGGGTCCCTAGGAGCACCCCAGGAGCACCCTGGGGTCCTTAGGGGCACCTTGGAAGCATCTTAGGGTCCTTAGGAGCACCTTAGGGTCACCCTGGGGTCCTTAGGAGCACCCTAGGAGCACCCTGGGGTCACCTTAAGGTCCTTAGGAGCACCCTGGGGTCACCTTGGGGTCCTTAGGAGCACCTTAGGGTCACCCTGGGGTCCTTAGGAGCACCCTGGGGTCACCTTGGGAGCACCCTGGGGTCCTTAGGAGCACCCTGGGGTCACCTTAGGAGCACCCTGAGGTGCTCAGGAGCACCCTGGGGTCACCTTGGGGTCACCTTGGGGTCCTTAGGGTCACCCTAGGAGCACCCTGGGGTCACCTTAAGGTCCTTAGGAGCACCCTGGGGTCCCTAGGAGCACCCTAGGAGCACCCTGGGGTCCCTAGGAGCACCCTAGGAGCACCCTGGGGTCACCTTAGGAGCACCTTGGGGTCCCTAGGAGCACCTTGGGGTGCTTAGGAGCACCTAGGATGGGGTCTTGGCCACCTAGGGTCAGGTCTTGGCCACCTAAGCTGGACTCTGGGCCACCTAGGATGGGGTCTTGGCCACCTAGGCTGGACTCTGGGCCACCAAACTGGTCTCTGGGCCACCTAGGCTGGACTCTGGGCCACCTAGGCTGGACTCTGGGCCACCTAGGCTGGGGTCTTGGCCACCTAGGTCAGGTCTTGGCCACCTAGGTCAGGTCTTGGCCACCTAGGTTGGACTCTGGACTACCTAGGCTGGGGTCTTGGCCACCTAGGTCGGTTCTGGGCCACCTAGGTCGGTTCTGGGCCACCTAGGCTGGACTCTGGGCCACCTAGGATGGGGTCTTGGCCACCTAGGCTGGACTCTGGGCCACCAAACTGGTCTCTGGGCCACCTAGGCTGGACTCTGGGCCACCTAGGATGGGGTCTTGGCCACCTAGGATGGGGTCTTGGCCACCTAGGTCAGGTCTTGGCCACCTAGGCTGGACTCTGGGCCACCTAAGCTGGACTCTGGGCCACCTAGGTCAGTTCTGGGCCACCTAGGATGGGGTCTTGGCCACCTAGGTCGGTTCTGGGCCACCTAGGCTGGACTCTGGGCCACCTAGGCTGGGGTCTTGGCCACCTAGGCTGGACTCTGGGCCACCTAGGCTGGACTCTGGGCCACCTAGGATGGGGTCTTGGCCACCTAGGCTGGACTCTGGGCCACCTAGGCTGGACTCTGGGCCACCTAGGATCAGGTCTTGGCCACCTAGGTTGGACTCTGGGCTACCTAAGCTGGACTCTGGGCCACCTAGGTCAGTTCTGGGCCACCTAGGTTGGACTCTGGGCCACCTAGGATGGGGTCTTGGCCACCTAGGTCAGGTCTGGGCCACCTAGGTTGGACTCCGGGCTACCTAAGCTGGACTCTGGGCCACCTAGGTTGGTTCTGGGCCACCTAGGCTGGACTCTGGGCCACCTAGGCTGGACTCTGGGCTACCTAGGATGGGGTCTTGGCCACCTAGGATGGGGTCTTGGCCACCTAGGTCAGGTCTTGGCCACCTAGGCTGGTCTCTGGGCCACCTAGGATGGGGTCTTGGCCACCTAGGCTGGACTCTGGGCCACCTAGGATGGACTCTGGGCTACCTAGGTTGGACTCTGGACCACCTAGGCTGGGGTCTTGGCCACCTAGGTTGGACTTTGGGCCACCTAGGCTGGACTCTGGGCCACCTAGGCTGGGGTCTTGGCCACCTAGGTCAGGTCTTGGCCACCTAGGATGGGGTCTTGGCCACCTAGGCTGGACTCTGGGCTACCTAGGTTGGTTCTGGACCACCTAGGCTGGGGTCTTGGCCACCTAGGATGGGGTCTTGGCCACCTAGGCTGGACTCTGGGCTACCTAGGCTGGACTCTGGGCCACCTAGGCTGGGGTCTTGGCCACCTAGGCTGGACTCTGGGCCACCTAGGCTGGGGTCTTGGCCACCTAGGTCGGTTCTGGGCCACCAAACTGGTCTCTGGGCCACCTAGGCTGGGGTCTTGGCCACCTAGGCTGGACTCTGGGCTACCTAGGCTGGACTCTGGGCCACCTAGGTCAGTTCTGGGCCACCTAAGCTGGACTCTGGGCCACCTAGGTCGGTTCTGGGCCACCTAGGTCAGGTCTGGGCCACCTAGGCTGGACTCTGGGCCACCTAGGTTGGTTCTGGGTCACCTAGGTCGGTTCTGGGCCACCTAGGCTGGACTCTGGGCCACCTAGGCTGGGGTCTTGGCCACCTAGGTTGGACTCTGGGCTACCTAGGATGGGGTCTTGGCCACCTAGGCTGGACTCTGGGCTACCTAGGTTGGACTCTGGGCTACCTAGGCTGGGGTCTTGGCCACCTAAGCTGGACTCTGGGCCACCTAGGCTGGGGTCTTGGCCACCTAGGTCGGTTCTGGGCCACCTAGGTCAGTTCTGGGCCACCTAGGCTGGACTCTGGGCCACCTAGGCTGGGGTCTTGGCCACCTAGGCTGGAATCTGGGCCACCTAGGATGGGGTCTTGGCCACCTAGGTCAGGTCTGGGCCACCTAAGCTGGACTCTGGGCCACCTAGGCTGGGGTCTTGGCCACCTAGGTCAGTTCTGGGCCACCTAGGCTGGACTCTGGGCCACCTAGGCTGGGGTCTTGGCCACCTAGGTCAGGTCTTGGCCACCTAGGCTGGACTCTGGGCCACCTAAACTGGACTCTGGGCCACCAAACTGGTCTCTGGGCCACCTAGGCTGGACTCTGGGCCACCTAGGCTGGACTCTGGGCCACCTAGGCTGGGGTCTTGGCCACCTAGGTCAGGTCTGGGCCACCTAGGCTGGAATCTGGGCCACCTAGGATGGGGTCTTGGTCACCTAGGTCGGTTCTGGGCCACCTAAGCTGGACTCTGGGCCACCAAACTGGACTCTGGGCCACCTAGGCTGGGGTCTTGGCCACCTAGGTCGGTTCTGGGCCACCTAGGCTGGACTCTGGGCCACCTAGGCTGGGGTCTTGGCCACCTAAGCTGGACTCTGGGCCACCTAGGTCAGTTCTGGGCCACCTAAGCTGGACTCTGGGCCACCTAGGCTGGACTCTGGGCCACCTAGGCTGGGGTCTTGGCCACCTAGGCTGGGGTCTTGGCCACCTAGGCTGGACTCTGGGCTACCTAGGTTGGTTCTGGACCACCTAGGCTGGGGTCTTGGCCACCTAGGCTGGGGTCTGGGCCACCTAGGTCGGTTCTGGGCCACCTAGGTCAGGTCTGGGCCACCTAGGTTGGACTCTGGGCCACCTAGGCTGGGGTCTTGGCCACCTAGGTCAGGTCTTGGCCACCTAGGCTGGGGTCTTGGCCACCTAGGCTGGACTCTGGGCCACCTAGGCTGGGGTCTTGGCCACCTAGGTCAGGTCTTGGCCACCTAAGCTGGACTCTGGGCCACCTAGGTTGGGGTCTTGGCCACCTAAGCTGGACTCTGGGCCACCTAGGATGGGGTCTTGGCCACCTAGGTCAGGTCTGGGCCACCTAGGCTGGACTCTGGGCCACCTAGGCTGGGGTCTTGGCCACCTAGGTCAGGTCTTGGCCACCTAGGTCAGGTCTTGGCCACCTAGGCTGGAATCTGGGCTACCTAGGCTGGGGTCTTGGCCACCTAGGCTGGGGTCTTGGCCACCTAGGTCAGGTCTTGGCCACCTAGGCTGGAATCTGGGCTACCTAGGCTGGGGTCTTGGCCACCTAGGCTGGGGTCTTGGCCACCTAGGTCAGGTCTTGGCCACCTAGGTTGGACTCTGGGCTACCTAGGCTGGACTCTGGGCCACCTAGGATGGGGTCTTGGCCACCTAGGTCAGGTCTTGGCCACCTAAGCTGGACTCTGGGCCACCTAAGCTGGACTCTGGGCCACCTAGGATGGGGTCTTGGCCACCTAGGATGGGGTCTTGGCCACCTAGGTCAGGTCTTGGCCACCTAAGCTGGACTCTGGGCCACCTAGGCTGGACTCTGGGCTACCTAGGATGGGGTCTTGGCCACCTAGGATGGGGTCTTGGCCACCTAGGTCAGGTCTTGGCCACCTAGGATGGACTCTGGGCCACCTAGGATGGGGTCTTGGCCACTTAAGCTGGACTCTGGGCCACCTAGGTTGGTTCTGGGCCACCTAGGCTGGACTCTGGGCCACCAAACTGGTCTCTGGGCCACCTAGGCTGGACTCTGGGCCACCTAGGTTGGTTCTGGGCCACCTAGGCTGGACTCTGGGCCACCTAGGCTGGGGTCTTGGCCACCTAGGCTGGACTCTGGGCCACCTAGGTTGGACTCTGGGCCACCTAGGATGGGGTTTTGGCCACCTAGGTCAGGTCTTGGCCACCTAAGCTGGACTCTGGGCCACCTAGGTCGGTTCTGGGCCACCTAAGCCGGCCTCCAGGAGCCCAGGGCTGACCTGAGGCCCTCCCTCCCCTCGCCCTCGCCTCCCCGCAGGCCCAGGCCCGCTGCCACCGGATCGGGCAGAGCAAGGCGGTGAAGGTTTACCGCCTCATCACCCGCAACTCCTACGAGCGCGAGATGTTCGACAAGGCCAGCCTCAAGCTGGGCCTCGACAAGGCCGTGCTGCAGTCCATGAGCGGCCGCGAGGCCAGCGTCCCCGGGGTGAGGCCCTCCCCTCCCCTCCCCCTCCACCTTGGGGCCTGGGGGGGCTGGGGAAGGGGTTTGGGGGGGGGGCGAGGGAAGGGTTTGAGGGCTTTGAGCCACTCCCAAGATGGCCGCCGCGCCCTTAGATATGGCCGAGACCTTCCCAAGATGGCCGCCGAGCACTTAAATCTCTCTGAGACCTTCCCAAGATGGCTGCCGGGAAGGCGAACCTTCCCCACAGGGCTTCCAGGCCCCGCTGAGACCTTCCCAAGATGGCCGCCGAGCCCTTAGATATGTCCGAGACCTTCCCAAGATGGCCACCGAGCCCTTAAAGCCAGCCGAGACCTTCCCAAGATGGCCGCCGAGCCCTTAGATATGTCTGAGACCTTCCTAATATGGCTGCCGGGAAGCCAAATCTTCCCCAAAGGGTCTCCAGGCCCCGCTGAGACCCTCCCAAGATGGCCGCCGAGCCCTTAGATATGTCTGAGACCTTCCCAAGATGGCCGCCGAGCCCTTAGATCTTTCCGAGGCCTTCCCAAGATGGCTGCCGAGCCCTCAAGTCCCTCTGAGCCACTCCCAAGATGGCCGCCGAGCCCTTAGATATGTCCGAGACCTTCCCAAGATGGCCGCCGAGCACTTAAATCTCTCTGAGAGCTTTCCAAGATGGCCACCAAGCCCTTAAGTCCCTCTGAGCCACTCCCAAGATGGCCGCCGAGCACTTAAATCTTTTTGAGACCTTCCCAATATGGCTGCCGGGAAGGCGAACCTTCCCCACAGGGCTTCCAGGCCCCGCTGAGACCTTCCCAAGATGGCCGCCGGGCGCTTAGATATGGCCGAGACCTTCCCAAGATGGCCGCCGAGCCCTTAGATCTCTCCGAGGCCTTCCCAAGATGGCTGCCGAGCCCTCAAGTCCCTCTGAGCCACTCCCAAGATGGCTGCCAAGCCCTTAAATCCATCCGAGACCCTACCAAGATGGCTGCCGGGAAGCCAAACCTTCCCCAAAGGCTTAACAGCCTCCCCTCAGACCCTCCCAAGATGGCCGCCGAGCCCTTAGATATGTCTGAGACCTTCCCAATATGGCTGCCGGGAAGCCAAATCTTCCCCAAAGGGCCTCCAGGCCCCGCTGAGACCCTCCCAAGATGGCTGCCGAGCCCTTAAAGCCGGCCGAGACCTTCCCAAGATGGCCGCCGAGCCCTTAGATATGTCTGAGACCTTCCCAATATGGCTGCCGGGAAGGCAAATCTTCCCGAAAGGGTCTCCAGGCCCCGCTGAGACCCTCCCAAGATGGCCGCCGAGCACTTAGATCTCTCTGAGACCTTCCCAAGATGGCTGCCGCGCCCTTAGATCTCTCTGAGGCCTTCCCAAGATGGCCGCCGAGCCCTCAAAGTCCCTCTGAGCCACTCCCAACATGGCCGCCGAGCGCTTGGATCTCGCTGAGCCACTCCCAAGATGGCCGCCGAGCGCTTAAACCCATCCGAGACCCTACCAAGATGGCTGCCAGGAAGCCAAACCTTCCCCAAAGGCTTAACAACCTCTCCTCAGACCCTCCCAACATGGCCGCCGAGCACTTAGATATGTCCGAGACCTTCCCAAGATGGCCGCCGAGCCCTTAAAGCCATCCGAGACCTTCCCAAGATGGCCACCGAGCCCTCAAAGTCCCCCTGAGCCACTCCCAAGATGGCCACCAAGCCTTGAAATATGTCTGAGACCTTCCCAAGATGGCCGCTGAGCCCTCAAAGGCCCCCTGAGCCACTCCCAAGATGGCTGCCGAGCGCTTAGGTCTCGCCGAGACCTTCCCAAGATGGCCACCGGGAAGCCAAACCTTCCCCACAGAGCGTCCAGGCCCCGCTGAGACCCTCCCAAGATGGCCGCTGAGCCCTTCGATATGGCCGAGACCTTCCCAAGATGGCCGCCGAGCGCTTAGATCTCTCTGAGGCATTCCCAAGATGGCCGCCGAGCCCTCAAAGTCCCCCTGAGCCACTCCCAAGATGGCCGCCGCGCCCTTGGATCTCTCTGAGACCTTCCCAAGATGGCCGCCGGGAAGCCAAACCTTCCCCACAGGGCTTCCAGGCCCCGCTGAGACCCTCCCAAGATGGCCGCCGAGCCCTTAAAGCCGGCCGAGACCTTCCCAAGATGGCCGCCGGGCGCTTAGATATGGCTGAGACCTTCCCAATATGGCCCCCGGGAAGCCAAATCTTCCCCAAAGGGCCTCCAGGCCCCGCTGAGACCCTCCCAAGATGGCCGCCGAGCCCTTAGATCTCTCCGAGGCCTTCCCAAGATGGCCGCCGAGCCCTCAAGTCCCTCTGAGGCCTTCCCAAGATGGCCGCCGAGCCCTCAAGTCCCTCTGAGACCCTTCCAACATGGCTGCCGAGGCCTCAAGTCCCTCCAAACCCTTCCCAAGATGGCTTCCAGAGCCCCCAACTCCCTCTGAGCCCCTCCCAAGATGGCTTCCAGAGCCCCCAACTCCCTCTGAGCCCCTCCCAAGATGGCGGCCAAGCTCTCAAGTCCCTCGGAGCCAGGGTTGGGGAGGTCCTAGGCCGGGCCTGAGAGGTGGGATGGGGCCTGGGAGGTCCTGGCTGAGGTTCCAGGGGGTTGGAGAGCACCTAGGAGGGCTTGGAGGCCACGTGGGATGGAGGTCCACCAAGAGGAACCTTGCTTGGGGAGGTCCTAGGCCGGGTCTGAGAGGTGGGATGGAGCCTGGGAGGTCCTAAGTGAGGTTCCAGGGGGTTGGAGGCCACCTAGGAGGGCTTGGAGGCCACGTGGGATGGAGGTCCACCAAGAGGAACCTTGGTTGGGGGGGTCCTAGGCCGGGTCTGAGAGGTGGGATGGAGCCTGGGAGGTCCTAAGTGAGGTTCCAGGGGGTTGGAGGCCACCTAGGAGGGCTTGGAGGCCACGTGGGATGGAGGCCCACCAAGAGGAACCTTGGTTGGGGAGGTCCTAGGCCGGGCCTGAGAGGTGGGATGGAGCCTGGGAGGTCCTGGCTGAGGTTCCAGGGGGTTGGAGACCTCTTGGGAGGCCTTGGAGGCCCTGAGGAGGTTGTCCCCACCCCCAGATCCAGCAGTTCTCCAAGAAGGAGATCGAGGACCTGCTGAGGAAGGGCGCCTACGCCGCCATCATGGAGGAGGACGACGAAGGGTCCAAGTTCTGCGAGGAGGACATCGACCAGATCCTCCTCAGGAGGACCACCACCATCACCATCGAGAGCCAGGGCAAGGGCTCCACCTTTGCCAAGGTCTGGGGGGCCTGGGGTGGACCTTTCAAGGGCTGGGGAGGGGTTGGGGGTCACCTGTGGAGCTCCAGAGGTCCTGGGAGGTCTTCAAAGGAGCTTTGGAGGTCATCCAGGGAGGTCCAACCGTGGTTGGAGCTCATCCATGGAGCTCTGGAGGTCATCCAAGGAGGTCCAACCATGGCTGGAGGTCATCCATGGAGCTCTGGAGGTCATCCATGGAGGTCCAACCATGGTTGGAGGTCATCCATGGACCTCTGGAGGTCATTCATGGAGCTCTGGAGGTCATCCATGGAGGTCCAACCATGGCTGGAGGTCATCCATGGAGCTCTGGAGGTCATCCATGGAGGTCCAACCATGGTTGGAGGTCATCCATGGAGCTCTGGAGGTCCTCCATGGAGGTCCAACCGTGGTTGGAGGTCATCCATGGAGCTCTGGAGGTCATCCATGGAGGTCCAACCATGGTTGGAGGTCATCAAGGAGGTCCAACCGTGGTTGGAGGTCATCCATGGAGCTCTGGAGGTCATCCATGGAGCTCTGGAGGTCATCCATGGAGGTCCAACCATGGTTGGAGGTCATCCATGGAGCTCCAGAGGTCCTTGGAGGTCTTCAAAGGAGCTTTGGAGGTCATCCATGGAGCTCCAACCATGGTTGGAGGTCATCCATGGAGCTCTGGAGGTCATCCATGGAGCTCTGGAGGTCATCCATGGAGGTCCAACCATGGTTGGAGGTGGTCCAAGGAGGTCCAACCGTGGTTGGAGGTCATCCATGGAGCTCCAGAGGTCATCCAAGGAGGTCCAACCGTGGTTGGAGGTCGTCCATGGAGCTCTGGAGGTCATCCATGGAGGTCCAACCATGGTTGGAGATGGTCCAAGGAGGCCCAACCATGGTTGGAGGTCATCCAAGGAGGTCCAACCGTGGTTGGAGGTCATCCATGGAGCTCTGGAGGTCATCCATGGAGCTCTGGAGGTCATCCATGGAGGTCCAACCATGGTTGGAGGTCATCCATGGAGCTCCAGAGGTCCTTGGAGGTCTTCAAAGGAGCTTTGGAGGTCATCCATGGAGCTCCAACCATGGTTGGAGGTCATCCATGGAGCTCTGGAGGTCATCCATGGAGCTCTGGAGGTCATCCATGGAGGTCCAACCATGGTTGGAGGTGGTCCAAGGAGGTCCAACCGTGGTTGGAGGTCATCCATGGAGCTCTGGAGGTCATCCATGGAGCTCTGGAGGTCATCCATGGAGGTCCAACCATGGTTGGAGGTCATCCATGGAGCTCCAGAGGTCCTTGGAGGTCTTCAAAGGAGCTTTGGAGGTCATCCATGGAGCTCCAACCATGGTTGGAGGTCATCCATGGAGCTCTGGAGGTCATCCATGGAGCTCTGGAGGTCATCCATGGAGGTCCAACCATGGTTGGAGGTGGTCCAAGGAGGTCCAACCGTGGTTGGAGGTCATCCATGGAGCTCCAGAGGTCCTTGGAGGTCTTCCATGGAGCTTTGGAGGTCATCCATGGAGCTCTGGAGGTCTTCCATGGAGGTCCAACCATGGCTGGAGGTCATCCATGGACCTCTGGAGGTCATCCAAGGAGGTCCAACCATGGTTGGAGGTCATCCATGGAGCTCTGGAGGTCATCCATGGAGGTCCAACCGTGGCTGGAGGTCATCCATGGAGGTCCAACCATGGTTGGAGGTCATCCATGGAGGTCCAACCATGGTTGGAGGTGGTCCAAGGAGGTCCAACCGTGGTTGGAGGTCATCCATGGAGCTCCAGAGGTCCTTAGAGGTCTTCCATGGACCTCTGGAGGTCATCCATGGAGGTCCAACCATGGTTGGAGATGGCCCAAGGAGGTCCAACCGTGGTTGGAGGTCATCCATGGAGGTCCAACCATGACTCAAAGACCTTCAACCATGGTTGGACCTCCATGGAGGACCTCCAGAGCTCCATGGATGACCTCCAGAGGTCCATGGATGACCTCCAGAGGTCCATGGACGACCTCCAGCCATGGTTGGACCTCCATGGAGGACCTCCAGAGGTCCATGGATGACCTCCAGCCATGGTTGGACCTCCATGGAGGACCTCCAGAGGTCCATGGACGACCTCCAGCCATGGTTGGACCTCCATGGAGGACCTCCAGAGGTCCATGGACGACCTCCAGCCATGGTTGGACCTCCATGGAGGACCTCCAGAGGTCCATGGACGACCTCCAGCCATGGTTGGACCTCCATGGAGGACCTCCAGAGGTCCATGGAAGACCTCCAAGGACCTCTGGAGCTCCATGGAGGACCTCTGGAGGTCCTTGGAGGACCTCCAAGGAGCTCTGGAGACCTTTGGAGGTCCCCTGAGGGTTGTCCTCCCCCCCCAGGCCAGCTTTGTGGCCTCGGAGAACCGCTCGGACATCGCCCTGGACGACCCCAACTTCTGGCAGAAGTGGGCCAAGAAGGCCGACCTGGACCTGGACCTCCTCAACAGCAAGGTAGGAGAAGGCCTCCTGGGGTCCTCCAGGCCTTGGGGGAGGCCTTGGAGGTCAACTTTGGCCTTGGGTTGGGCTTGGAGGTCAAGCTTGGGCCTTGGGTTGGTCAACCTTGGCCTTGGGTTGGTCAACCTTGGCCTTGGGTTGGGCTTGGAGGTCAACCTTGGGCCTTGGGTTGGTCAACCTTGGCCTTGGGTTGGTCAACCTTGGCCTTGGGTTGGGCTTGGAGGTCAACCTTGGGCCTTGGGTTGGTCAACTTTGGCCTTGGGTTGGTCAACCTTGGGCCTTGGGTTGGTCAACCTTGGCCTTGGGTTGGTCAACCTTGGCCTTGGGTTGGGCTTGGAGGTCAAGCTTGGGCCTTGGGTTGGTCAACCTTGGCCTTGGGTTGGTCAACCTTGGGCCTTGGGTTGGGCTTGGAGGTCAACTTGGGCCTTGGGTTGGTCAACCTTGGCCTTGGGTTGGGCTTGGAGGTCAAGCTTGGGCCTTGGGTTGGTCAACCTTGGCCTTGGGTTGGTCAACCTTGGCCTTGGGTTGGGCTTGGAGGTCAAGCTTGGGCCTTGGGTTGGTCAACCTTGGCCTTGGGTTGGGCTTGGAGGTCAAGCTTGGGCCTTGGGTTGGTCAACCTTGGCCTTGGGTTGGGCTTGGAGGTCAAGCTTGGGCCTTGGGTTGGTCAACCTTGGCCTTGGGTTGGGCTTGGAGGTCAAGCTTGGGCCTTGGGTTGGTCAACCTTGGCCTTGGGTTGGGCTTGGAGGTCAACCTTGGCCTTGGGTTGGTCAACCTTGGCCTTGGGTTGGGCTTGGAGGTCAACTTTGGCCTTGGGTTGGTCAACCTTGGCCTTGGGTTGGGCTTGGAGGTCAACCTTGGGCCTTGGGTTGGTCAACCTTGGCCTTGGGTTGGGCTTGGAGGTCAACTTTGGCCTTGGGTTGGTCAACTTTGGCCTTGGGTTGGTCAACCTTGGCCTTGGGTTGGGCTTGGAGGTCAACTTTGGCCTTGGGTTGGTCAACCTTGGCCTTGGGTTGGTCAACCTTGAGCTCTTCCAGTTGACTTCCAGTTGGCCAACCATGACCTTGGCCCCTTCCAGTTGACTTCTAGTTGGCCAACCATGACCTTGAGCTCTTCCAGTTGACTTCTAGTTGGCCAACCATGACCTTGGCCCCTTCCAGTTGACTTCTAGTTGGCTAACCAAGACCTTGACCCCTTCCAGTTGACTTCTAGTTGGCCAAGCATGACCTTGAGCTCTTCCAGTTGACTTCTAGTTGGCCAACCATGACCTTGGCCCCTTCCAGTTGACTTCTAGTTGGCCAACCATGACCTTGACCTCTTCCAGTTGTCTTCCAGTTGGCCAACCATGACCTTGGGCTCTTCCAGTTGACCTCCAGTTGACTTCCAGTTGACTTCCCATGCCCTTGAGCTCTTCCAGTTGACTTCTAGTTGACTTCCCATGACCTCCTCTTGGCCCACGTTGACCTTGGGCCCTTCCAGTTGACCTCTAGTTGACCTCCCATGACTTCTAGTTGACCATCCATGACCTCTAGTTGGCCAACGTTGACCTTGGGCCCTTCCAGTTGACTTCTAGTTGACTTCCCATGACCTTGAACCCTTCCAGTTGACCTCTAGTTGACCTCCCATGACCTCTAGTTGACTATCCATAACCTCCCATGACTTCTAGTTGGCCTCACCAACGTTGACCTTGGGCCCTTCCTTCTAGTTGACTTCCCATGACCTTGAACCCTTCCAGTTGACCTCTAGTTGACCTCCCACGACCTCTAGTTGACTATCCATAACCTCTAGTTGGCTCACGTTGACCTTGGGCCCTTCCAGTTGACCTCTAGTTGGCCAACCGTGCCCTTGGGCCTTTCCAGTTGACCTCCAGTTGACCTCCCATGACCTCCACTTGGCCAACTGTGCCCTTGGGCCCTTCCAGTTGACCTCTAGTTGACTTCCCATGTCTTCCCGTTGACCTTGGGCCCTTCCAGTTGACTTCTAGTTGACTTCCCATGACCTTGAACCCTTCCAGTTGACCTCTAGTTGACTTCCCATGACCTCTAGTTGGCCAACGTTGACCTTGGGCCCTTCCAGTTGACTTCTAGTTGACTTCCCATGACCTTGAACCCTTCCAGTTGACCTCCAGTTGACTTCCCATGACCTCCAGTTGGCCAACGTTGACCTTGGGCCCTTCCAGTTGACCTCCAGTTGACCTCCCATGCCCTTGGGCTCTTCCAGTTGACCTCCAGTTGACTTCCAGTTGACTTCCCATGCCCTTGAACCCTTCCAGTTGACCTCTAGTTGACTTCCCATGACCTCCCGTTGGCCCACGTTGACCTTGGGCCCTTCCAGTTGACCTCTAGTTGACTTCCCATGACCTCCCGTTGGCCCATGTTGACCTTGGGCCCTTCCAGTTGACCTCTAGTTGACTTCCCATGACCTTGAACCCTTCCAGTTGACCTCTAGTTGACCTCCCATGGGCCCTTCCAGTTGACTTCTAGTTGACTTCCCATGACCTTGAACCCTTCCAGTTGACCTCTAGTTGACCTCCCATGACCTCCAGTTGGCCAACGTTGACCTTGGGCCCTTCCAGTTGACCTCCAGTTGACTTCCCATGACCTCCAGTTGGCCAACGTTGACCTTGGGCCCTTCCAGTTGACCTCCAGTTGACCTCCCATGACCTCTAGGTGACCATCCATGACCTCTAGTTGGCCAACATTGACCTTGGAGCCTTCCAGTTGACCTCCAGTTGACTTCCCATGACCCCCAGTTGGCCAACCTTGACCTTGGGCTCTTCCAGTTGACCAACCATGACCTCCAGTTGACTTCCCATGACCTCTAGTTGACTTCCCATGATCTCCACTTGGCCAACCTTGACCTTGAGCCCTTCCAGTTGACCTCCAGTTGACCTCCCATGACCTCCAGTTGGCCAACGTTGACCTTGGGCTCTTCCAGTTGACCAACCATGACCTCCAGTTGGCTTCCCATGATCTCTAGTTGACCTCCCACGCCCTCGGCCCTCCCCCCTGACCCCTCCCCTCCCCCCCCCAGGAGTCCCTGGTGCTGGACCGGCCGCGGGTGCGGCGGCAGACCCGCCCCTTCAGCGCCCTGCGGGGGGAGGAGCTGCTGGAGCTCTCGGAGCTGGAGAGCGAGGAGGAGGAGCGGCCCCGGGCCCGGCGCCACCCCCAGGCCTGCGGCCGGGCCGACTGCCTGCGGGCCGAGAGGCTGCTCATGGCCCTGGGGTGAGGGGGAGGGGGGGAGGGGAGGGGGCTGGGGAGGGGTTGGGAGGGGGCTGGGGAGACTCTGGAGGGGGTTGGAGGGAGCTGGGGAGACTCTGGAGGGGTTGGAGGGGGCTGGGGAGACTTTGGAGGGGTCTGGAGGGAGCTGGGGGAGAGGGTGGAGGGGCTGGGGAGACTCTGGAGGGTTGGAGGGGGCTGGGGAGACTCTGGAGGAGGTTGGAGGGAGGTGGGGAGAGGGTGGAGGAGGTTGGAGGGAGCTGGGGAGAGGTTGGAGGAGCTGGGGAGACTCTGGAGGGGGTTGGAGGGGCTGGGGAGACTCTGGAAGGGGTTGGGGGAGGTGGGGAGACTCTGGAAGAGAGGTTGGAGGGCTGGGGAGAGGTTGGAGGGCTGGGGAGACTGGAGGAGGTTGGAGGGGGTGGGGAGAGGAAGGGTTGGAGGAGGTTGGAGGGGTGGAGGTTGGAGGGGGCTGGGGAGAGGTGGAGGGGCTGGGGAGACTCTGGAGGGTTGGAGGGAGGTGGGGAGAGGGTGGAGGGGTTGGAGGGAGGTGGGGGAGAGGGTGGAGGGGTTGGGGAGACTCTGGGGGGGGTTGGAGGGCTGGGGAGACTCTGGAGGTTGGAGGGGCTGGGGAGACTTTGGAAGGGGTTGGAGGGGCTGGGGAGAGGGTGGAGGGCTGGGGAGACTCTGGAGGGCTGGAGGGGCTGGGGAGACTTTGGGAGGGGTTGGAGGGGAGCTGGGGAGACTCTGGAGGAGGTTGGAGGGGCCTCTGGGAGAGGGTGGAGGGCTGGGGAGACTCTGGAGGAGGTTGGAGGGCTGGGGAGAGGGTGGAGGGCTGGGGAGGTGGGGAGAGGGTGGAGGGCTGGGGAGACTCTGGAGGGGGTTGGAGGGGGCTGGGGAGACTTTGGAGGGGGCTGGGGGGGAGGTTGCTCACTAACTGCTGTTCCTCTCTCTCCTGACCCTCTCCCTTGCTCCCTCCTCCTCCTCCCTCTCTCCCTTCCTCCTCCACCTCCTCCTTCACCTCCCAACCCTCTCCCTTACTCCTCCTCCCTCTCCTCTTCTTCTTCCTCCTCCTTCTTTCTTCTCCTTCTCCCTCCTCCTCCTTTCCTCCTCTCCTCTCCCTCTCCCTCTCCCTCCCTCTCCCTCTCCCTCTCCTCTCTCTCCCTCTCCCTCTCCCTCTCCCCCTCCCCTTCCTCTCCCTCTCCCTCTCCCTCTCCCTCTCCCTCTCCCTCTCCCTCTCCCTTCCTTCTTCTCTCCCTCCCTCTCCTTTCTTCCTTTGTCTCTCCCTCCTTCTCCTTCCTTCCTCCTCCCTCTCCCTCTCCCTCTCCCTCTCCCTCTCCCTCTCCCTCTCCCTCTCCCTCTCCCTCTCCCCTCTCCCTCTCCCTCTCCCTCTCCCTCCCCCTCTCCCTCTCCCTCTCCCTCTCCCCCTCCCTCTCCCTCTGCCTTCCTCTTCCTCTCTCTCTTCCTCCTTCTCCTTTCTTCCTTTGTCTCTCCCTCCTCCTCCTTCTCCCTTCCTCCTCCTCCTCCCTCTCCCTCCTCTCCCTTCTCCCTCTCCCTCTCCTCTCCTCCTCTCCCTCTCCCTCTCCCTCTCCCTCCCCTCCCCCTCCCCCCTCCCTCTCCCTCTCCCTCTCCCCTCTCCCCTCCCTCTCTCTCCCTCTCCCCCTCCCCCTCCTCTCCCTTTCTTCTCCCTCTCCCTCCCCTCTCCTTTCTTCCTTTGTCTCTCCCTCCTTCTTCCTTCCTCCTCCTTCTCCCTCTCCCTCTCCCTCTCCCTCTCCCTCTCCCTCTCCCTCTCCCTCTCCCTCTCCCCTCCCTCTCCCTCTCCCTCTCCCTTCCTCTTTTCTTCTCTCTTCCTCCCTCTCCTTTCTTCATCTCTCCTTCCTCCTCCTCCTTTTCTCCCTTCCTCCTCCTCCTCCCTCTCCCTCTCCCCCTCCCCCTCTCCCTCTCCCTCTCCCTCCCCCCCCAGCTGGGGCCGCTGGCCGGAGATGCAGGCCCTGGGGGGGTTCCAGCGGCGCCTGGGCCCCCGGGAGCTGGAGGCTCTCTGCCGCAGCATCCTGGCCCTGGGCCTGCTGCAGCACCCCGGGGGAGAGGGCAGCCTCCGGGCCTGCATCTGGCAGCTCATCGCCCCCCCCCCCGGGGCCGGGCCCCCCCCCTCAGGTCAGGCCCTCTCCCCGCCCCTGGGCCTCCCCTCCCCGCCCTGGGGGCTCCCTCTGGGGTCTTCCATCTCCCCTTGGGCTCCTCCATCTCCCTCTTGGGTTCCTCCCTCTCCCCCTGGGCCTCCTCCTCTCCCCCTCCCTCTTCCATCTCCCCCTGGGCTCCTCCAGCCCTCCCTGGGGCTCTCTTCCATCTCCCCTGGGCCTCCTCCATCTCCCCTTGGGTTCCTCCCTCCCTGGGCCCTGGGCCTCCTCCATCTCCCCTTTCCTCCCTCTCCCCCTTGGGTTCCTCCTTCCCTCCTCCATCTCTCCCTTGGGCCTCCTCCCTCCCTGGGCCCCTCCCCTCCCTGGGTGTCCTCCCTCTCCCCCTGGGCCTCTTCCATCCTTCCCTGGGTCTCTCCTGGGCTGCTCCATCTCCCCCTTGGGTTCCTCCCTCTCCCCCTTGGGTTCCTCCCTCCCTCCCTGGGCCTCCTCCTCCATCTCCCCCTGGGCTTCCTCCCTCTCCCCCTTGGGTTCCTCCATCTCCCCCTTGGGTTCCTCCCTCTCTCCCTGGGTGTCCTCCCTCTCCCCCTGGGCCTCCTCCAGCCCTCCCTGAGTCTCTCCTGGGCTCCTCCATCTCCCCCTTGGGTTCCTCCCTCTCTCCTTTGGGTTCCTCCATCTCCCCCTGGGCCTCTTCCCTGCCTCCCTGTGGCTCCCTGGGTCTCTCCTGGGCTCCTCCATCTCCCCCTTGGGTTCCTCCCTCCCTCCCTGGGCCTCCTCCATCTCCCCCTTGGGTTCCTCCATCTCCCCCTTGGGTTCCTCCCTCCCTCCCTGGGCCTCCTCCCTCCCTCCCTGGGTGTTCTCCATCTCCCCCTGGGCCTCCTCCCTCTCCCCCTGGGCCTCCTCCATCCCTCCCTGGGGCTCCTCTGGGGTCTTCCATCTCCCCCTGGGCCTCCTCCCTCTCCCCCTTGGGTTCCTCCCTCCCTCCCTGGGTGCTCTCCATCTCCCCCTGGGCCTCCTCCCTCTCCCCCTTGGGTTCCTCCCTCTCCCCCTTGGGTTCCTCCCTCCCTCCCTGGGCCTCCTCCATCTCCCCCTCCCCCTTCTCCCTGGGTTCCTCCCTCCCTCCCTGGGCCTCTTCCCTTCTGAGCCTCTCCCCCCCCTGGGCCTCCCTCTCCTCTCCCCTCCCTCGGCCTCCTCCCTCTCCCCCTTGGGTTCCTCCCTCCCTCCCTGGGGTCTTCCATCTCCCCCTGGGCCTCCTCCCTCTCCCCCTTGGGTTCCTCCCTCTCCCCCTGGGCCTCCTCCAGCCCTCCCTGAGTCTCTCCTGGGCTCCTCCATCTCCCCCTTGGGTTCCTCCCTCTCCCCCTTGGGTTCCTCCCTCCCTCCCTGGGCGTCCTCCATCTCCCCCTTGGGTTCCTCCATCTCCCCCTGAGCCTCTTCCATCTCCCCCTGGGCCTCCTCCATCTCCCCCTTGGCTTCCTCCCTCCCTCCCTGGGCTTCCTCCATCTCCTTCTTGGGTTCCTCCCTCCCTCCCTGGGCCTCCTCCCTCTCCCCCTTGGGTTCCTCCATCTCCCCCTTGGGTTCCTCCATTTCCCCCTTGGGTTCCTCCCTCTCCCCCTTGGGTTCCTGCCTCCCTCCCTGGGCCTCCTCCCTCCCTCCCTGGGCCTTCTCCATCCCCCCCTTGGGTTCCTCCCTCCCTCCCTGGGCCTCCTCCATCTCCCCCTTGGGTTCCTGCCTCCCTCCCTGGGCCTCCTCCATCTCCCCCTGGGCCTCCTCCCTCTCCCCCTGGGCCTCCTCCATCCCTCCCTGGGGCTCTCTGGGCTCCTCCCTCTCCCCCTGGGCCTCCTCCCTCCTCCCCCTCCTCCTCCCTCCCTCCCCCTCCTCCTCCCTCCCTCCCTCCCCTCCTCCTCCCTCTCTCCTCCACCTCCTCCATCCCTCCCTGGGGCTCCCTGGGGCTCCTTCCTCCCTCCCTGGGCCTCCTCCCCCTCTCCCCCTCCCCTCCCTCCCCTCCTCCTCCTCCCTCTCCCTCCCTCCCTCCTCCTCCTCCTCCCTCTCTCCCCCCAGGCTCCCTCCACCCCGCCGCCGCCTCCCGCGGGCGCAAGGCCAAGAAGGGAAGGCCTCAGACCTCCTCCTCCTCCCTCTCCCTCTCCCCTCCCTCCTCCTCCTCCTCCTCCCTCTCCCTCTCCCCCCCGGAGCCTCCCAGCCAGGAGCAGCTCCAGCAGCTCCACCCTGAGCTGCTGCTGCAGGACGAAGGCTACAGGAGGCACCTCCAGCGCCACGCCCCCAGGTGGGTCTCCCTCTCCCCCTCCTCCCTCCTCCTCCTCCCCTCTCCCCTCCCTCTCCCTCACCCCCAGGAAGGCTTCCTCCCTGCCCCCGGGAGGCCACTGGGGTGCTCAGCTCCTTTCTTCCTCCCTCTCTCCCTCCTTCCTCTCTCCCTCCCTCTCCCTCTCTCCCTCCTTCCTCTCTCTCTGCCTCTCTCCCTCTCTCTCTCCTCCCTCTCTCCCTCCTCCTTCTCTCCCTCTCTCCCTCCTCCCTCTCTCCCTCTCTCTCTTCCTCCTCCCTCTCCCTCCTCTCTCCCCCCCTCTCCCTCTCTTCCTCCTCCTTCTCTCCCTCTCCCTCTCTCCCTCTCTCTCTCTTCCTCCTCCCTCTCCCTCCTTTCTCTTCCCCTCTTCCTCTTTCCCTCCTCTGTCTCTCCCTTCTCCTCTCTCTCCCTTCTCCTCTCCCTCTTTTCCTCTTCCCTCTCTCTGTCTCTCCTTCCTCTCTCCCTCTCCCTCTCTCCCTCCTTCCTCTCTCCCTCTGTCTCTCCCTCCTCTTTCTCTCCCTCTCCCTCTCCTCCCTCTCTTCCTCCTCCCTCTCCTTCTCTCCCTCTCTCCCTCTCCCTCTCTGTATCTCTCCCTCCTTCTTCGCTCCTCCCTCCCTCCCTCCCTCTCCCTCTTCCTCTCTCCCTCTCTCCCTCCTCCCTCTCTCCCTCTCTTCCTCTCTCCCTCTCTCTCTCTCTCCCTTCTCTTTCCCTCTCCCCCTCTTCTCCCTCTCCCTCCTGTCTCTCTCTCTCTGCCTCTCCTCCCTCTCTCCCTTCTTTCTCCTCCCTCTCTTCCTCCTTCTCTCCTCTTCCTCTCTCCCTCTCCTCTCCCTCTCTCCCTTTCTCTCTTCCTCTCTCCCTCTCTCCCTCTCTCCTTCTCTCTCTTCTCTTCTCCTCTCTCTTCCTCTTTCCCTCCTCCTTCTCTCCCTTCTTCCCTCTCTCCTCCCTCCATCTTCCTCTCTCCCTCCTTCCTCTCTCCCTCTCTCTCTCCTCTCTCTCTCTCCCCTCTCCTCCCTCTCTCCCTCCTCCCTCTCTCTTTCCCTCCTCCCTTCCTCCCTGCCTCTCTCCCTCCTCCCTCTCCCTTTCTCCTTCTCTCCCTCCCTCCCTCTCTCCCTCCTCCCTCTCCCTCTCTCCCTCCTCCCTGTCTCCTTCTCTTCGTCCTCCCTCTCTCCCTCTCTCCCTCCTTCCTCTCTCTCCTCCCTTCTCCCTCTGTCCCTCTCTCCCCTCTCTCCCTTTCTCCCTCCTCCCTCTCTGCCTCTATCCCTCCTCATTCTCTCCCTCTCTCCCTCTCTCCCTCTCTCCCTCTCTCCCTCTCTCCCTCTCTCCCTCCTCTTTCTCTCCCTCTCCCCCTCTTCTCCCTCTCCCTCCTGTCTCTCTCTGCCTCTCTCTCCTCCCTCTCTCTCCCTCTTCTCTCTCCCTCTCTCCCTCCCTCCTCTCCTTCTCTCCCTCCCTTTCTTCCTCCCTTCCTCCTCCCTTCTCCCTCTCTCTCCTTCCTCTTTCTCTCCCTCTTCCTCTGTCCTCCCTCTCCCTCCCCTGTCTCTTTGCCTCTCTGCCTCCTTCCTCCTCCCTCTTCCTCTCTCCCTCTCTCCCTTTCTCCCTCCCTCCTTCTCTCCCTCTCCTTTTCCTTCCTCCTTCCTCTCTTTCCTTTCTTTCCTCCCTCTCTCCTCTCCCTCTCCCTCCTCCCTCTCTCTCCCTCCCTCCCTCCCTCCTCCCTCCCTCTCTCCCTCCTCCCTCTCTCCCTCCTCCCTCTCTCCCTCCTCCTCTCTCTTCTCCTCCCCCTCTCTCCCTCTCTCTCTCTTCTCTCTCTCCCTCTCTTTTTCCTTTCTCCCTCTCTCCCTCTGTCCCTCTCCCTCTCTACCTCTTCCTCCCTCTCTCCTTCTCTTCCCTCCCTCTCTCCCTTTCCTCTTCCTCTCTTTCCTCTCTCCCTCCTCCCTCTCCCTCTTTCTCTCTCCCTTTCTCCTTCTCCCTCTCTCCCTCTCTCTCTCTCCTCCTCTCCCTCTTCCCTCCTTCCTCTCTCCCTCCTCATTCTCTCCCTCCCTCTCTCCCTCTTCCCTCTCTCCCTCTTTCCCTTCTCTTCTCCCTCTCTCTCTTCTCCCCTCTCTCCCTCCTTCCTCCCTCTCCCTCCTCTCCTTCTCTCTCTCTCTCCCTCTCCTCTCCTTCCCTCTCCCTCTCTCCCTCTCTCCCTCCTCCCTCTCTCCCTTCTCCCTCTCTCCCTCTCCCCCTCTCCCTCTCTCCCTCCTCCCTCTCTCCCTCCTCCCTCTCCCTCTCCCTCTCTCCCTCCTCCCTCCCCCTCTCTCCCTCTCTCCCTCTCTCCCTCTCTCCCTCCTCCCTCTCTCCCTCTCCCCTCCCCAGGCTCCTGCTCCGGGTTCGCCTCCTCCACTTCCTGCGCCAGGAGGTCATCGGAGACCAGGCCCAGAAGGTCCTGCAGGGAGCCCCAGCCAGGTCAGGACCCTCTCCCCCTGCCTCCTCCCTCACCCTCTTCCCTCCTCCTCCTCCCCCTCAGGGCCTCCAAGGCCTCCAAAGTCTCCCCTGGGCTGCTCCAAGGCCTCCTTGGGGCCTCCAAAGTCTCCCCTGGGCTCCTCCAAGGCCTCCTTGGGGCCTCCAAAGTCTCCCTGGGCTCCCCAAGGCCTCCAAAGTCTCCCCTGGGCTCCTCCAAGGCCTCCAAAGTCTCCCCTGGGCTCCCCCAAGGCCTCCAAAGTCTCCCCTGGGCTCCTCCAAGGCCTCCAAAGTCTCCCCTGGGCTCCTCCAAGGCCTCCAAAGTCTCCCCTGGGCTGCTCCAAGGCCTCCTTGGGGCCTCCAAAGTCTCCCCTGGGCTCCTCCAAGGCCTCCAAAGTCTCCCCTGGGCTCCCCCAAGGCCTCCAAAGTCTCCCCTGGGCTCCTCCAAGGCCTCCAAAGTCTCCCCTGGGCTCCCCCAAGGCCTCCAAAGTCTCCCCTGGGCTCCTCCAAGGCCTCTCTGGGGCCTCCAAGGCCTCCAGGGCCTCCAGGGTGGTCTCCCCTCAGCCTCCCTCCCCCCCCCCCACAGGGAGGTGGACATCTGGGTCCCCCCCCTGGACCCCCCCCAGGGCCTCAGCTCCTGGTGGGACCCCGAGGCCGACAAGTCCTTGCTGCTGGGGGTCTTCAAGCACGGTAAGGCCTCGGTCTCCCTCTCCCTCCCTGGGCCTCCTCCCTCTCCCCCTGGCCTCCTCCCACCCCCTTGGGCCTCCTCCATCCCTCCCAGGCCTCTTCCCACCCCCAGAGCCTCCTCCATCCCTCCTGGGCCTCCTCCCTCCCTCTTCCTCCTCCCCCTTCTCTGAGCCTCCTCCCTCTCCCCTGGGCCTCCTCCCTCTCCTTCCTCCTCCTCCCTCTCCCCCTGGGCCTCCTCCCTCCCTCCTGGGCCTCCTCCCTCCCTCCCTCCTCCTCCCTCTCCCCCAGACCTCCTCCCTCCCTCCCTGGGCCTCCTCCCTCCCTCTTCCTCCTCCTCCCTCTCCCCTCTTCCCTCTCCCCCTCCTCCTCCCTCCCTCCCTGGCCCTCCCTCCCTCCCCCTTGGCTCCTCCCTCTCCCCTCCTCCTCCCTCCCTCTTCCTCCTCCCTCCTCCCCCAGACCTCCTCCCTCTCCCTCTGAGCCTTCTCTCTCTCCCCCTGGGCCTCCTCCCTCTCCCCTGGGCCTCCTCCCACTCCCCTGGGCCTCCTCCCTCCCTCCCTGGGCCTCCTCCCTCTCCCCTTCCTCCTCCTCCCTCCCCCAGACCTCCTCCCTCTCCCCCTGAGCCTTCTCCCTCTCCCCCTGGGCCTCCTCCCTCCCTCCCTGGGCCTCCTCCCTCCCTCTTCCTCCTCCTCCTCCTCCCTGAGCCTCCTCCCTCCCTCCCTGCACCTCCTCCCTCTCCCCCTGAGCCTCCTCCATCCCTCCCTGGGCCTCCTCCCTCTCTCTCCCTCCTCCTCCCTCTCCCCCTGGGCCTCCTCCCTCTCCCCTGGGCCTCCTCCCTCCCTCCCTGGGCCTCCTCCCTCCCTCTTCCTCCTCCTCCCTCCCCCCCAGACCTCCTCCCTCTCCCTCTGAGCCTTCTCCCTCTCCCCCTGGGCCTCCTCCCTCCTCCCTGCACCTCCTCCCTCTCCCCCTGGGCCTCCTCCCTCCCTCTTCCTCCTCCTCCCCCAGACCTCCTCCCTCCCTCCTCCCTCTCCCTCTGAGCCTCCTCCCACCCCTGGGCCTCCTCCCTCCCCTGGGCCTCCTCCCTCCCTCTTCCTCCTCCTCTCTCTCCCCCTGGGCCTCCTCCCTCCCTCCCTCCTCCTCCCTCCCTCTTCCTCCTCCCTCTCCCCCAGACCTCCTCCCTCTCCCCTGAGCCTTCTCCCTCCCCCTGGGCCTCCTCCCTCCCTCTTCCTCCTCCTTCCTCTCCCCCTGGGCCTCCTCCCTCCCTCTTTCTCCTCCATCCTCCCCCCCAGACCTCCTCCCTCTCCCCTTGCCTTCTCCCTCTCCCCTCCCTCCTCCCTCCCCCTGGGCCTCCTCCATCCCTCCCTGGGCCTCCTCCCTCCCTCTTCCTCCTCCTCCCTCTCCCCCTGAGCCTCCTCCATCCCTTCCTGGGCCTCCTCCCTCCCTCTTCCTCCTCCTCTCTCTCCCCCTGGGCCTCCTCCCTCTCTCCTTGGGCCTCCTCCCTCCCTCTTCCTCCTCTCCCTCTTCTCCCTCCTCCCTCTCCCCCTGGGCCTCCTCCCTCTCCCCCTGGGCCTCCTCCCTCCCTTCCTGGGCCTCCTCCTCCTCTTCTCCCTCCTCCCCCCCTGGGCCTCCTCCCTCCCCTTTCTCCTCCTCCTCCCCCAGACCTCCTCCCTCCCTCTTCCTCCTCCCTCTCCCTTCTCTCCCTCCCAGGGCCTCCTCCCTCTCTCTTCCTCCTCCTCCCTCTCCCCCTGGGCCTCCTCCATCCCTCCTGGCCCTCCTCCCGCCCTCTTCCTCCTCCTCCCTCCCCCAGACCTCCTCCCTCCCTCTTCCTCCTCCTCCCTCTCCCCCTGGGCCTCCTCCCTCTCTCTTCCTCCTCCTCCCTCCCCCCCAGACCTCCTCCCTCTCCCCTCCCACCTCCCCCGGGGAGCTTCCCCCCGGGGGGGAGAGGAAGCCGGGGCTGGCCCTCTGCCCTCTGCCCTCTTCCTCCCTCTCCCCTCCTCTCCCTCTCCCTCTTCCCCCCCCTGCAGGCTACGAGAGATACCAGACCATGAGGGGAGACCCCGCCCTCTGCTTCCTGGAGCGGGTGGGGGGC